>CAVLJG010000005.1:36094498-36557793 GCA_963669975.1 Acanthoscelides obtectus
TTAAAGTGAGTTTTAAAACAATTTTTGTTGAAAATAAGGCCGTTAGTTTACAAGCAGGTTGTAACTGAGCGATCCGCTAATGTGTGTGTATCTTGCTTATAAAAAAATGCTGTATTTAGATATTGCTATTCACATGAGCTACCGTTCTTTGATAGGATATTTTCAAATTGAACTTTTGTCTTATTTTTACTATTTATTGCAGGAGAACAGTTGTTGAACCAGGTCCTGGTGCATACTTATGTAGTTGTCACTTTGTGGATGGGAAAAAAGAAAATAGACCTACATTGTTTAGGTATAATAGGGAGAAGCAATTGAACTTTCCATCGCCAGAAAGAAGAACCCGTAAAAATAACAACAATGTGAAAATTGAACTCTATAATATGTTACTTCAAATTGGGCCCTTTTAAGGGATGTATGTAATAATTATGTGATCTGCAGAAATAAAAATAGTTTAGATACAACACATGGCATCATAAATTATTTTAATGTAGAGTTCAGTACTCGTATAGGTAACTTTCACTCCCCTGGCAGGCTTAATCTAAGCGATATCACAAATATGTCTATACCAAGTTACGATTATACTGTGCAAGAGTACTTATCTTACAAATTTTGACAAGTAATGGTGTCTGTTGTTTGACAAGTCTTGGAAGTCACAAGTTCTTAAAGCAGCTACATTCTAAATCGATTTAGATCAAAATAAACAACTGCAGTGGCTGTGAAAGTCTTAGTAATTTTGAAAACTTTGGTAGTAGATATGATTATCAATGCTATTTTTCAGCGCTTTGCATTCCTTCATCTGCTTGATAATATTTGCCAATCGAAGGGATAGATGACAAGTTGTTTACTTATTTTCCATTTATACATACTACTCAGGTGAGATACTACTACTACAAGGTTTTTACAATATTTATGAGTTTGTTTGGTGGTAAAGTTCTTCGTTTGGGAAAAATTCAACAGAAGCAGATGAACAATGCTCGCTTTATGATCTGGAGAAAAATGTGCTATCGCTTTAAAATAAAATTTCCTCTATTTTTTTTAATGTTGTATGATTATGATCAATCAATTAGAAACATGACATATAATAATAACATCTCAAAAAATTAGACCAGAAGCTTGAAATTATTAAGTACTATAGTTGTTGGACAGTAAGTAATAGTATCGCTTGAAAATCAAATTTTGTAATCTGTTTCCTCTGATTCAATAATGAATTTTTCTGTAATCTATGATTAAGATCAGTCTTAGAAACAGGACAGATGTGAGTATCCTTGAAATTAGACATAAATAATAACATCTTTAAAAACAGAATAGAAATTTGAAATCATCAAGTGCTATAGTTTTTTGACAAGTAATGGTGTCTGTTGTTTTGACAAGTCTTGGAAGTGACAAGTCCTTAAAGCAGCTACATTCTAAATCGAAGTACATACATTCTGCATTGAGATCAAAATAAACAACTGCAGTGGCTGTGAAAGTCTTAGTAATTTTGAAAACTTTGGTAGTAGATATGATTATCAATGCTATTTTCAGCGCTTTGCATATTCCTTCATCTGCTTGATAATATGTGCCATGTTAGCCAGCTAATAGGTCTACATATTAGATAATTGAACTGAGGGTCAAGACTGAACTCTTACTGAACTTCATAGAAGTGACTGACTACTTACGTTTGCAATAGAAACACATAAACTGTAAACACTTCACACAACACTTTCACTTTGTAGCTGCGATTGCTTGTTCTAAGCTTCTAATTAATCCTTATTAACGGGAGCCTCATTATTAAGATTTCGATAATGTTTACATTCATACATTGTAGGTTAGAAATCGGAGGTGATGCAATCAGACATACGCTTTATATCAATCGGTTGGAAAAGCGGAGCTTTATGCCATATTGTAAAATTATAACATGAATAGGGGCTTACAATCATATTTTTATCGTATTTATAAACCGATGATGATTTCAATAAATTGATGAACGTCAAAGAATAATTGCAGCCTTTGGCGGTAGACATCGCAATCTGTAAAATAAAAAACTACTAGATTCATCCGATTTTAATGGCTCTAGTCCGGTCCGTTTAGACAATGGAATATAGAAATTTTGAATCTTTTCGAAAATGTTGATTTTCACGCGCAAAAAAGGACAATTCTATTTGGCGTGATCCATATTGGATGAAGCGATAGTCATGAAGCCGAAAATGGCACGTTTTTTTCGATCGTTTCCGCCGCTCGCGCTCGCCTCGCTCTTTCGTAATCGTAATACGATCCGTATCTACAATACCCCGCCTAACAGGAATCCGGGGATCTGGAGGGGAAATTCAAAATTGAAACGTCAAACTAAAATTATCTGCATATCTTTAAATTTTGTAATCTGCCGAGTTTAAAAAATGCGATCGGGTAACGTGTCGTATGTCGGTTTAATCAGGAGACTTTGGCCTTTCGTTTTGCGAAAAAAAATCGTAGCCACGTCGCTCCGTAACGCAGGTCCGTATCGACGAAGACAAAGTACGCCGAAAAACGGTTGTCATCGGTACTTTTGAGGCGCTCAAAGTTTACTTTTTCGAAATTTGACGGTAATTCTGACGGTCAGAATCGTTTCGTCAGCTCATTATCGTTATTTTTCGATAGCTGTATAATTTTTACTCGCTCACGTACGGTAGTAATAAGCGAGGACAGAGCCGGATGACAAGGTGACTTTTTCACGCGTCGAAAAGTTGCGTATTGTCGAGGAATTTTTAAATAATCGAAACTTTTCAACGTAAACGAATGGAGAAACGGATAAAATTGCGATCCCGTATTCGAAGTACGGGCTTTCTTATGCGACAGTCGCCAGGTCCGTATCTTCGTTATCTTCGGAGGAGATAGACCGTGGACGGCGATAAGCGCGTTTCATAAGCAAAAAAGTCATTCTTGACGACGTTCGAGGTTCGTTTATTCGAAACGGGTGCCGTAAACGGAAAAAAGTCTCTCCGCGTAATTCGTAGCGCGAGTCGAGATGTACGAAACGCGGCGGCGCGAAATTTCTTTTCTCTTCGGCGTAAAGGAGATATCGAAGTTTTTACCGCGACTTGCCGGTTTTCTCGCGTTGTCTTTAACATTTTCTTAAAAAAAACTAAGACGCGGACCGCGATCGGTTCCGCCCTAAAGTGTCGCCCGTCGTTTAGCTATCGAACGAGACCGATCTCGAGTCGATATTTCGATAAACGGCGAAACGAGTGTGAAAATAACGCCGCGTACCGTCCGAAAAACGGTCGATTTTTCGACTTACCGGCCGTTTTCGATCCGATCCGTTCCTCTCGCCGCGACGGCTCTCGCCCGCCCGTAAAGCGCCGAGTTTCTAGTTCCCGAAACGGTACCTCCTCCTTCCGAACGTTTCGCGAACCGGGAAAAAACCGAAAAAACCGCGTCGACGTCGCCCGCCCAAAATTTCTAACGTCACGTGACCTCTTCCTTAAAACAATCGATCACCGCTTAATATAGTCGATAACATGTGACATCTTACAATATGCATGCTGAGTAAAATACTTCTCTGTTCTGTCCCTCGTGGAAACCTTCTGAGCTATTAATATTAATGCTTGTCAATATTCTATAGCGATAATGCTGCTAAGGTGTTCTAGGTAGTATCAATAATTCTTGTAACTCATATACAGCAGCTCAATCACCTGACGCCTAGAGAATTATACGATGTAAATTATTAATAATTATTTGCTGCAGATATATCCAAATACAGGTGTTGATATGGAAGGACGTTACTTAAAATAAGATTGTTTTATAGAATTTATTTCAAGGGCTACTAAAAGTCATCGAATACTAGACATCCATTATCTTCGTTTTGCATGATTTTGAACTCCATACATCCCTTAGACGTATTAGATCTTGTCAGGGGACCCGCAGCAATAGCAAATTTCATATCAATTTATGCCTTTCTTAAGTTTTGCTCTATTGGTTTTTAAGAGACCTATCAATAACGAAAATATTGAAGTACTGTTATGCTTGCCACGGCAATTGACGAGGGAGTATTGTAATCACGTAAAATGGCTAAAACGAGATATTATGTGTGTTGGATGTTACATACATTAACGTATATCATAAAAGTTTTGGCACAAAATATTAATTGGTTTTTTTTTGAAGAAATTTATTTAATCACAAACTAGATATCGTCCAATTACAATTCAATTAACTAAATTATACTATCGAATTATGTCTCTCATGACGTACTGGACGAAATTGAGATCAATTTCTCTCAGTTGACCGTAAACTTACCGTCTTAATTTTTCTTCATCTTGGCTTCCCAGCCTCCATGATAAATCGTCTCAACAGTAAAGCCCAAGAAAAGATTAATTCGAGTCTTGCATTGCAATGCAGGTAGGCTCTGAATTGACTAGCAGCGAGGCATCCGGTATCGTTAATATGGGTACCGGGCATGCTGGGATAAGGGGCAATGAGACGGCGGACCACTCTGGCGAAGACAGGATCAGCCAGCGTTGGTCCTGAGCCAGCTCTAGGAGTGTCCGCGCATAAAGCTAGGAGGAAAATGGAGACGTGGGTTGCAAGGCAACACTCTCAGAAATGGAGAAGTATCTCCAGACATATCCGCCGGGCACAAAAACTCATTGAAGGGCCCAGTGCTAAGGATGGACGCTTCTTGCCTATCTCTGGATAGAGCCAACCTAAGGTGCTGGTGGGACTGTAGTCTGGCCATAACACATTAAGGTGTCACCTGCACGTGATGGGGGTGGCTGAGGAATCCTTGTGTGAACGCTGCGGAGTAGAAGAAGGAGACCTCGGCGCACGTTTGTGTCGCTGTGAAGCTCTGAGCTACTGTAGGCAGACTATACTGGAGTTCATTACTTTGGACCCTCACGACATCAAGAAGCTTGGACTCAAGGCGATTCTCAACTTCGCTAAAAGGGCGAGGCTTTGTGATCTAAGGATTGTAGAGGTGCATAAGTGCCCGCTTAAGCGGCCTATGCACTAGCTCCTTATGGTGGCTGGAATGCCTCTAATTTCAAGATTCATTCATTCAAAGCCCAAAAATCCTCTATTGGGCGAGTCCGCGGCATGTTTGTTGGATTATCGTTTTTGGGAACAAAAGGTAAGTTGTGTTGTCGAAGCCAGTTTTGGGTATCTCTGAGTAACGCCATGATGCTAGGTCTGGCCAAAACATGATATGGTCATTAGCATGATGTTTGTGGACAAACTGAAGCAATTTGCAAAGGCAGTTATCAATATAGCTCCCACTATTCAAAGCTGCACCCCTCACTCTTTCCACAAAAGGTTGGGATACACCCCTGTTAGAAATGTGCACTAGACAAGGATTTTATCGGAAAATTTCGCTATATGTTTGTATCTAACATTGTCAGGGAGTTCCTCTGCTTTAGAATTATTCAAAGTAAATTACTTTTCGTCATCTAAAATAATGATTTTTCCATTGGCAAAGTGTAACCCCCCTCAGTTGACCACAGCATCTTGGTTGTGCGAAGTTGCGATTGAGAGTTTTTGAAGCACTTAAGTCTCTTTCGATATCAAAGATCATTCCCCCTCAATTCCAACTATATTGTACTCTTGGAACATCTGTATTGACGAGCCAGTACCTTGTTGACATTCTAACCTGACTTTTGCTCTTCTCGCCAATCACTCTGACCTCTGTGTAGGACATCCACGTGGTCTTCCACTTTTTGGGAGATTGAGACATGGTATTCCTTGCTAGCACTTCGCTATTGTTCGATAAATGGTTCTGCATGAAATGTTTTCATTCTGGAATATTCGACAGATTTCAGCTTACTTACTTCTGATTTCTAATTTATACTTACGACATCTTAAAGCGAAAACTTTAAAATAAATGAATGTCAACTGATAGTAGTAAACAAACTTTTGTTTATAAAGGCATCTTGATATTATTTTATGTTTGTTAAATTAAAGCTAATGAATTTTGTGCCAAAGCGTTTCGGACATACGTGATGATTCTGGTAACAGATGACGCTTTGAGCTTTGTTATTTCGATTGTACTGTAAATGGAGTAGGGTTGTTCAGCTTTCGTTCATTGTCCACTAAAACCAAGCCTGCCCCATGGTGAAGAGCTGCCAAATAGCAGGAAGCAGCTAATCATTGTTGGCCGAATGTGGTCGGACGACGGAAAGGTATATTATGAGTATTACAAGTGAATCCCTTTTAACAACGTCTATGCGCCTGTATAGCCCAGCTTGTACATATATTTACTGGAAATAACAAAACCGTTGACCTCTGTAATTAGGCTTAAGCGTGGAAGAAAATGTTGGCGCAAACACTTCACAAAAGAATTGTTTTATGAGGATTTTAATGAATTCGTAAACAGGACAAATAAAGCTTTCAGACAGCCTTTTACCGCCAGTCAGTAAAATGGGCCCCAATTAAGGAAAAACGGAAATCCAAAAAGGACCTATGCTGCTGACGAAGGTGTTTTATAGCAGCATACGCCTATTGAATTTAGCGGTGAAAGCTGCTATGGTACTTAATTAGTTCAGTTTTCTTTGTGCCACGTTAAGGACGTATTTTAAATATGAAAGCTAGTACGTGTTTTTTACTGCAAGTTCAGATGTTCATTACAGGTTCATAATAAGTGACGGAGTCTTGAAAGGATATCAGAAATTGAACGTTGTATGATTGTTATCACTCAAAGCTCGATACAAAGAAAGCTTCGTCGATCGTTAAATTAGGCGAACACCTACTCAGACTATTGATCAAATACTCCATCCAATAGAAGTTGTCACGACTAAAAACTCGGCGATTTGTGGCTTAATCCGTCTTGAGCCACTGGCGCTCTTAACACCCCCCCTACTCTACGCTTTATTGAGCTAGGGCCTAAACTGCACGCCTCTTGACAGCTGTTGCATTGGCCGACCCTTAGACTTCATTTATGGTAATTTACTAAGTCATTAATTAATTTGATTTAAACAAGAGGAAAGAGGAATCACACCACCATTTCCTCATATTTATAAAAAAAAGGCGTGGCAAAGTTTAACTCAGGTATCATTATTAAGGACTGCTTTATGGGATGAACCCCTACAAAATAGACTCCTAGTGGTGATCCAGAGATCCTTAAAATATATGGTTCTACCGATGAGTCATTTGTTGGGGACTTTTGTTGTACACAGAACAGAAGTTTTTTGGTGTTATTCTTGAAGCTGCGGTTTGTACTCAACTTGAGAAGTATCTTAACACAAATAATTTGTTCTTGTGTCAGCGATCTGGAATTCGTCAAGATCGTTTCTACGAAACATCGCTCTTATATATTGTTTCCACAAGGTATACACTGGATTTCAAGAGAATTTTTCCCACTATTAATTGTGAGGTTGTGCTTGAGAAGTTAGAGCTTATGACCCATTGATTCATTTCTGAAATGGTTAATATATTATATGTGAATCGTTTTCTAAAAATTAAAAGTACTGTAGCTAATGGCGACTTGGCCGCATATTTATTTATTTATTTATTTATTTATTTATTTATTTATTTATTTATTTATTTATTCATTCATTCATTCATTCATTCATTCATTCATTTATTTATTTATTTATTTATTTATTTATTTATTTGTTTATTTATTTATGTACACCACCAACAGATAAACCAATTATTGGTGGGAGAACAGAAGTTAACATAGTACAAACCTGAAGTAATTAATATACATAAGAAATATAACAGTCACAAAAGTACACAATTATATAACAGATTTGAAGAGGATCTTAATAGAGGTCACATTTGTATTAAATATATCAATTAGAAGAATATCCGGACAATCATATTGGTTGTGAATAACCTTGAATAAGAATATTAGTGAGTTCATTTTTCTTCTGTGGTCTAAGCTTAGCATACCCTGCCTCTTTAATAATACATCTTGAGGAACACCTATTTCTGGATAGATACCATATATCCTGTAGGACAGACATTTCAGAAACTTGCGTTGTATTTTTTCTATTGAGTCACAAGTCGTCACATAGCAGGGATTCCAAATAATTCTAGCGTATTCCAGTTTTGAGATACAAAACCCAGACTTTTATTTACAGAATTTAGAAGGTAATTGATATGCGGATTGAAACTGAGGGTTGTGTCACAGGTGACTCCAAGATCTTTGAATTCTCTTAGATTTGGCAGCGCTGTTTGATTAACCTTATATAATGATATTCTATGGAGCATTGTTTTCTGGAATACGTCATGCTGGTACACTTGCACGCATTCATGGATAGGTTATTATTATCGCACCAAATTATTATTATGTTGAGATTATCTTGGAGACGTTCGCAATCGGTGCTGTTGCTAACCTGAGTATAAATTTTAAGATCATCGGCATATGAGAGATATTTGCAATCAATAACGTCACAAATGTCATTGATAAATATGATATGTGGGACACCTATGTTGGAGTAAACTTTTGGGATTTGGATCTCCTTAATTCCACAAACAGCTTACGGTTGGACAGATAGAATTTCAAAAGGCATACTAAATCATGTGAAAAGCCCATTCTATCAAGTTTTGCTAGTAGCAGATGAAGGTCCAGCCTATCAAATGCTTTACTAATATCTGTATAAATGACATGTGTTTGCACTCCAGCGTCCAGGGATTCAGAAATGAATTGTGAAAAACAAATTAGGTTAGTCGTTGTGGACCTCCCTTTCATAAAACCGTGCTGACAAGGAGATATACTCTTACTGACACTAACATATATAAAATTGTACAATAAGTACTCCAAGCTTTGGAGAAGTTACATACCAAAGTAATTGGTCTATGGTTTTCTACAGCAGTTCTGTCACCTTTTTTAAATATTGGACATATTCTTGCTTCTCACCAAACGTCGGGATATATTTTAGTTTTCAGAATAATATTGTATATTTTTGTAAATGGGCATGCAAGGATACACGCACAGTCTCTCAGCAAAAAAGATAGGATACAATCTGGACGACTGGTCAATTTATTTTTCATTCTTTTCAACGCCTTATATACTTCAGTTTCGTTAAAATTAATTAGGGAAAAATTAGTATAGGATGAAGGTAAATCACTTGACGGAGGCAAATATAGTGTACCGTCAGAATTACCAGCCCCTTGCGGTAACAATGGTGGCTGGGCTATCAAACGCTAACTCAGACCTTTGGGCCCATTTTACTATTAATTAGCGGGAATTAAAATTTACGCCACAAATTGGATCAACGAGACGGCGCCTTAGTAATAGCGTAGTAGCAATGAATTAGATGTATCTCAAACTTGCGTAATATTATTGATTTGTGTAAGACGGCACCAACACCCATATTAAACATAAATCCTTCATAGATCACCTGGCTTAGCTACAAAAATCTGTTTTTTGATTTGTGTCCGGACACATAATAAATGAATATATGATTACATAATGCCTATTCTTTAGCAAACATCGAGTAATCAGTTTACTAACTTACTGTTAACAGGAAAATATCGCGCACTCCACTGAACGGTATGACGACTACTTGACCATGTTGACATCCATTGCATCGACGTTGATCGTTCCACATTTCGATACCCTAGGGACAAAGAAGCCAGTTTGGGGTGTACGAAGTTTGACACGGTTAGAATGGAAAGCCGAAGTCAGGCAGCTCTGTCTGGCCGGTATGGTGGAATTACCTGAAAGAAGAGAAATTATTTAAAAATAACAGGAATTTTGGAGAAATATTTTCCGTTATGAGGGATCTCCCTTAAGTTTTGCATATGGAAATAAAACAATACGGTAGGTAATTTTAAATGACTTTATTGTTTTTTGAAGTATTCTCCACGAAGATTAATACAAATCTACATGCTCTCGAACCAATTTTTGAAGTACTTATTCCACTCGCTTGCTGGCAGGTCCAAAACGGCATTTTTGAATGCGTCAACTGCTTCTTCTGGTGACTGGAACCTTTGACCACGCTGTCTGTTTCTAATTTTCGGGAAAGTAAATAAATCGTTAGGACTTAGATCGGGACTATATGGAGGATGCTCCAATAATTCCACGTTTTCTTCCGTTAAATACTGCCTTGTTTTTTGGGCTGTGTGCGAGCTTGCATTGTCTTGGTGGAGGATGATGCTTCCTTCGGGGTTGATTTTTCGAATCTCGGTGATGACTTTTGGCAAACAAATGATGGGATACCAATCCGCAGTAATAGTTCTTTGCTCATTTAGACGAATTATTGCAATATGACCCGCTTTTGACACAAATGTCGCGACCATCTTTTTCAAAACACTTCGGGAATGGATGACTTTTGTTGGCTTTTCTTCACCTTGCAACACCGAAACAGCCAAGTGTCGTTTATTTTCTGGTTCATAACAGTAAATCCACGATTCATCACCACTAACAATGCTGTACACATTTTTTTGAGTTTCCGGCATTGAAACGGCCAAGCGTTCTTTGACACCAATTAACTCTGGCTGCTTTCTGCTCTTCAGTCAACAGGTGGGGTAGGGGAGACTACTGAGGCTTGAGACAAGGGAGGATTGAGACACTACATTTATTTCCTAAAATCGGGTATGCAAAGCCATCTGTTGATTACTGGTTAATAACTTTAGTCAAATCCCTCACCGCTTGGCCAACGAATCGGCGAGAGTAATCAGTAGAACATTGTTGTTAGTGCAGGTGCAAAGTGGTGGCCAAAACTAAATTGTAATTTTGTGATATCGTTGTAGTTTGCCGCAAGTTAAAGTGAAAATTTGAGTTGATTGCTTAGACATTGTGACTTTAGGTATGTTGTGAATTATTTATATAGTTATACCATGAAATAGAATTTTAACAAGAATTTCAAGTTAGATTATTTCATGAAATGCTATATAGGGAGACATGAGACAGTTGTTTTGGGGAGACATGAGACGTCTCATCTAATCTAAAATTCCGGTTAAAAATCTGATTAACTGGATTACTACTATTTTAAACAATTAAAAAATGCTAATCTGATTGAGAAATAATTTTAGACGATCGCGGCTTAACCACTAAACAAACTTTTGTTAGACTAGAAATTTTGAGCCCGCTTCTGAATGCAGGTCCTGGAAGACGGATTACAAAGCGAAAATGTGGTTCCTCAAGAATTCTTACCGACACACCAGAAAAAGAAGCAATAAGAGGCTGAAGCAACTGCTCGAAAGATAAAAAAAAGTTGTTCTGTTGAAGCATGACGATCTTTTATCAAGAACAAACAAACAAAAATATTTATAGAAACCTGCAACTCCACCACAGCCTTCTTCAAGTGATGAAGAGGAACAAAGCGAGCTGGGCGGAAGTAAGGAAGATATTTCAGATGTTGAAGGCTACGAAAGAAAAGTGCTTCAGATGAAAGCTCTTGGGGATGTCAAGGCCTTCCAAGTGGGAGACTTCGTTTTGGTTAAGTTTTACACAACGACTTCAACTATGTATTATGTGGGTCTGGTAATATCAAAGGAAGATGATGAATTCTTGCTAAAATTTTTACGTCGTCACGGAACCACCTGGAAATTTGTTTATCCACCAGTGGAAAATATTTCTTCAGTTCGAGAACAAGATATTATCCTGAAATTACCATTTCCAAAAAATGTAGGTGGAACCGAAAGAGTCAAATCTACTCTGACATTTGGTCTGGACCTACGTTGCTATGAAAATGTTCGTAGATTTTCTTTATTATTGTCATTATTTTTTTTAATAGACATTTTTCGTTGTTGATTAATAATTAACAAACTCCTTGCGTTGTAGATTTTCTTTATTTTTTATTTCTTCAACAAAGAATACACGTTTCCCAACAGCTTACAGTGTCTCAGTGCTCCCTATAACTTGTCTCAACGCTCCCTTGCCTAGGGAGTCTTAAGACAATTTACACCGTTGAGTTGAAATACATTTAAACAATTTCAATAATATTTTGGAAGCATGAAAAAGTATGGCAAGTTTAGCTAAATCGCACACAATTCACTTGCCCGATATGAAATCTTTAAATTGCAAATTGTATAATGTATAAGAAATAAAATTAATTTTTTGTCTCAAGCCTCCCCAGTCTCCCCTATCCAACGAGAAACTAATCTTCTTACTCCTAATTCTTCATGTAAATTTTTTTGAATTCAGGTCTTTGAGATCTTCAAGGACGCCTCAATCTCGCGATTTGTCACATGTCTATCTTCAATGATGAGTTTGTGCACAGCATCGACGTTTTCCTGGGTAACTGCCGTTTTTTGTGCACCCACCCTGGGATCGTCGCTAAGACTCACCCGTCCACGTTTGAATTCTCCATACCAATGGGAAATTGTCGACTGATGTGGCGCTTCGTTGCTGAAAAGATTCTTGTTGCGATAACTGTCTCTGAAGGTTGTAATAAATTATGGCGCGAAAATTTTTTCGGTTGAGTTCCATTTTTCTAATGACCTGGTGACACTTAAAAATTCACTGTAGTGAGACCACTGCACGTATTGTTGTGAAACTTTGAAATTAAGTTTACTAAAGAGTGAGGTTAAGATTCAGTACTGACGTTCGATCCGCGCGGCCTACTATCTATCTATATGCAAAACTTAAAAGACATCCCTCGTATTGAAGTTTGAAGCTTTTAAGTTGGCTGAAATAAGTATACGTTGTTGAATTCCTGGTCGATTGCGGAGATCTCTAGGAAAAAGCTCAGTCATCAGTTTAGAGCTGAAACATTTTTTCCACCATCCAAACTTCTCACAAATCCAAGCCATGTATGTGTAGTCTTATCCTCGCCAATGAAAGTGGGACAATCCAACTAACCGGCGATACTGCCTTATTATAGAAGTCCCGTTCTTTCATCGGCAAGTAGTTACTCAACTTAGGTATGTTTTTCTGCCATGTTGTCAACGAAACTTGCTCTTGTAAGCTGAACCCTTCGATGACGTGTCCAAAGGAACCCAGTACAGTTTGACCAATACAAGCAAACCCTAACAAACCATAAAAATTCAATTTGTATTCATATACAGGGTAACCAAAAAGTCATGCAGCAAACGGAAGGAGGTGATACCGGGGGCCATTTGCAGTCAAAAATCATATATGTCCTGATCCGATTGTGCACGGTTTTAGAGCTGTCGCCATTTTTAGAAATTTGTGGTAAATCACTACCTTTGAGTCTGTAGTATTCTTTCTGAAGTTGGCTTTTGTTGATTGAGTGAAAATTTAATCTAGCTAGTGTAGGTACAGCAATCGGCTAATCTGCAATTTTGTCTGTGGTCAACAAGGTGACAGCATATACAACAAGGCCGGTAATAAAATTAGAAGGCGGATAATATGTCCATAGCGACGAAAACCTTTTCGATACTATTGCCTTCCAAAATACCTACTAGATAGTCAGATATCGTAAACAGTTTCTGTGCAAAGTAGACAAAATGCTGCAGGCACTCTAAATTCTAAACTCCCATTTTTAAGCTTAACCCTTAAACTGAAATTGTCGATTTTCCAGCTTCTGGATATGATGGGGAAGCAACTAAGGCACAACAAATCCTCAAATTCAATGGGTAATAGAGGGTTATGGAAATCCAGCCATATTACTACAAATATTAACAAAAACAGGTAAACCAACATGGGTAGTGAAAAAGGGATGCGTGTATGTTGCCGAACCCATTTTCCTTATGAAATTCGATGCAAGATGCCGTACTCGTCACAGAAATATGCAGAAATGCATTTCATTTATGGATTGTGCAATGGAAATGCTCGACGTGCTGCCGAAGAGTAACCAAACCGATATCTCCGAAGAGCATCTTTTCCAGAACATCGTACATTTATTCGTGCCTATGTAGCAAGAGAAATGCCTGGGAGATGAAAAAGGCCGAGGATTAGCGTAGATGCTGAAGATGTGGTACTACAGTTGACTGAAAAAAAAAATAGTTTAAAAATCTGAAAAAACTCGTTTTTATAGCTAACCTAACAAAAATCAGAAAATAATTTTCGATTTACAAGGACTTTATAATACAGTAGTAGATGGTCGAACAATTAATCATTACTAATGACCTCAAAATAAAATTATAATAAAAGTTATTAACAGAATAATTCAATTCAGAGTAAAAAGCGTGGGGTGCTTGTTATATTAATTGTTACAATCATTCTATTGGCAACTGTCTATGAGAGGAGAGTTATAATTTTATTTTGACGTCATCAATCATGATTGATTGTACAACCATCTGCTACTGTAATATAAACTTTTTGTAATTAAAAATGATTTTCTAATTTCTAGTTCGGTTAGCTATAAAAGCGTGTTTTTTAGTTTTTTTAAACTACTATTTATTTTTCATTTTGTAGTTCGATTTATTAATTAGTTTTTTGTGGACATGTCATCGGTCCCTGATACGTGTGCGAAGTTCAAGTTTATTTGCACTATGACTTTTGGGACACCCTGTATTTCCGACTCGGATATTTCCAGTATAGTTGGCGAAACGTACGTTTATATCACATTTACATTAATGCCATAAAAATTCTCATGTTCGCGTGCCTAGAATGACCAGAAATCATATTAGTCAAAAGGAACGATGATAGACGTCAACGAATAAATCAAGACTAATGAACACTGTAGCATTAATTTGCAAGAATGACTTCTTGCTTAAACGCCCGCTTACATGCTCGGGTGTGTCAGGGCCACACCCATGCAGCCCTTTTTTCATACAAAGGAATTCAGTGTGCTGGCCTCGAGGTGTTTGAAAGCTATCTTGATGCTGTTTTAGCTAAAGAAATTGCGAGAACATGTTATTTCAGCAAAAATGTAGGACAAAAGCAACCATTAGCATATTCATTCTTCTCGATTTTTTCCTTGTCAAATGGTGACCCTGTTATCACTCAGAGCAAACATACATCCATGTTCTATCATTATCAAGGTACCTCCATGTCTTACTACCCATAAGTAAATTATTCGTTCTCATTTTTTCCTGGCGTTACTTTTCATAAACCTTGTTTTGTCTTATAGGACGCCATATTGGGTTTTGCATAGGTAAATAGTTTTTAGTGCTGATGCTAAAAATGCATAATATGCTATGCAGTTATTTCAAAGAAACAACATTCTCTAAGTGGGTATTCAAAATGTCAGATAGTCACTTGTTTTATAATATCATCAGCCAAGCACCTTTTCAGTCTCTACGAACTTCGAACAGGTGAAAAGTCTCTATTTCCGGTTCTAATGATGTGTAGGCTACATACCATGTTGTGGATAATATACTCTGTGACATATAAATCCGAACACCCAGTTTAAATGGTTTTATTTTAATAAAAGTTGGTGAATGTATTTATCTTACTGTAAATAACAAGTGAAAAAATTTTCAGCCTTATCAGTTGGACATTCCGGTTTTTATACTACTTTTTTTTAATTCACAGTAAAGCCGCAGTAAAGAATCAACGTTGGCGGATTTTAGTTCTTGACATCCTTTACGATCGGTTACGATGCCTAGAGTACGGAGACCTGTACGATTTCGTCAACTTAGTGAGTTTGATAGGGGCCGTATAGTGGGACTTCGAGAAGCTGGACTTTCTTTTCGGGCAATTGCAGTTAGAGTGCAAAGAAGTGTAGACACTGTGGTTAGGTGTTGTCAGGCATGGCTTCGAGAAGGCCGTACGCAAAGAGCAAGGGGCACTGGACGCCGCCGTAGAACAACAGACCGTGAAGATCGCCGCCTAAGATTATTGGCCTTAAGGGACCGTTTCTCCACTACCAGGTCCATTGCAAATGAATGGTTTGCAGAACACGGAAGACCTATTGGCATGCGAAGTGCTTACCGACGAATGAGAAGTTTTGGCTTGTTTTCATACGGGCCACACTGGGTCCTACCTTTAACTCGAGAACACCGACGTAATCGCCTTGAGTGGTGCAGACAACGGTCACTCTGGGATCAGGAATGGAACAGTATTGTCTTTAGTGACGAGTCTCGATTTTGTTTAGGCATGCACGATGCTCGTGCCAGGGTTAGAAGGCGACGTGGTGAAAGGAGGAATCCACAGTTTTTTGTTGACAGACATGTTCATCACACTGTTGGAGTTATGGTTTGGGTTGCTATAGCTTATGGTTCCAGGTCACCTTTAATCTTCATCAGAGGTAACATGAACGCGCAGCGTTATATCCACGAAGTTCTAGAACCCCATCTTTTACCCTATCTTGACACCCTGGCAGATCCAACTTTCCAACAAGATAATGCCCGACCACATGTTGCAAGAGTCACAATAGACTTCTTTCAACATAATGATATCACATTGTTACCATGGCCACCAAGATCTCCCGACTTATCCCCAATTGAGCACGTGTGGGATATGATGGGTAGGAGATTGCTCAATTTGCAACGTCCTCCTCAGACTCTAGAAGCACTTCGAGAGGAATTGGTGGTTGCCTGGAATGAGATACCACAGGAGGACATTGACCACCTGATCAGAAGCATGCCTAGGCGCGTTGGAGAATGCGTAGCACATCAGGGTGCATCCACACATTATTAAAGGTCAAAGGGCTTTAAAGCAGTGCAATTATTTTGAAATTTTTATCATTTACTTATTATGCTTCATTAAGTACTTATACAAAATTTTATTAAAATAAAACCATTTAAACTGGGTCTTCGGATTTATATGTCACTTAGTATATTATAAAACTTCAGGTATCTAAAAAAGTGATTCTCCCGTATTTCTTAACTCATCGAGTAAGGGGCAACTTGACGTTAAAACTACTTTATCTTATTTAGTTTCCACTAAATAAAAGCCTCGACCGTGTAGCAGCTTCATAAACACATTTTACATCCGCCTTATTCAAAATAATGCACACATCTTGCTAAGACAAAGAAACACGATCTATTCAATTAAACTTAAATGTACTAAAGCAACAATCAGTGAGTGATACAGTTTGTTGAAAAAGTTCCGGATAACGATAAATCACCTCGAACACCATTATGTCGGAAAGAAAGCGCTCTTATGCGAATGATTTTTCCCTGTTATGTTGAAGTTTGATTCAAGATCAAGACTATTTTTTACAAAGCCATATTTGGCTAATGAAATGGATAGTGGGATGATGAGTTATTGGCCTCAAAACAAGTTGACCTTGGCATGTCATGATCTACTCATTAAATATCTAATCAATAATCTCATAAAATAGTCTCATATAATAGAATTTCTATCCAAGAAGATACTTAGGATCTTTCCCTGGATATTGTACTTTTGATGGTTCTTATATTTTTAACACCGCAAACGCAGAGAGCGGATAATTATAAATGAGCAATTTAAAACGAAAAAAAATTATACCTCAGTGTAGGATCAGGATTTTTGATAGGCCATCTGACATTGAATTTGACCAAAATTTAAAAAAGGTAATTTTGTGGACAAGTCCACTCGTCGATTAAACACTATGATTTTGACAGGTACAATTTTTTGAAATCTGAGATTTGCACTCTATTCAATTCCAGTGTCAAAAATATAGAGTTAACCTCTAAATTCTGAAGGTCATATTCAAGGTTGCCGGGTAAAGGTCCATGCTTTTGCAAAATATATTGTTGATTAGTTATTGTTTATTGGTTAGATGGACTTTGAGCAAGGCCTGCAAAGGTTCAATTCTTTGGAAGTCAAGGGCAAACGTGGAAGTTTCCCGTGCAAAAAAATATTCAAATTCGACGACATCGTCAGATCACTTAAACGCACGGTGTTTGAGATTATTTTCAGTATCGAGGATTTTGAACGCCTCAAATATTGAGCACCCCGAAGTTAAGCTTATATGAACAAGCTCTTCTTAACACTCTTACGGCAGATGTGGTATTTGGTCCCTACCTTCGTGGCTATTTGGTACAAAAATATATTTATGCAAAACGTTGACAAATACTGGGTATCACATGTTTCTGTCATTGCAATAGAAGTAAGGCTTGTTAAAAACTCGGGTGTGTACTTCATTGACATGACCTCGCTCTAAACCACAATTAAGCTCTAATAGGATGTTTTCGTGTGAATGAACCATTGTCCTTTAAAAAGCGGTATCCGTAGTGGAGAATGATTGTTACTTTAGAAATATATCTTCATTGCATGTCTAAATCACGGCAATCTATATTACTTTACCTAGTATCCAGCAAACTGAACTTTATTAGCTGTATTATCTGTGCCAGCACAATGAATAAGTAACTCGGCTTCGATAGAACCTGTATGGCGTGCTTTTAAGTCGTAACCTTGTTTTGCTGCGACCAAGATTTACTTAAAATTCAAGCAGAGCTTTATTTCACTTTTCGGTTCGATATCTGAATTCATGTTAATTTGCACTACATTACCTGTACAGGGGATAGATGCTGGATTTACCAACATAGTTAAATTACATTACATTGAGTTTAAAATAAACTACGACGGAATGTGTCAATTGACTCCTCGAGTAAGCGTTAGAAAGCTGCGAAATTTTGGCATTGAGAATCTTTTGAAAATTATGCACGCATATAAGATCCTGTAATGGGCTAACCATTCTTGTGTCAGACAGTTTTAGTGTAACAAGGGTAAGCCTTCCATTACGCTACTTTTGACAGTCTCAGCAAGAAGCGACGGTTTGCGAAGGAATAGTTTTCATCATCACCAGACTGAACCGTGTTAGTATGACAGTACTGAGTACAGACAATCATGACAGGTTCCTTATTTTTCACTTGCCTCTGGTGTGATGCTGATCCTGAAATTTCATAACGTTGTACTTCTTTCAAGGGAAAGTTAAGGTAATGTGTTACAGTTTCTTCTCGTGCTCGAGTAAAAATTAACCTTTTTGTTTATATTCCAGCTACCACGAAGGCCTAAGACCTAAACACCCATGGGTACCGTGGGGCTATAGGGGATACAGGGGAAAAGGTGGAACGCCACACGGACTCAAGCGAGGAAACACATTCTGGCCCCGCCAACGAGATCCGCAGGGTGGTACCTCCGCGTACGACAGTCAGAGACTGCCTACCACCTACATCTACTGTTTTTTTTTTTTTTTTTATACTCCAACTACCACGAAGGCCTAAGGCCTAAGCACCCATTGGGTACCGTGGGGCTATGGGGGATACATGGGAAAGGGGGGGGACGCCACACGGACTCTGGCGAGGGAACACGTGTGCATGCAACATGCACACATTCTGGCTCCGCCTACGAGAACCGCCGGGTGGTACCTCCGCGTTCGACAGTCAGAGACCATCTACCACCTACGGACAATCACAACATCCATGGCCAAGAGAAACATTTCTCATGGGACGGGACTCGAACCCGCACAGCGCACGGCGGCTGATCAGGAGACCGAAGAGTCTACTACTGCGGCCACCGCTGCTGCCTAAAACAAACACACAACATCCATGGCGAAGGCGAGATTCGAACTCGCGGCCCGGCCGGCCGGCTGATCAGTAGCACGACACTCTGACCCACGCGGCCAACCGAGGTCCCCGTTGTGATAGGAAATCATACTCTACTCGCGATCTCGTTAAAGGTAATTTTTTATAATTTCTGGCGACTCTAAATACGAGAGCTGAAGGTGACTATTTCCGGTGCTCTCGTGTAGGAATTCAGCGGCCCACTACCCGATTCTGTGAAATAGTTTCACACGCAGTACTGCGACTCTATCGGGTGGTGGCTATTTTAATAGAAAGCAGCCCCTATTAGTGAGTTTGTTATCGGAGCCATTTTTCTCAGTGATAACCCGAGTCGAATTTAAGTAGGACTCACGCCTATGAGGAGCAGTTCCCAATTTCCGTGAACTCTCATTGGTCAAGGTAATTATGACTTTTTTTTGCCTTGCTGTCTTAATCTCGTACAAATTGTAAACACAACCACCTCGTCCAAAAATTAGGCATAAAACTATCAGTAATTTTATTTATGACAGCTTAGGCATTCCTACATAACATTAGGGTTATACCTTAACCATTTAGTTAACCAATGTTCAGGTCAATATGGAATTCGCCAAAAGATATTAATTCATCAACTTATTTAGTAGTAAAAAGAGAGAAATGTTTTCAGTTTGTCATTGGTAACATTTGTACGTATTTCTGTATCATAGTACATATACTGAGAATAATATAGTGTTATTTTTATATTGCTGTAGCTTCCGATTTTGGTTGTATATTTACTGAAATTTGAGAGAGCCATGCCGCGAGGTAAAATACTCATATGGTTCTCAAGTAATATTTTAATTGCGTTACTTATAAGCTAAGGGAGGATATGAATGATTTTACTTCCGGGTCCTTATGTTTTTTACATGTATCTGATTATTTTAATTTCGTTCAGGTTCGTTTAAAAAATTTGGGTTTTGCTAGTGCAATCACGGTTTTTCTTGTACACAGTAATTAGACAGCAACTTGTTTTAATCTTAAAGTTTTGAATTGATGTAACCGAATCCTTAACGGTTCCATGTTAAAGTACAATTTTTAATTCTTGGAAGCAAACTAAAGGAGCGATAAGTAGCCAAAATCGTTATTTCGAGTTATTTCTTGACAGGTATTTTTTTTTTCTATTATATTTAGGGTTCTATCTTTGGGTTCTACCTTCAGGTATAGAGTTACATTTGGGAATTTTTGCCCTTGATTGCCTTTCAGTGGTAGCCAAGCACCTGCCGAGGTGTTTTTTTCATTTACGTTTTTTTACTGGAAACCATTTAGCTGGAGGGTAGTACAGAATAACTTTCTTTTGCTTGTCCTCCAGGACATCTTTGAATTTTTGATTTTTTTTTTATTTCCTTTATTCAATAAACTAATGTTTGTGTAGCTTGTGAGTTTGTATCTCCTTTAGCGCCAGAAATCTGACAGGGTTACTTGTTATTTCTTTTTCTAGTGCTTAGAACTAGGTGGCGCCCAAACGACAACCATTTCCATCCAAAAACCAAAGTACAAAGAACCACCCTCTGAGGACCCGTTAACTACTACTGAGCATAGTTTTCGCGGGATAACAAATGTTTGTGTTATGATTACTAGAAACCGGTGAGAAAACAAATAAGTTTAGAATCGTCGGATTACAGAACAGCAAAAGAACTAAAATAAAAAGCTACCTTGCCACATTGCATGCATAACAAAAATCAAGAAGATCTAATCAACTGAGAGCACTACCTATTTCTGTTGTTTTTATAACCTGGAGTTATTTTAATAAAACTTTTCCAGCCTTACGAGTTCCAACGACGGCATTGAATAAGGGAAAATAACCATACAGAATAAGCACTCCCGTGTTTTACGTAAGCAACTACGTATTTCCATAACGGAAGTCGAAGCATTGTGTTACAATTGCGCGAATTAAGAACCATTAAAGCCATTCAACTGATGACTGCTTAACAATTATTGATTTTTCCTTGCCTCAGTCATTTTGTTTAAGACAGTTTGCTTTGAAAACATTCCTAGATAATTTGATTCGTCAATTCAGTGACCGGCGCTACACTTGTCGTGTTTCTATGATATACTTAAATTATACATAATTATATCACATAAATTGCAAGAAATGGGTGGTCAAGTCTTAGTCTAATCATATTAGACGAAAATACCCCTGGTCTGCGGAATAATTGTTAAGTCTGGTTTTATTGATGCAATTTGTTCAACGGGGTATTTAAAGGCCGGTCCAGACGCTACGTTTTGCACAACCCTTTGTCTGCACATTCTCAGGACGGAATGAAGACGTTGCAATTTTTAGAGCGTCTACATGGTGCAGAGATATCTATATATTTCGCTCAGTTTTGTATGATATCGTCATGGAAAAGGTACTCTGGTTAATATTGGCAGGGTGTCTTGTTAAAAAAAATATTGAAATATCTCAGAAGTACCCGGCGTTCACAGTGTAGTTGCTTCAAATTCTTTGAATTATTTCACGAAACTTTCATAAGCTCTCCCCCTTTTTATCCCTGTCTCTTACTCATTGGACCTGACACATCAAATGCATGCGAAACTTTCGTATAATGCAATAAATTCAGTCATTGTCAATTGACGAATTGAAACTGACGTTTCATCTATAACGTGTTGAACTGTACAGAGAAAAGGTTGCGCTAAACATAGCGTCTGGACCGGCCTTAAAACATGGACGCATAAAACGGGTACACCAATTTTTGTGGGAAAACTTTTTATTCCACAACGAAGGATGAGAAAACGTGTCTTTTGGGATTCAATCGTACCTGTTGACAGTAACGAAAAAACTGTCCAAATAAGATTCTTAGGTATCAGATTCAGAAACACTATGTCGGATCATAGCAGACAATTTTTGAGAACATATGTCTTAAATGAGCAAATTATTAACCAACCATAATAAAACACATCCGAAAATTGTGATAATACGCTCAAGTTTTCGATACGCGTTCAAATGAGGTACCTCTTGGAGTCGCAGAGGTTGTTTATAACGTTAATTGAGCTAATCCACAGTTTTTGTATCTATCAAGTTACTGTTGAGCGTATATGCTCATTTCACCAACATCATGAGGCGGTAGGGTTTTGTTTAAGGCAAATAAGGTTTCCCACACGGTCCTTTTTCTTGTAAAAGTAATATTACTTCTTATGTGATGAGTATACGAGTATATGTAGAGCTACCTCAACACTATTGTACACTTATCGAAGTTAACATTTCTGTTTTTAAATTAATTACTTTTGCATACATATTGAGATACTATATAAGCATGATTTCGTATTAAAAAATATTTGATCCTAATAATTTTATTTAAAGTAATTCGTTCCGACTGTTGTAGCCTAACAAAACATGCAAAAAGATGTCTACGCTGTTGATGTAATGAGCATCTACGCTCAACAGTAACTTGATAAATACATAAAATATGCGTTAGCTCACTCAATTTTTTAAGCATCCTTTGCGGCTCCAAGAGGTGGGCGTTTACGCGTATACATTAATTGTATACGTCTCGATGTATACAATGCGTATACAATGAATACAATGTACACATTGCATATACAATGAATACAATGTATAGAATAGCATAAGTGAGGTTAGGTTTATTCGCAAACGTCAGAAAGTTGGTAAACAGTGAGCCGACAACTTAAAAAAGATATGGTTGGACGCTCCAAGAACAAAGAAATCGATGAACTGGGGTTCATTTGTTGTTCTTAATTTATTTAAAACTATTTCTTTGTATACGTATATAAATAAATATTATATATGTTTCCATTATTTATAAACTGCTTCCACAGTCAAACCAATAATGGAATGTTGCAGAATTTATATCTGTCCCGAACTTTCAGTTCCACCTAAAATCGTAGAACCATTAAAATCGATCTGGAATTGATGATGATGATGAAATGTGTATCATAACGCATGTTTTTCGAATAGCGTAGCGAATCCGTTCAATTACTAACAAATACGAAATGTT
Organism: Acanthoscelides obtectus; assembly: GCA_963669975.1. Taxonomy (NCBI): domain Eukaryota; kingdom Metazoa; phylum Arthropoda; class Insecta; order Coleoptera; family Chrysomelidae; genus Acanthoscelides; species Acanthoscelides obtectus. The sequence continues at coordinate 36,117,706 of CAVLJG010000005.1, forward strand.
AGAGTTTGTTTAGAAAAAAAAACGTAACCCTTTTTTTCGCATAAAAATAACAATTGTCTTCCGGAATGGCTTGTGATTCATGTCGCCAAGGTTAAGTCATATATTTTGCTATAAAATAAATACCTAAAAATCTTATTTGGAGAGCTTTTTCGTTCCTGCCGACACTTTCAGTTGAACCCCAGAAAGCACATTTTCTCATTCTTTGTTGTCGAATAAAAAGTTTTCCCAGAAGAATTGGTGTACCCATTTTATGCGGCCACGTTTTAAATATCCTCTTGAGCAACTTGCATCAATAAAACCAGTTTTTACAATAATTATTTCAGGGTAATTTACTAATATACTATATGTCAAATGACTATTAGCGGCGGTCCACCTTGGTTCATCGTGTCCATAAGTGCTTGCCCTCACTTTTATGTAATGTAAACTATTCTCCTAGACACCACAATTTTTACCTTTTTGGAGAATAGATAGCTTTGAACTACTAATCTGTGGCGACAGTGTTGTCTTTCCTTATATTTTTCGCGAAGCATTTGAGTAGATCGTAGAATAACATGAAACCTGGAAGTCACCAATTGATCTGGTCCGAAACTAAGCCATTGGTCACCAATCTTGATCATAATTGTTACTAAAAAGATCACAAGACAATAATTGTCTGAATTAATTCCTTATCCCCTTATAGTATGATCACCGTTATGGCTGCACGTCTTTACCTGCCAGCGGCAAGGCCTGCGCTGACACCTTGTGAAGCTAGTTAATTTATTGTTTAGTTAAGGTATATTGGTTTTTCACCTTGCCTTTGTGGAAACGGGTCATTTACGTTCGAAATGATGCCTGCAAATCAATTATCATGAATTATTAGAGCTGTCGGTTGTTCGAAATAAAAGCCGTCTACCACTAGGATCGATCACTGCGAAACAGTGAAGTACAGCGGACCGATTGGAACTGTATAGATCTCAATCCGCGAAGGTCTAAGCTATCATATTTCAATAGATCACACCTTGCATAGTGCATGGCTGCTGTGCTTTCGTTTGTCGTCCGAGAGACCCTATGCCTAGACCACGCTGAGGAGCAGCTAAAAATCACGAACCAGCTGTCCATGGTTTGCAGTCTTTGTTGTACATTGTTGCCTTTTACTCAAATATGAAATTTATAAACAAAGCTAGTTATTACCCAACTAAGAATTATCACTCTTATTACAGTTGCAAGAATGATTATACAGTATTCCTTACACAGCATTGTATAATGTAAGAACGTTGGCAAACCCCTCTTAGAACAGCTATATAAGTGGAATGGGCACACCTAATAGGACACTTCAGTCATTTAAGAGGTTGTATAAGGGCTGCAGGTAACAGTTATACAACAAAAGTGTAAGCCTCTTGCAGCCGCTATAGGACATTTGCGTCAGTGCAAGATTCAGTTTTTGTCAACTATACAACTGTTCTGTTACGTGATTCTACTTTATTGCAACAAAACTATTTCTTATGTATTGTATAGATGAAGTGAAGAATATATAACTAACACAATACAGTCATCTTGTTTACTTACATATCGGCCATTGTGAATTTCATACACAGGTATATGATAAACTTCTACACTGTGATTTAGGGCTATTGAATTACTTGCGCAGCAAATTTTATTGTGATTATCATGCAAAGTAGTTACGCAATTTCTACGGGCTTCGTATTTGATTCATATTTTGATAATGATCAAAAGTATGTCTAGATTTTTAAGATGGAAAACCGAACTTATCTGCGTTAAATCTTCCACAAATCCTATATTTAGACACAATTACACTAATATTTATCACTTTATATCTGTAATTTCGAACTGAAACATAATTATTTAATACCAAATAGAGGAATAAATGTTTCCCAATATGGCGGATGTTTGTGTGTAATCATGGCATCGTCCATGTTGTCTTTAGTTTATTAGAATATTTTGGTGTTGCCTGCAGGTGTTATACAACAATTTGACAAATGTCAGAAATGAAATACCGACAGAGTCGAATGATTTACCTAGAATTTGTACCAGATCTATATCTTCTGTTTGAACAGTTGATAGAACCTTTTCAACCAATATGCATGCGTTGTTTGTCTTAAAACACTGGTTATGACATTTTAACAAAAATTTGGCTGCAGAAAGTTAGGTTATGGTGAAGTCGTGTACCAACATATTTGGCATAATATGTACAGCCTTTAACAGTTACTAAACCACAGTTGTATAAGTGCTTCCGTTGGGAGCAATTTGTTGGCTAAAGTAGTAAATTTGCACAGCAAAACAACAAGGCTCGGGTTTGTTTTATAAACGTTACCATGGATGCCACAAGACAACCATTTTGACTAACCTGCAAATATGCCATATAAAATAGTTGTATAAACGTTTATGCAACAGTTAAAAATTTGTCCTATAAGGTGTTGTGTAACTATGCTATAAGAATATTTTAAACACCTCATTTTAGAGCAAATATGTTGCAGAAATCAAATATTTGCATTCCACACAGCATTAAGCCAGCATTTTGGTGTTCATGCAACAACAATAGAGAGCTTTTGTGGCTGAACGGTTTTTTTACCAAAAGCTTATAGCACTACTTTGCTAGTTGGGTATTTCTGCAATCCTGTGTAGGACGAATACTTAATACAAACGCAGAACAGGTTCAGGATTTTCAGCTGATGTATTCAAATGTTCAAAAATTCCCTAAATCATCCTTCTCCAAATAGCTAATATGAGCGGGTGAACGTGGTCTTGCTCAACATGCAGGCCATTGTAAACGTTGTTCCAGCTGGTCACTCCAGCGGTAATCCTCCGAAATTATTGTTTAAACGTGGGCTGCGGCACAGGTGATATTTTAAATAATATGCATTAATATTCCCTTGTTACGTTAAAGCCGGGCTTGTTTTACGTTTTAACTACGTTAACCTCGATATCCCACAGGCCAGGTATCGTAAATTATTGCACTGTTCCCTGCAGACGGTTAAAGTTAAAAGAACCATGCAATGAAAAGCGTCATCTATCCTTTTGCTTCCCACGACACTGGGCGAGAAAGCATTGTAGTCACGAAAAGTTTAGAGTAAATGGGATACTAGCTTTTTGAATCTTATGTGACATGTACATCACGAAACTCAGCTATAACGGCTTACGACTTGAAAAGTACTACTCGGACTTGCATGACATTTCCACACAAGATTACTAACCAGTCTATTCTACGCACCTATTTCACAACTCAAAGATTATTCATTCATCATTTAACACGGGAATTACTCATATTATACTTGTTAGCAGCCTATATTTTTCTAGGAAGGATGAAGTTGTTCCGAATATAATCCCTCATGAACTGATGACAGCGTTGCGTAGAAAGTGCATGGTCAACCTACTTGAAGCCATTTTTTTTCAAAATAGATCTACTATTTTATTTTATATTGGCAATATTCTCTAGGACCAGAGTCGGTTACAAATGAGACTTTATATCACTGGGAGAACATCAGGGCTCATCTAAAAACACCTGATGTAATGACATCGACACACAATTTAGCCGATAGACGGCGGCAGTGTGTATGTAGGTCAAACTACGATTAGGCAGGTTGCAGGTTACTTGAGGTTAGTAAAATTTTTAATTCCAAACTGATAATTCTATTTTTTTCTCTCAAATGCCCTGGGTACCTTGCCTTAGGCTGTTCATCATTACGAGCCAAGCTTCGGCATCGCCTTGAGCTTTGGCCACATTCGGCCAAAACATGCACATTTGGCCACGCATTTGATCTTCAGCTTCCTTGCTCTCAACAGATTCTTCGTACTGTGTGAATGAAAAGCCTTGAAATTCAGCACAATTGAAACACTTTTTAGAAGCCCTAAGAAAGGGTAACGTGCGGATATGGGCTTTTAGTTCATTTTTATTTGTTGATATCGACTAAGTACTTTTAGATTCCAGTAGGCGTCAGTGTACTATTTTGTGAGATGGTCAATCCTGCAGCATAAACATACGAAGATAGAAAAACCGAGTTTGTTATATGGTGTTGGTATGCTGTTTTTGTTTAAATGTGTGTAAACAGCTATTGTTTTTTGTCAAAAGATAATTCTACTGTCATCGCTGCCATTGCCGAAAAATTATTCGATTTCGAGTTTTTTGCGGGGTATCATTTAGAAAATGTTTCAATAGGTCTTGTGTTTCATAAGTAGCTCTGTAGATGCATTCATTTCCAATACAGTTGTTTTTTGATTATAAAAGTCTGCTCTAATAACAATTTTCTGATTGAATTTTGATTCTTGAAATTAGTTTCGCCTTGCCATCTTGCCGCTATAATGATTTTTTTACTGCCTCGATAATTTCGTTACAGAGATCAGTTAGAATTAGCTGGCAAGGTCAGTTTGGCAAGTAGATATCGAAATTACGGAGCAGAAGGATGGAAATTCAGTTAAAATCAAGTCCCAGGGTCGTACGTATATCAGAAAATTTCATTTTAGTCCCGAAAATGTATCGAACAAAGATTTTCTAAGTAACTCTATCTAATATACTGTTGAATGAGATTTTATTGAAATTGGGTATTCACAATCTTCCAATTACCATGTTTTGTCTATCCTTAGCAAGTCTCAATTCAATATTGTATCAAAACCGTTACACTTTATGAGAAATGGAATGGAATCAAGGGACAAATTTTCGTTATTCCCACACTTTATTTTTAAGGCACTTACAAATTCAGCTTCGGCTTCGGACGTAGGTTCTGATAAAAGCCAAACTTCGGCTTGGAATTTGACTTCCAGTTGAACCCTATTTATAAACTTTGGAATGGCCTTCAACCTAACTAGCATTACCTACTTCTAGCTGTCGATATTACCCCCCCATTAAAAGAGATTTCAGGCAAATTAAGTAAGTCCATGGGAATGGGAATTCTAGAAATTCAGATTACAAGTTTTCTATTTTGCGATAATTATGATGCGTAATTCCATGTGAAAATCTCAGCGGTGCTATGAGTAAAAGTTAAAATAGCTTTGTGGAGAGGTTATACTATATAGGGTGTTTCAGTTTATTGTCGCATAACTTCAAGATTCGATAGAACTTTTAAAATTAATGCATAAAGTCTATATAAACATGGGTAGAAAAATGCGTGGCTTCCGAAATACAGGGCGTTTAAATTTACTTTCTAAAATAGTTTTTTTTAAATATTTCGAACAATATTTCATGTATAACAGTGAAAATTGGTATACAAGGATTTTTTGGTACGACAAAACGAACCATGGGCATAGTTTTACTGTAGCGACTAGAGGACGCTCTCTACAGTACCTGTAGTGTATTAAAATGACCGAAAATTTTCTTAGTACAGGTTTTTGCTTTTTGAATAAAAAAACTGATTCTTCGCACTTTTCAACATAAAAAATCTCTCTTGTGAATTTTCGTTATAGTTAGTCGTTTTTGAGACATTTCGATTTTTAATGTTCGATGCATTTTTTATTATTTATGATAAAATAAAGTTAAACAGTCAGTATCTCGATAATTTTTAGAAGTAGGCTGTGCCTGCAAATATTTTTGAAATTGAAAGCAGAATAAGGTTAAACGTCAGTTAGTTGACAGTTAGTTTTCTTGTCTGTTGAAACCTGAAACGTTTTTTTGCAATTGTGAGTCCACGAAATTTAGTTTCTTTTGCCTGTTTTTTTTTGTAAGTTTTATAAAAATGCCATTTTTATTCTTCAATCAAGAGTTAGCGGATATTCATTTTGTGTATGGCTTTTTAAATGGAAACGCAGCAGAAGCAGCCAGAGAATACGCACGAAGATTTCCAAAAGACGACATCCAACTCGCTCAGTATTTGTAAGTGTGCATCACCAAATAATTGAAAATGGTTTTGAAAACCTCCAAGGGGATCAAAACATAAATGTTCGTCAGCGCAGATTTACCCGTATTATTCTGCTTGATCAGAGATCCGACCACAAGTGTTAGGAGAGTTTCTGGTTCCTTGGGAATTTCAGCAAGCCATGTTCACCGTGTTCTTAGAAATGACCATTTGCAACCTGTGCAAGGACTACAGCCAGGGGACGGAGAACGAAGAATCACATATTGTCAGTGGATTCTTGATGGAACTGATAATAATAGGGAGTTTTTAAGTAACGTTTTATGGACCGATGAGTCATGCTTCACTAGACGTGGAGTGGTAAATTTTCATAATCAACATATTTGGTCGCATGAAAATTCGCATGCAGTTCGGGAAAGAAATTTTCAGCATGAATTTAGTGTGAACGTGTGGATTGGTACCTACCGTAATCCACTATTTGGACCCTACCTTTTGCCTGCAAGGTTAAATGTTGCGACCTTCTTGGAATTTTTAAAGGCTGAACACGCAAATATGTGGAATGATTTAAGAAGATTGGCCTGGTTCCAGCTTGATGGTTGTCCATCTCATTATTCGAGAATAGTTAGAAACTGGCTGGACGAAAATTATCCAGAAAGATGGATCGGCCGTGGAGGAACAGTCGCCTGGCCTCCACGATCCCCTGACCTAAATCCATTAGATTTCTTTGTGTGGGGATTTCTAAAAGAAAAAGTGTTCCAGACTCCCTTAACCACAAGAAATATGCTAATAGACTGAATCAGGAATGCATGTGATGAAATAAGGCCTTATTTGAATAATGTTATACCACGTTCGATCATTCGTAGATGTGAATTGTGTATTGAACCATTGGGCTTACATTTTCAGCAACTACTTTAGATTTTGTATATTTATCCTAACTATCCAATAGCATTTTAGTTGTAAATAATTAATTTAATTTGTTAAAAATAATATTGGAAAATTAAACAATTTGTGTTTATTTGGAGTTATTAATTATTGCTGTGTTTAAAAACACAATCTAAACGATCATCTTAATTACTTGTAAGGCCCAAATCGAAAATGTAAAAAAATATTATTTTCCCATAAATAATTAAAAATGAATCGAACCTTAAAAATCGAAATATCTCAAAAACGGCTAACTATAACGAAAACTTACAGGAGAGCTTTTTTATGTTGAAAAGTGCGAAGAATCAGTTTTTTATTCAAAAAGCAAAAAATTGCACTAAGAAAAAATTTTCGGTCATTTTAATACACTACAGGTACAGTAGAGAGCGCCCTCTAGCGGCTACAGTAAAACCCTTGTATACCAATTTTCACTGTTATACATCAAATATTGTTCGAAATATTCAAAAAAACTATTTTAGAAAGTAAATATAAACTGTATTTCGGAAGCTACGCATTTTTCGACCCATGTTTATATAGACTTTATGCATTAATTTTAAAAGTTCTATCGAATCTTAAAGTTATGCATCAATAAACTGAAACACCCTGTATAAAATTTCGAAAATTTGCTTTCATCGGTTCTGATGGGTTCGGGTTAGGGCATATTCAAAAACATTATGAAGCTCAAACTTTTGGTTCCTTTAGCAAGGCTCATCTTGACTGGTGAAGGTCTTGAAAATAGTCATAGGTTAATGCATGGGAAGTACCAAGTCAATCTACCTGCTACTATTTTTTCTCTCTTCCTTTATTAAACCATTTATAGCGGAAGACGATTTTAGGTCGAAATTTTCAGCCTCTGAAGACGTACTATGCTTGACACTCAAAGTTGCCTCTTAGAAATCCTAAGATATTTTAATTACTTTCAATTTCGAAAAGTCTCCTTCAGCTATTGACGTTATAATCTAGAGAGTCAAAAACACGACGGATGCTATTATTACCTAGCAGTACAATCTGAGGTTTCGCGCTTGCGAATTTTTAATCTAGCGTACGGCTTGAAAACTTCCATGAAATTGTGAAAATCACTTTACGCACTTTTTGGTACGTGGTTGCCCCTCTAAGCTAGGGGCCCCTGCTCATTTCCGTCGGTCTGTCGATCTATGCATGTTGGTTCGTCCGCTAATCCTTTGCCCCTCCAGCACCGATAATAGTACCATTTGAACTTGGATGGAACTTACAAGTAGTTGTTTTTGGAAATTGGTCTAGTGGCAGTGGAGCTACGAGACAAAAAGCTGCCGTGTTGCCGCTGCCGCGACCGGATAATTGACTGCTGTGAACGGCAAAGTGGGCCACAGCAACTCGCCTGATGGCCGTCGCACTGTCAGTAGAGCAGGGAATATTTCTATTGATTAATTGTATGGGCATGTTTTACAGGATTGAATCATTTGATTTTACGTAATGTTGGTGGATCAGAGGGGATATCTTGTGCCGAACATAATCATTTATCAACTGATGTCAGTATTGCGTAAGAAATGCAGAGTAAACCTACTTGACTGTTTTAGTAGATTAAACGATTTTATCTGGGGGGATACAAAGATGTCCGAGAAAATACACAAAAATCTAAGAAAACCTAAGGAGATCCAAATAAAAATCGATGGAGAGAATCTTCTGTTCCAAATAGGTACGTCCCTTGCCTACACCTCACTTCAGAAAATTGGAAGCGCCAATTAGTATCTGAATATTGCATCGGAATCACATTTTGAGCGACTTACTTCCTGTAATGGTGAAAATCCGTCCAATTACCCTTTACCCTTTTATCGCGACCTTTTCTTTTCGCTGTTTCCCGGCAAGCACCATTTCCGAGCCGTAGTTGATTTGATCCTTTAGTCACACGTCCTCTCTACAAATCGACCCTTGTTCCACTTGAGGACAAGACGTTCGCCTCAGGACTGTGCGGCTCGACTCGTGTCTGGAATTGAACGAAGTCATTGACATTGTAAAGTACGGTTGGACAGTTTTTTGCAAGCTGTTCAATATCACACTTACTCCATGGGGCGTAGAATCCTTATGCTAGGAATATTTGATATAAAAAAATTGCAACTGCTTCATACTTACAGTTGACGGTGAAGTATGTGTAGTGTAGCATACCGAGTGTAACAAAAGTATTTTTTTCTTCAAGAAGATGGTATATATCACCTTACCTTTATGTGAAAATTACCTTGCCGGATCTAAATTTTTAGACGTTCCCCGTCTGCCTAGACATATCCCACCCCCAGATTTTCGATTGTCATAAAGGCACTTGCTCTTAGAAGGTACTTCCTCACCCGCTCTTCCATTTTCAATCGCCGAACAGACGCAGACGAATATCTTTTTGACCCATACCCAACCATAGCTGCACGCCCCTAAACAGATCGCTAAATACGCTCTCGCGGAATGGCCCTGCACTTCGTCATTTCTTAAAAAGGTCAAAGTCAAGTCCTTACTTTTTTAAGGTTGACCTTTGTTTTTTTAAATGGAAAGCGCACACAATTCTACGTCTGAATACGTATTACAATCTAAGGTCAAGGTCATCTTAAAAGTTCAAATGAAGGCCAAATTTTTGAGACTGTGGAAAATTCTTGGAAGCATTTTTGATGGAAAAAATTTTGGTCAGAAATTTGGTAACTTTTTATTGACTTTGGGTCGCACCTTCAAGGTCATAATTGTATATAAGGACGTAAGCTTTCTATTGTTGGTGCAAAAGAGGTGAGCACTCAGTAAAAAAAAGAATTTGACCTTAAAATTACTTTGAAGGCAAGTTTCACGGTTGAATCTAAGGTTACCATCAAAATCCTCTTAATAGTTACTTAACAAGGATCTTTTTCGTATATAAGTATGCAAACCTCTGGGAATTTTCCAAGGAATTTTCCTTGACCGCACACATTTGATCTTCATTTGACCTTTAGGGGTTGCATTTGGACGTAAAATGTTCCACCCTTCATATTGTCAGTACAAAAAGGGGTTCAAAGTCAAATCCAAGGCCACATTTCAACTCATTGTTCCAAGCTGGTATAGACCTGACCTTGACCTTTTCCAAAAACACCTTATTTGGAAATATACAGATGCGTTCTATTTATAGCTTTCATTACACCCGGTATAAACCAATGTGGCCGTTTTATGGAAGAAAACGCTTTCATATGCTTATTATCCATTTAATATTTCATAAATTCTCTATTTTAGGTATGTATTTTCAGCAGAAGGGAGTTCCAGATGATCTCCAACTAGAATGCACATCATAACCTCATTTTTCATGCGCAGTTTTCGTTAACAAGCCCGAAGACAAAATTTGCAATATTTGAAGCGGCGTCCCCATTAATACCAAGAGACCTGTTGATCTACTGCAGGTCTTTATAAAAAACCCACTGGGATAGATTAAGCGGTTTTACGATCCTGAATTTTTGGTCGGCTTTAACTCGAGTTTGCTTACTTCGGTCCATAAATCATTTTGCAAGAAAAGGCTTACTACCAGAAATGCGGAATCCTGTCTGACGGAGTGTGCTGGAAAATATTTCTTTGCGCCTTCAAGTTTTTAACTTAAATTAAAAGGACGAGCGATAGTACTCATGATTGACAGACAAAAATGAAATGCACCTAACTGGCTTGTTGCAAAATTTCTATAGAATCCCTAAACATTTTTCCGAACATTAACTTTATTACCTACCCGGGCAAGTTGTGCGGAATTTCGAATAAGTTGAACTTCACTATGGACCTACTTCTAACCTGCTTTCTACCTTTTAGGCGATTTTCACCTACAACAATATAATTTGAAAGTACACGCCTTTCTGATATATCCCGTACACAAAAGCAGCGAATTTTTGTCTGTGGGTTAACTACCCTTTCCGAATTCTCCAAGGCTCCATCAGCGTTCGTGTTTCCCTCATGAGTAAAACTTTCTTGAGAAAGATGCAGACGAATGAGCAGCTGAAAACCGTTTCGGTCGCAGCATGAATATTTTATAAGCTTTTTAAAAGTTACACTTTCTGTTGGGATGACTCAGACGTTAACGGATAAAGATGCAATTTAGTTAAACTAATTTGTTCGTATGAATTTCCATGATCATCAAAATGTTTTATTGACATAAGTGGCTAATAGAATAGAGACCATGCACGTTAAAGTACATAATACTAGGTGAATCAGAAATTTATGTCTATTCCGATATGAGCAACTTTTGATAGACAAACGCATATTTATTTGACAAGTGTATGCTGGCCTTACGAATGAACTGTAATGAAAACTGTTGTTGTAAGGGATTATAGACACGCGTAGTGTATCCATGGTTGATGATGATGCCAATCTGCTTTGTACGAACTTCAACAAGAAAGAAATGCTACGGAAGCACTTAAAAAATTGTTAAACGTCCTTATTGAAGATATTGTATCCAATTCAAATTCAAGTAAAATAGTTTCTTCATCTAAAAACGTTCTTTGGAGAGAAGCATCGTCACACGTGCAATACCAAGTTCGTAATTGACATTTATCTATCTACAAACAACCACAGTGCTCATGCTCCCAATCTAATCGCTTGCCTTGGAATGCAGAAATTATGATCTCTCGATTTTGTATTAGAGCAAAAAATGTAAACATCACAGCAAGAGCTTTCAGGAACCATTGTCCGTAAGTATTTAGTAGCCTTTTAAGCAACTTTGACTTTTGGTCACGGCTTCAAAGTTTGCACAACGAAGGATTCCGCACACTATATAAATATATCTGGCGCTTATGACATGTCTCAATCGTCATTCGTTTTCCCGCAACCTGCGTCAAATTTCATTTTTCTTATGGCCGCTATATTGGATTTTTCAATTTTTCAAAAGAGCGTAAAATTTCCAGCCAAGTGATGTCTTACAAGTGCATTAAAGATTGGAGTATCATCGAAATATAATCACACGTAATGTTATGTATTAATTTTTTTTAAGGCGGTCATGATTTATTTGTCAGAAAATAAAATTAATAAGTAAGTAATTTTTTTCATACAAGGAAGCTCTGAGGCTCAAAGTATTAAAATTTTGTTTCAATAGGTATTAAGTACGTTATCTATCATTAAAATCGTAAATCTGACAAAAAAATTGTCAAAACCTGTTGAAAATGGTCGGTATTCCCTACTTAAATGAAGAAAAGTTTGACATGTCATCGCTCTACTTGCAGTCACACAAAAACGCCGACCGTATCTCAGCAAGGCAGCCTCACAAAACCCAATTTAGGAAAATAGTAGTTAATTTAATAAACCAATGGGGCCTTTGAACAACCTAGAAGCGGATAATATTTGAAATGAAAATCGCGCCAGAAGCATTTTACAAGCTGTCAACGAAATCCCTAGTGCATCAGTAAGAGCTATGGAACGAGAAATTGGTGTGTCAGAATCAACAGTACAGAGAGTGTTACATAAGAATAATCTAACTTACCTTTTTTAATTGGGCACCTATTTGAAATCAGGTATTAATCATTTCAGGAAATCGACTTATAGGACCATTTTTGTTTGACTACATCCTAAACGGACACAGGTACCTAGAGCTTTTGCGGAACCAGGTTGTGTAGGCTTCACGAGCTATTCTAACTGAAGGTGAGCTTGGAAGTACCTGGTTTCAACAAGATGGATGAAATTTGATGAAAAAATAATTTCATTGAATGGTTCGATATTTTGACCTCCTAGGTCACCTGACCTTTCACCCTTGGATTTCTATTTCTGGGGTCACAAAGAATGAGGTATATGAATTTAATCCTCCATAGAAATTCTTACACAAAGAGTTTTGGGCACAGTTAGAAAAATTAACAGAAATACACTAGCTAAGGTTATAAGAAAAACAGTCACCAATTGACAAAAATGTCTGGATGCTATTGGACGTTATTCTGCAAGTCTGTAAGTTAATACCCACTTAAATAATTAGATTTTACATAAGATTACAAGTTTGTAAAATGCTTGTTCGTTCAAGTGTAAAATAAATTTACGACGATTTTTATGACATATTTTTAACACACTCATAGTTGGGAATTGGTTCCAAAACATTTGACTTGTTGAGAAGTCGATATTAACGCTAATGTTCTATCCAAAATTCAAGGCGTTTATGTCTTTTTTATGCCTTAATCATTAATGTTATTTTCTGAAACAAATCATGGTCTCCTTAGAAAAAAAACTAATACATAACACATTACCTGTGATGATATTTCGGTGATACTCCAATCTTTTATGCACTTGTGAGGCATCAGTAGACTGGAAATTTTACACTCTTAAAAATCGAAAAATCCAATATGGCGGCCATAAGAAAAAATGAAAGTTGAGCCAAGTTGCTGAAAAACAAAAGACGATTGAGACATGTCATACATGCTATCTCATTTTTCTTGAAAAAAATGTCCCAATAATGTCGCATTTTGACAGCTGTCAAATGAACCGTTTTGAATTTACTGGCAGAAAACGAATTCCGTCATTTTCGCTGATATGTTTCCTCCAAAACCTTTCCCATTCAGCATGTGCTGTAGGTACACCAGGAGCCGAGATCCATGTATAGAGAAGCGAATCTGGGACACACTATATAAAAGGGGGACGTGACGGATCACGATACAGATTTATCTTGATTTCTACTGATGCGTTTCTGTCGAGTAGATCAGCTCTGCATACCAGGTATTTATATTTCCTTCAAGTGTGACCAGAGGCCTGATTCTAAATAAGTTTCCACCGATTAAATTAATTTAGATGGCGCCTTGTGACAATATACTTACTTGCATACGCTATGATAAATTTGACATCTTTTTATATCGTTCTGCTATATGCAAGTTATCATGGCAGTGTCAAAATTATCATATCGAATCAAGTATATCGTCACAAGACTCCATCGAAAAATTTACTTATTTAGTAATGCGAACTGGGATTCATTTCCAACAGGGTCTGCTGTTTTCACTCATGCAGTAGTCGGTTCTGATAACAGATGGCACTGTGTGCTGTCTTATTTCGATACACCTCATGTTCTGCATAGATTATAGCTGTTTAGCTTTCGTTCATTGCCCTACCTGAGACCAAGCCTTGACTATGCCGACGAGCTGTCAAATAGCACGAGACAACTCTACATGGTTGGTATTCTGTGGTTGTTGGACAAACGAAATCTATATTACTAATATGTGTGAAAGCGCCAAACGGCTCCCCAACGTAGCACTTGCAGACCATTATCAGGCAGACTCGTCAACACCCCTTACAATATGCGAAACCATGGAGTTTCGGATCGGGAATCGAGACCATCGTGATCGGTAATGGATTATTACCGCGTGTTTTTTTTGCAGCGTCCGTAAACACCGATGGATGTCTTCGAATTGTAGTAATAGAAAGCATACTTAGAAGAATCGTGAACGTATCGAAGGAATCAGTTCCGACGACGGAACCGAAACCATAAAATCGCATTACTAAGAGAAACTACTTGGTACAGCTCCAGCTTAAGTGACAGTTTTCTCTTACAGTACCGCTTTTATTAGGTTGACCTTTATGTAACAGAATATTTCAACCTTATTTTTACCTATTTTCTCAAAAGTCGCGGACCGATGACAATATAATAATCTTGGGAAAATTACATTTGTAAGTTTCTGAAAAATTTTAATTTAAAAATTTGGAAAAAATTGGATTTTAAAATTTGGAACAGATTTTAATATATGGAAATTACAATTTGAAGATTTGAACATTTTTACAAGAATTTGAATGTTTTGGAAAATTTTTGGAACAATCTGACAATTTTTAAAACATCTGAGTATAATCCAATATAAAGAGAAATGTTAAATATGTCGCTAGCGTTAAGGGCACACTCGGTTGTATGACCCTTCTATCGGATCTCTGGGATTTGCGACCGATCTTGATTACGAGTATTATTCAAATAAATTATAGTTTACTAAAAATAAAAAAACACGCTTTAATAGAAGATCAATCTAAAAAGTAGGAAATCATTTTGAGCTATAGGAGAGTCTGCGTTGCTGTAGTAGAAATCGTACAACAATCAAGCATGACTAATCCATTTGGAATACGATATTCACAAAAAAATCAATTATAGTAAAAAGGGTGGGATGCAACTGACTGTATTTTCATAATAACTCCAATTTTGTAAATAGCAACCAATAAAATAATTCTAAGTTTCAATATCAGCATTGCGCACTGTAATTGAATTTTTTGTTGACATCTTAAAAGTTGAGGTGTTGACAAAAATTTTTTTTTGATTTATATTGATATTGATCTTATTCCAGATTAATTAGTTCCACCTGATTGTTAGACTTTCTATTGCAGTAACATCATTTCTCCAATATTTGAAAATTGTTTTCTACTTTCCAGTTCAATTTCCCGAGTATCACTTATTCTTTGAGTGTCGACAATTTTAATAAATTCCCGATGCGTTTCTATTGGATATTCGACTGTCTTACAAATGATGCCATCAGTCTAGGTCTTATACAGACCGAGAAGTAAATCTATTATCAAGCGGCGCATCCCGATGGAAAACAGTGGAACCTCACATTGTGGATGGAGTTTTATTTATTTAAATTCTTGGCACGACCTGTTGCATCGCTTATGGGGCGAAAGAGTGACGGTGATGGATTTTACACTCTCAGTTATTTATTGTGAAGGTTTTCTCTGGGGGATTGAAACACATGTGCACCGGCTGCGGAAAATGTTCTGTGTTCTGCCTTATGTCGGTCATTGTTGACCGGTGTTACGGGTTTGGCTAGATCAAGGCTGCTCAACGTTTCTACCAATTGGGCCAAACCAAATATATTTGGTTCATTTGTCTACCATTGCCCACCAAAATGACAAGCCAACACATCAACGTACATTTCATTTTTTTGAGAGGTATTCAAATAGCCAATCTAAATGGGTGCACTTACGCTTAGTAGCGCGAAAATAATGTTTGTGCTGCGATGCGAATCGTGTATTTATTGTTAATACGGAGAGATAACTTAAATAAGGCAAAAAAACTAAAATATTTATTAGCGGTGTAGCTCATTGATAGTTCTACTTAATTCATGACTTTGGAAGGTGAAAAATATGAAACATTTTCGGTTATTAAACAACAGCAAAGGCAAAATACCTGTAAATAGTAGGACAACTTTCTTCTATTCGGTTTCTTTAAATAATTGTGGTTCAAGCAGATTTTTGGCTGAAAGCAAATACCCAGTTGATCACAGTAAGCAAATTACTACTTTGTATCGCTGTGACTATACAGGGTGTCTGCGAAAGGTTAGGAAATCTCGAAACTAGCTTAACTTAACCTGTAAGAATGTGGTTCCACAGAACGGAACAACGTTGTTTTCAAGTATTCGATCAGCTAAGATCACCATACTTAACGACCCCATATATTTTTCTGTGGGGAATTCTAAGAAATAAAGATTAAGACAACAAATCAAACACCGTCGAATAGCTGAAGAGCAATTTGTAGAGTCAGATACTTCTCCCGATACCTACCAAAATGTGATGGGTAATCAAGAGCGCTCAGGATTTGTACGGCATTCAGAGGGGGAATTTGCTGAGATACCATTTTACCTCTAGAACTACTCGATGTCAATACAAGATTGAGATAAAAAGGTTACGTAGAAATCCACTGAGATTGATGCAATAATTAGCAAATACAGTCCGCAGTAAATACTGAACGTGCGACATTCACGTCAGCGAACGGTTTAATATGAATAAATACAGACATGCCACGTGGATGCTTTGGTATAGTATATACCGAAACTCTTGATATAGGGTATTCAATTTCCGTCCGATGCCACAACGACTGACAGAAGTACGTCCTCCAAGCAATCAGCATCGTGTTTGTATTACATCCCTAATTCGCGAACTTTCCACCGCTTCATCGTCGGTGTAGTTTCTCCTTGCATAAAGCCATGGCTTGTGCTGTCGTCATGCCTTTGTATGCTCCGCAGACGCTTCCCGAATATCACAATCGCACTGAAATGCTGATGAGACAGTCTAACGAATGCCCCGCAAAGGAGGACCTCCTGCAGGTAAAATGGTCGAGTGGTCGAGTTACAGGAAGCGGGATGCCGGAAGTGTCTGGAACCGCTCTGGAACGCACCCACTGCAACTAAAACGAGCCAGCAACGGTAACTTTCGATGGGTCTCGGTGCTAGTAATAATTAATGTTTTATTTAGTAGGAGGAGAGGTAATTCGAGGTTAGGAGTATTGATTTATTTCCTAATAGATTTACAGGGAACAGTAATAGATTATCAACCCATATTTTAAGGTATATTTTCGAAACGAAAAAAAAGACACTTTTTTATATTGATATTATGCTTAATCTGCAGGCGCCCGCCTGCCCAACATTTTACCCGTATTCATACAACATTAATTGGTTGATATTGAAATTATGTGCTATGCATACGAGTATATTATCAGGTGACTCATACTTCCCGGGCTTACAGTCTTTATTACCTAATAGTGGTTGTGTTTCGCAGTTTTATTTTCTATTAAAATGTTGAATTGTTTGTAGGTTTGCATTATTCCTCATAATTATTTCCGCGGTGCAATTTATTTAATTAATTTGTTAATTTTTGAATTTTGAATTTACTGCTTAGAAGCTCGTCATTTAGATGTTAATCAGCTGGGTGTCTCCTACGATTTGACATGTGAAACAAAAGCTTGTTGAGTTTCTTCTGGGCCTTTCACTTTTTATAATAAAGCTCAACTAATTGTTTGGCATGTTAGGTGAACTACGGCTCATCATAGACGAAGCATAATAATTGATGGAACTAGCTGCGGTGTAATTATAGTACTGAAATTGTGCCTGCTCAGCTGACGATGCAATTAATTTGTTTGTTATACATTTTTGTGGAGAGCTCAGAGGGACTAACTTGTGTAATCATTTATGAAATGCTGAAAGCTCCGCGGAGGAAGTGCACAGTCAACCTACTCGACGCCATTTTTTTTTGTTAAACCTGTAATTGTATTCTACGTTATATAACAGCGACTTAATTATCTTTGTTTGAATGCGGTACGATGTCTAAGTCTGTACCAGTGTAGCATTTAAGTTCAATATTTTAAGAGCTGTTAAAGGTTAAAGATTCGGCAACCATGCATTTGGAAGGGGAGGAAGAAAATTGGCAATGGCAACAATTCAATTTGACGAAGTCTGAAAGCATGTGCCCGTCCGTTGGTGTCCCTGAGGATTCCTTTAGCGCCAGACTCGATATCTTAGCGATCTCTTTTCGACGTGTCAATTATTTCCCCTGCCATCCGCCGATATAGATCGACGGACGTCGCTATCGGGAAAATCCAATTTATCATAATATCAAAGCTCCTCGCCACCATCAAATATTTATTTCAAACATGGCCTGAGGATTGAAATACGAGATGATAGAGCCCTTTCATGTTTACAGCGAATATGGACTCTCCTCGATTTATGCTTAATACTTCCTCAAAACAGAAAGCAACCAATCTCTTCTATGACCGAACGATCCTACTTATTCTGGATGCAAAGAACCGAGAATATATAGCGGCAATAGTATCATAACGAAGGATGGAGAAATGATCCTGTTGGCCATCGGCCCATTTGCTCGGCGATTTGGATACATAAGTCGAAGTTCACTCTGTATGCTGATGAGACATCCATAACTGAGTCTAGTGCCTATGAATCAACGTTGCTAAGTATGTGTTAGACAAAGTTCGTGATTGGTATTCCGTAAATCAGCTTCATTTAAATTCAGATAAAACATCAATTCTGCGATTTCGCAACAAAAAAGTGTGGTGTCTTTCTAACTAAGACTTAACGACACTTCTATGCAGATCAACCATCATACGAGATGATAGAGCCCTTTCTATGTTTACAGCGAATATGGACTCTCCTCGATTTATCCTTAATACTTCCTCAAAACAGAAAGCAACCAATCTCTTCTATCGGCACACGATCCCACACATTCTGGATGCAAATAACCGAGAACATATAGCGGCAATAGTATCATAACGGAGGATGGAGAAATAATCCTGTTGGCGATCGGCCCATTTGCTCGGCGATTTGGATACATAAGTCGAAGTTCACTCTCTATGCCGATGAGACATCCATAACTGAGTCTAGTACCTATGAAACAACGTTGCTAAGTATGAGTTAGACAAATTTCATTATTGGTATTCCGTAAATCAGCTTCATTTAAATTCAGACAAAACATCAATTCCGCGATTTCGCAACAAAAAAGTGTGGTGTCTTTCTAACTAAGACTTAACGACACTTCTATGCAGATCAACCATCATACAAAATTTCTGGCCTTATATATTGACGAGCACCCTAAATAGAAAAACCATTGTGACTATTTATCAACGAATCTGAACAGTCAGTACTACTCATTTAAAAACTTAAGGCCTTAAGCGGCCTCAATTGCTTACATTATATTGTGCCCAGGTAGACTGGCGGCCAAGGTGTATATGGGGATATTCTATAGACGCACAGAAGGTATTTTTGATCCAGAAAAGAATAATACGGTGCCTAACCGAAGCAACCCTTCGTATTAGCTGTAAGGACAGGGAATATCAAATTTTAACATTGACATTACTTTTTATTTTTTAACTGTCTCTGTATATATTTTTAAATAGACACCATTTTCGGCTTAACAGTGGTGTGTATGCCATTAATACCCGGCAAAAAAACAAGATTCACGTTCCATTTTCTAAATTTGATATTAGTTGTGGATCGCAGAACGTTTTAGGTGCAAAAGCTCTTAATGTGTTATCTGTAAGTGTGCTGTGATAATTTAAAGTCTTTTATACCAGAGTTGAAGAGGTTTTTATTGTTTGAAAGTTCTTAAACAGTGTCTGAATTGGCCTGGATAGTTGTTGTTGGTTTGTTTGTCTGTTCATCTATTCACTCATTTCACGTATATATGTTTGTATCTTATTTATATCCTATATTGCATTTTATTTATGCGAAGAGTTCGAATTTGATCGTACCGGCTAAGTCTAGGCTTATAAAGCATATCATGAACAAATAAATAAAAGCTATATTAGAACCATGAGATACCTAAACAATACTCAAAATAAAAACAGAGTTAATGTTGGAGACCTAGTGCCAGAAAAATTTAATGTAAATAAAGGTTGGAGGCACGCTTTTCAAATTATCCCTAAATTAAACACTCAGCACATAGAAGTACCTATATAAGTTTTGTATATGGAAATAAAACAACACGGTAGGTAGTTTTAAATGACTTTATTGTCTTTCGAAGTATTCTCCACGAAGATTAATACACATCTGCATGCGCTCGAACCAATTTTCGAAGCACTTATTCCACTCGTTTGCTGGCAGATCCAAAACGGCATTTTTGAATGCGTCAACTGCTTCTTCTGGTGACTGGAACTTTTGACCTCGGAGTCTGTTTTTAATTTTCGGGAAAGTAAAGAAATCTTTAGGACCTAAGTAGGGACTACATGGAGGATGGTCCAATAATTCCACGTTTTCTCCCGTTAAATACTCCCTTGTTTTTTGGGCTGTGTGTGAGCTTGCATTGTCTTGGGGGAGGATGATTCTTCTTTCGGGGTTGATTTTTCGAAGCTCGGTGATGACTTTTGGCAAACAAATGGTAGTATACCAATCCGCAGTAACAGTTGCTTGCTTATTAAGAGGAATTGTTGCAATATGACCCGCTTTTGACACAAATGTCGCGACCATCTTTTTCGAGGCACTTCGACAACGGATGACTTCTGTTGGCTTTTCTTTACTTTGGAATACCCAAACAGCCGACTCTCGTTTATTTTCTGGTTCACAACAGTAAATCCACGATTCATCACCACTAACAATGCTGTACACATTTTTTGAGTTTCCGGAATTGACACCAATTAACCCTGGCTGCTTTCTGCTCTTCAGTCAACAGGTGGGGTATCCAACGAGAAACTAATTTTCTTACTCCTAATTCTTCATGCAAATTTTCTTGAATTAAGGTCTTTGAGATCTTGAAGGATGCCTCTATCTCGCGATATGTCACATGTCTATCTTCAATGATGAGTTTGGGCACAGCATCGACGTTTTCCTAGGTGACTGCCGGTTTTGGTGCAACCACCCTGGGATCGTCGCTAAGACCCACCCGTCCACGTTTGAATTATCCATACCAACGGGAAATTGTCGACTGATGTGGCGCTTCGTTGCCGAAAACAGATAGTAACTCAGCAAACCATTCTTGTTGCGATGATTGTCTCTGAAAGTTGTAATAAATTATGGCGCGAAAATGTTCTCGATTGAGTTCCATTTACCTAATGACATGGTGACACTTAAAAATTCACTGTCGTGAGAACACTGCATTGTATTGTTGTGAAACTTTTAATTTAAGTTTACTAAAGGGTGAGGTTAAGATTCAGTACTGACGCTCGATCCGCGCGGCTTACTATGTTTATATATGCAAAACTTATAAGACCCCTCTTACCTATGAACTAAGGCCCGTATCGTCAGTCGTCCCTACAATTGTAGGGCGCGTTTATGGCCTCCTTGATTGACATACTCCTTTCTCTCCTTCAAAAATTTCTAGATTACACTTGTCCCGTGTCAGCGTCAGCGCTCTCCTATTGTGAAGATACGTTTTCTTTTTAAATTGTAGGAAACATCAGGCTGATAAAACATGATATAACTCAAAAGCAAGCACAATTTGATGCAAATAGATGTTTGTGACATAACCTCAAAAAAGAGTTCTGGCACGGAAAAGTAGAAAACTATGACAATCAAGGGGGCCATAAAGGCGCCCTACAATTGTAGGGACGACTGACGATACGGGCCTAAGATACTGGATATACTTAAGTATGATCAGGCCGAAGATGAAGACGACGTGGTAAGAAAATCAAATAAGGAGTATATCGGATGAGACTTCCAAATATATTCTGTTAAAACCGTATATCTGATGGTTGGAGGAATAAGACGAGATTTAAAGATAGAAATTTAAAAACTAAAGTACAGTGATCCGTTGTACAAGTTAGGAATAAGTGTTTGTAACAATGAAGGTAGTGAAGAGGATATTAAGCACCGGATAGCAAGATAGATTCGATATAAGATAATTACACTATGTGGAACAAAATTGTAACAATATACGTTTAGAGAAGCACTTATAGAACGATAGTTGGAAATATTGAGCTGAATGGGTTTGAACTTTGGGAATTAACAAAGAAATAATAACGCAAATTGAGAGCAATGGAGTTGATTTTTTGAAGATGCAGCTGTGGTGTGACAAAGAACGGTAGGAAACTCATTCAGGAGCCATTAAAGTTAAAATAAGGATGATAGAATGAAATGGTGGTCTATGAAAATATTCCATTGGAAACCGTTTCAAATTAAAAATGAAGGAATTCCAGGCTTACGTGCAAGGAAGAAATACTCCAAGCTGTGCACGATAGGCACATGTGAGATGAATGTTGGCAAGACAGGAAAAAGTGAAAGCTTGAATGAGAGAGAACCCCACCCGCTGTTAAGTAAGTAAGAATGGAAGGCCATGGAATCGAATGTTATTGATATATTGGCAGAAAGGTGGAAGGTCAGCAACTTCTCATCGACAATCGGGAGGCTTGACCCTGCAAGTTAGGGAAATCTCACCGATAAGTAATAATAATAATAATAATAATAAAATGTCTTTATTAGGCACATTATATTAACTACAACATAATGTGATCTCTACGTAGGCGAAGTCTAGCTCTTGGCTACTCTACTTAACCTACCCAAATAATAAATTGAAACGCTTAATCAAAGGAAACTTTGAAAAGCAGCAAAAGACGCTTCAAAACAACGAGCTTGATAGCTTCCTGACATACATATATACACATATATATTACGTAAAAATAAAATAAAATGTAAGAATTAAAAACTAACTTTTCCACAATTAGTACAATGACAAATAAATCTGTTGCACATGCTTACGAAATCTGTTTACTGGCCAATCCTTTATATTGTCAACTAATTCGTTATAAATCAGGATAGCATTGTAAGTGTATGAACTACGAAATAAAGTTATTTTATACATAGGGATCTCTAGTCTTTTTTTGTGTCTGAAATCAATGTCTGAATTATTTCGTCTGACAACAAATTTCTCATAAAGATACAAGGGGGATCGAGAAGATATGATCTTATGTGTAAACTATTGCTATAAGGTACTTGCAAGCGTTTTCTATACACATCCAACCAAGCTGAAATCTCTTTAAGGAAACATGATCATACTTCTTGAGATTAAATACAAATCTGACTGCTGTCCAACGACCTCTCGTTTAAGCTGCATCTCAATGATAGCGTTGCAACTTTATCTTCCACATGTCTCAACAACTGTTTCTTGTAGGTACTTGACTGAATAATATTTGTACCTACTGCAGCCAAAGATAAATAACGTATTATATGCCTTCAAGCCCTTAAGCCGTTGGATCTAAGCATGTTAGTTTTAACAGGATATATTCATGTGACCTGCGTTTTCGAATGAAAATTATAATATGGCGAACACAAATAAGACCTTAAGTGTGTATATTTGTATGGTGTAAATAAGAGTGGGATTGACTGCGTGATAAAAAGTGTCAATCTAGTTATTTTAGGGCAACGAATGTGTGACCATGCTTTCGATAGACGTAAACTGGCTTTTTACGTTCCTCGCCATGTAAAAAGTAGATGGGATACAGGTTGCCCAAGAAGAATACATACTCATACTCATCCCCTACTTGCCCATTAGAGGTCGTGTTAATTTTTTGTATGATACGGGGTGTAATCGATAGCCTCAACCCTTCGCTACAGTCACTTTGTCAGGAAACTACTATTTTGTATGCTCTCTTATGTTTTCACTTTTATAGTATAGTAGAATTATCAGAAGAGATGAAGGGCAGGAAACTTTTCCCAAACGATTGTTCTTAATTTATCTTTATGTTAAGATTCTACACAGAATGAGAAGGTGGTGAATGATACTTCGTAGTCTTGATCAGATATGAAACCTTCTTCATACGTCTGCCAGATTTGTGGCAAACCTTATGGCCAAACTATGTCCTTGATGATTTGAACTTTGTCAAGCTCAAGCAGATCACTTCCTGGTATGTCTGGACTATTCATTTAAACATGAGGCCTAATTTTTACTGAAATTTGGCACATGAGAGAAATTGCGATGTCGCCAATATCGAAACTGCGATGATAATCTCAATATACCTATACATCAGCTTGAATCAGGATCGGAAAAGTAAAGTTGATACAGTAAGCTGTATATGACCACTACATACTATAGCAGGAAACCACACTTTTCTGTCCCTATGAATGACAGAATCCGCTTGTAAGGAGCTGGACAATATCATCCGCTACATAGGCCGCGTCATCACCCCGTTTCATATACTACACACGGGCTGAACAGGATATGTTTGCATAACGACTCTGAGACCATAGCCAATTTATACTAAGTGATATATAAATCCGAACACCCAGTTTAAATGGTTTTATTTTAATAAAATTTTGTATTAG
The DNA here is from genome assembly GCA_963669975.1 of Acanthoscelides obtectus. Taxonomy (NCBI): domain Eukaryota; kingdom Metazoa; phylum Arthropoda; class Insecta; order Coleoptera; family Chrysomelidae; genus Acanthoscelides; species Acanthoscelides obtectus. The sequence continues at coordinate 36,141,836 of CAVLJG010000005.1, forward strand.
TACTTAATGAAGCATAATAAGCAAATGATAAAAATTTCAAAATGATTGCACTGCTTTAAAGCCCTTTGACCTTTAATAATGTGTGGATGCACCCTGATGTGCTACGCATTCTCCAACGCGCCTAGGCATGCTTCTGATCAGGTGGTCAATGTCCTCCTGTGGTATCTCATTCCAGGCAACCACCAACTCCTCTCGAAGTGCTTCTAGAGTCTGAGGAGGACGTTGCAAATTGAGCAATCTCCTACCCATCATATCCCACACGTGCTCAATTGGGGATAAGTCGGGAGATCTTGGTGGCCATGGTAGCAATGTGACATCATTATGTTGAAAGAAGTCTATTGTGACTCTTGCAACATGTGGTCGGGCATTATCTTGTTGGAAAGTTGGATCTGCCAGGGTGTCAAGATAGGGTAAAAGATGGGGTTCTAGAACTTCGTGGATATAACGCTGCGCGTTCATGTTACCTCTGATGAAGACGAAAGATGACCTGGAACCATAAGCTATAGCACCCCAAACCATAACTCCAACAGTGTGATGAACATGTCCTTCAACAAAAAACTGTGGATTCCTCCTTTCACCACGTCGCCTTCTAACCCTGGCACGATCATCGTGCATGCCTAAACAAAATCGAGACTCGTCACTAAAGACAATACTGTTCCATTCCTGATCCCAGAGTGACCGTTATCTGCACCACTCAAGGCGATTACGTCGGTGTTCTCGAGTTAAATGGAGGACCCAGTGTGGCCGGTATGAAAACAAGCCAAAACTTCTCATTCGTCGGTAAACACTTCGCATGCCAATAGGTCTTCCGTGTTCTGCAAACCATTCATTTGCAATGCACCTGGTAGTGGAGAAACGGTCCCTTAAGGCCAGTAATCTTAGGCGGCGATCTTCACGGTCTGTTGTTCTACGGCGGCGTCCAGTGCCCCTTGCTCTTTGCGTACGGCCTTCTCGAAGCCATGCCTGACAACACCTAACCACAGTGTCTACACTTCTTTGCACTCTAACTGTGTAACGGTTTCACCGTCCGATCGTATTTATTAAATCACTTCTCGATTATCATTTCATTAATCCCATCTCTAGCTTTTTTGCTTGGAAAATTTTCCGCTTGGAGCGCTTGATGCGGAGTTCCTGATCTGCGATCTTCCTCGCGCTTCTTTTTTCACTTGAGCCGCCGATCGAACAACGGCTAGAAATTTCTTCTCAGTAGCACAAGGTTATATAACGTAGCACCATGTGCTAGAATTTTCTAGAATGTGTGTCCGTATAGGACAAAAATGATTGGGGCCACCCCCTTTCTCTTTCCCTTTCACTTTGCCTAGCCTTGGCCAATATTTTCACCCATGCATGTGCCTTGGCAGCGCCATCGCCTTTAACTTCGCCTACAACTGGTTGTGAAGCCACTATATGGAGGTCACCCCTCATAACTGGGACCTCCCCTTCAAGCCCCTGGCCATCCTGGCTTCAGTCGAGTAAAAATGGACCAGCGAAAGATAAGTCGATAGCGTTATAGCAGCGCCAAAGATGTAAAACTTATTTTGTTATTTTTGTAAAATTGTAATGTAATGAAAATGCCTTTTTTTTGTTAAATAAAATCTGTTAAATTTTTGTGTTCTGTTTGTTCTTCTATCCTCTAGCCATGCCATGGTCGACACACAGCTACACGCCTGTAGATATCTTCATGCCACCGACTGAGCTACCGGAAGCTAATTGTAACCCCCTTTCTGTGATTGTGCAGAAAAGTTGGAATCTTCATTGCATTCCATCTTTTCTGTACTTTTTGCGGAAAGGAACCGTTACATAAATTGGCACCCGCAACGTGAGGCTTCGATAGGTGTTTGGCTTTGTCGACAAGTGGTTTGCTAGTGGAAGATTGGCAGACAGAACATAGTTTTCAAAATTCTTTACAATCTTTGGCAGCATTTCTATTTTTAATTGCTTTTGGTACTCAAATTTCTAATTCCTTAATCATCCTTCCTTTTTGCTTAATGTTTAAAATTTTTATCAAAAGATTAAAATTTTTCCACCTGTTTATTTCATAGGCATACTATTAACTTTTAAATTGTCTTGTTTAGTAGTCAGCGAGATCATTGCCAGAATTTTTTTTGTCTCACATACTACTACAGTTTTTATTTACTGCTGGGGACAGTTATAACTTTTTTCTCATTGTACTTTTGAGATTGATGATATTTTGATATTTTTTTGTTGTTGAATATTGATAGTCTGGGGACTTTAGGTTTCCCAGCATTTTTGTCGAATATCATCAAACTTTTGATTGAGGTTGTGACTATTGTTGTTGATAGTTTACATATTCTTATATGCTTTTCATTTTTGATCACTAACCTCTTAGTTTTTGAAAGTATTTCTTCATGTGCAGTTTTTTTGATTTCTTGAGACTTTTCATGTTCGCATATATAGCCTAATTTTTGGATCTCTGGTGTACTGATATAGCTCTCATGATGTTTGGTACGTAGGAAATTTACTTTCAAAATTATTTTTGCCTTCCCCAAATGTATTTACTTTTTGAATTTTTGACTGTACTTGAACTTTTGATCATTTGTTTTCATTCTGATGGCAATAATCTACTGACTAGAGTTATCTGGAGTAAATCATTTTGCGATTTATCCATTTTTCTGAATTATATGAAATTGATATTCATAATTTTTCGTATATTTTGGCGGTTTACTTTTTTTCAAGTATTGACACTTGGACATAGTACTTTGATACTTACCTTTCTTTTTTTTCAAGAAACAAATGATGTTTTTCTTGACTATATTTTTGCTACTTTTCAATGAGGGGGTGACTCCTAAATCATTTTTACCTATACAAAGACACACATACTCATTTATGATAATTAAACTTCAACTTGTTGTTGAAATAGTATACGTTCCTCAGTAACTATTGTAGTAATTTTGTCTCTTGTTTGGAGCAAAAGTTTTCATAATTTTAATGTTTTATAGTTTTATCTGGCATATTCTTTGGGGGAAATTAGAACATTAGTGTCTGATTTTCCATTGGATTAACAGGACTTGAACGTCTCTGTACTCTTTTAATGTATGTCAGATATAAAATAATTTTTTTAAGATTCGGCTGCTCCTGTTTTTGTATTGAAACTTTTTGTTTGTATTGTTAGTTTTTTATAGTGTTTTAGATCCTTGTCATTTCTTGACGTATTCAGGTTTTTAACTTTAATTTTTTTTTCCTTCAAGTGTTTCTTTGAGGTTTATTTCTCAATCATGGTTCAGTCTAGACTAAGCCCAAATGACTTATTAAGTCATGAACTCCACTACGAGATTCATATCAGAGGTTTGGAAGTCCCTAATACCGTGGAGGATAAACGTAAAGTTTTACGTGGCTTATTAGCACAGGAATTTCAAGGGCGTAGTTTCTCAGAAACTTCTGTGACTATTCCTTTTGATGAGGATGAGACTGAGATAAGACTCTCATTCAATAAACTCACTGAGATGATCTCTAGATTTACTGGTGCATTTGATTCTGTTGAACATCGCAGAATTTGTGTGCGCTTATTGCATCTATCTGGTAGGATAGATCGAATGTCTCCTACTTGTGATGAGGAGATAAGTAGAAAATCTAGATTAAAGACACAACTTGTTGTGTGTGAATCGGATCTTTTAGAGAAGCTTGAGATGCCATCTGCTCAATCATCTCCTCCATCAGTTTCATCTTGTCCTATTCCATTAGCATCAAATCCGCCTGTGACTGTTGCTAATCCTCAAGAATTTCCTCCAGTACATACACAGCCACTCTCTCCTATAAATTTTGCTCCACATAAAAAGATACCAGTTTTCAAATGGGGAATCAAAAAATTTTCTGGAAATAGCTCAGTTATTGAATTTCTAGAAATTGTCGAATCTCTAATGTCTTCCCGTGGTTGCAATGAGATGGATCTCTTTGCATCTGCAGGTGATCTCTTTGAAGATGTAGCCTGGACATGGTGGCATAATGGCCATCTAAGAAATAGCTTTCATGATTGGCAGGACTTGATCAAACAACTCAAGGATGCTTTCCTACGTGACAATTATGATATGAACCTAATTGATGAGATTCGTAGACGCAAACAAGGTCAGCATGAACATGTTACGATATTCATTTCGTTCATGGAATCTCAATTCAATAGATTAACCTACAATACATTTACAGAAAGGGACATGGTCAATATTGTCCGTAGAAATTTATTGCCTGACTTCATAAAGTCACTTGCTCTTCATGAAATTTCCACTTTTCCTGAACTAACATCACTTTGTAGGAAATTAGAGGATTCCTTCTTGACTTGTCAACCCCACAATAGACTTTCCACTTCCAGCTTGGTTACTTCTGATAGTACTCCATCATCTCACAGAAAAGCTCCTGTATGTTGGACCTGCGAGAAACTAGGACATTCTGTTCGAGACTGTAGAGCTCCTAAGGCTGTTTATTGCTATACCTGTGGTATGAAAAATGTCACACGCTCTAATTGTCCTTCCTGTTCAAAAAAACGTGAGGCAAGAAGTTTCCAATCCGACTCCCGGAACTTCTTTCGCCCAGACTCGAGGAGTCATAGACGTAAAGGGCAAAGCAACTCCAGGTCTCATTCTGAAGAAAATAGCCAAGTTAAGACAACCTTCAGCAATTAATCCCGATTTTGACATTAATCATTCACAACTTGCAGGTATGCCATCAAATGATCATTCAGAACCATTTATTCAAAAACCAAATGACAATCGTCCACATATTTCAATATCCATTGGTGATGAAAACATTTTAGCTTTGCTTGATACTGGAAGCAATGCCAACATTCTAGGTTCATCTGGCTTATACTTATTACGTAAATTAAATCTCAACATCGATTACAGTAGTACCTTGCAAATAACAACTGCTGATGGCCAGATGCAGAATACTTTAGGTTTTGCTTTGCTGCCAGTAGGTTTTAATGGCAAAGTTCATGTCATTAAATTCATAATAGTTCCTTCCATTACACACACATTACTTTTAGGCATGGATTTCATCCTAAAATTCAATTTCAACCTTGATTTTCATACTTTTTCATATCAATCTTGTGCTGTAAATTGTATTCAAGGTGTGGAGAAGCTATCTAATATGGAAAAGGAACAATTATTTGAAATTGTTGAACTTTTTAATAGCATTGCACCTACTGACAGTATTGGTTGTACACATTTATATACACATCACATTGACACAGGTGATGCAAAGCCCATCAGACAAAGACAATATCCGCTTTCTCATGTAATGGAAAAAGCTCTTATTAAGCAAGTTGATGAAATGTTGGACATGGGTATTATAGAACCTTGCAGCAGTGCCTGGTGTTCAGCGCTCTGGCTGGTTTCCAAGAAAGACGGTTCATATAGAGTTTGTTTTGATGGTAGAAAACTAAATTCAGTAACAATTCCTGACGCGTATCCTCCTCCTTTAATAGACTCTGTAATTTCTAAAATCAGAGATGCCAGATATCTATCATCCATTGATTTAAAATCAGCATTTTTCCAGATTCCACTTGATGAAGAATCTAAATTAAAAACAGCTTTCATAGTTCGTGGTAAAGGAATGTATTGCTTTCGAAGACTTCCTTTTGGCCTTTCTAATAGTTCAAGTGTGATGTGTCGATTATTAGACATGGTTATCGGTCCTGATCTGGAACCATATGTTTTTTATTATCTGGATGATATAATTGTGGCAACTCCTGATTTTGAAACTCACCTAAGGATACTGAAAGAAGTTTATAATCGATTGAAAGATGCTAACTTGACTGTAAATTTTGATAAATGTCATTTTGCTCGCTCATCTTTGACTTTCTTAGGCTATGTTGTTGATGAGAAAGGACTTAGAACAAACCCCGAAAAAGTATCTGCACTCTTATCATATCCTCAACCAACTAATACTACTCAGATTCGAAGGTTGATTGGAATGTTTGGCTATTATCGTCGTTTCCTTAACAATTTTAGTGGTGTATGTTCTCCAATTTCAGACTTGCTTAAAAATCGGAAGAAGGGTGAACCTATCACTTCGACTCCTGATGCTGACAATGCTTTTAAGGAAATTAAGAATTTGCTAACCAGCGCTCCAATTCTTGCTAGTCCAGACTTCTCCAAGCCCTTCTATATTTGTTGTGACAGCTCAAATACTGGTGTGGGAGGCACTCTTTATCAAGAAGAAAATGGTTTGGAACATCCCATAGCTTATTTCAGTAAATCTCTCAACAAGTGCCAAAGAAAATACTCTACAACTGAAAAAGAACTGCTTGCAGTCATTCTTAGTATTGAACATCCCCGTTGTTACATAGAGCACACACATTTTTTCGTTATTTCTGATCATTCAAGTTTGCAGTGGTTGAGATCTCAAAAAACACCTTCACCTAGACTATGCAGATGGTTATGTCGTCTCTCCCCTTATGATTTTAAAATTATTCATCGTAAAGGCAAAGATATACCTGTAGCAGATGCTCTTTCGCGTTTGCATGAAAATGAGGTTAATGTGTCAGTTTTAGATCTTGCGGAATTATCTCCTGACAAGTGGTATCGTAAAATGATACGTAAGGTTGAAAACAACCCTGAATTGTATCCATCTTTTAAAGTAGAAAATAATATTCTATACAAACATATTCTTTCTGATAATCCACTTGCAGAAACTTATACTGACTGGAAAATCGTTGTTCCAGCTCCAAATAGATCTAAATTGCTCAAAATGTATCATGATGATCCTACTTCTGGTCATTTAGGAGTATTTAAAACACTATCTCGCATATCAGCTATTTATTATTGGCCTAAAATGAAGCAATCTGTTCAGTTCTATGTACACTCTTGCAAAGTTTGCTCACAATGCAAACCTAGTAATTTACCTCAAGCTGGTTTAATGGGTAAATATAGAGACATCAAGTATCCATTTCAAATGATTTCAGCAGATCTTTTAGGACCATATCCTCGTTCTAAAAAAGGAAATCGCTTTCTTTTAGTAGTTTGTGACTGGTTCACTAAACTCGTACTAGTTCATCCAGTGCCTAAGGCAACTTCAAGCTCAATTGTAAAATTTTTAGAAAATCAAGTTTTCCTTATATTTGGAGTTCCTCAAATCATCGTTGTAGATAATGGTCCACAGTTCATTTCTAAAGAATTTAAAGCGCTTGCAGATTCATATAAAGTGCAGAAGATCTGGTATTCAGCAAGATACACCCCTCAGGTAAATCCTACTGAGCGAGTTAACAGAACCATCGTTACTGCAATTAGGTCCTATATCAAAGACTCTCATAAAACTTGGGATGAGTCTATTCATCAAATAGCTCAAGCAATCAGACTTGCTAAACATGAAGTCACAGGATACTCGCCCAGCTTTCTAAATTTTTACAGAAATGTACCAGTTGATGGGTCATTCTATGGAAAGATTGCACCTGTTGCCAATAATCCAGTCAATATCGACCAGAACGTCATAGATCCAAATTTTGTTCAGCAAATTCCAGAATTTTACCTTAAAGTCCAGCACAGAATGCGGCGTTCCTACGAACTTAATAGAAATAGGTATAATCTGCGTAGACGACATCTGCAATTTAATAAAGGTGATAGAGTTCTCAAACGCAATTTCTTTCAATCAAGTGCTGCAGACAACTTTTGTGCCAAACTAAGTCCAAAATTCCTTCCTTGTATTATTCATATAGTAAAATCTCCGTTAGTATACACATTGAAAGATCTCCATGGTAATATCTTGGGAGATTTTCATGTTAAAGACTTGAAACCTGATAATACGTTGAATGTTGATCATGGCAATGGTATTGATGTTTTGCGTAATGATGTAATGAGTGAGAGTTCTGATTCGGACAGCGATTAACTTTTGCTTTTGTGTATTATTATGCTTTATATACTCTCATATTCTAAAATTCAGATAAATTATTCTTGCTTAATCATTATCATTTGTAATAATACTCATAGTTCCGCTCAATCGAAGGGGGCGAGTTTTTCGATCTGTACATTGGAGCGAGTAGGTTTTCCTATATTTATTTCCTAGTACAGATGCGAACGGAGAAGAATTTCCTTTGATAATGATTAAACTTATTTGCTGTAAGAGGCAGCTGAATGTTTACTTTGGACATTTAACATCGTTGATCCTTCAACCTTTTGAAATATTACAATCAGTCCAATACCCATAGTTCCGCTCAATCGAAGGGGGCGAGTTTTTCGATCTGTACATTGGAGCGAGTAGGTTTTCCTATATTTATTTCCTAGTACAGATGCGAACGGAGAAGAATTTCCTTTGATAATGAATAAACTTATTTGCTGTAAGAGGCAGCTGAATGTTTACTTTGGACATTTAACATCGTTGATCCTTCAACCTTTTGAAATATTACAATCAGTCCAATACTCATATTTCCGCTCAATCGGAGGGGGCGAGTTTTTCGATCTGTACATTGGAGCGAGTAGGTTTTCCTATATTTATTTCCTAGTACAGATGCGAACGGACAAGAATTTCCTTTGATAATGAATAAACTTATTTGCTGTAAGAGGCAGCTGAATGTTTACTTTGGACATTTAACATCGTTGATCCTTCAACCTTTTGAAATATTACAATCAGTCCAATACTCATATTTCCGCTCAATCGAAGGGGGCGAGTTTTTCGATCTGTACATTGGAGCGAGTAGGTTTTCCTATGTTTATTTCCTAGTACAGATGCGAATGGAGAAGAATTTCCTTTGATAATGAATAAACTTATTTGCTGTAAGAGGCAGCTGATTGTTTACTTTGGACATTTGTCATCGTTGTTCTTTCAACCTTTTGAACTATTACGTCAGTCCACCATGTACAAAATTTACAAGTAATCATTATTTTTCTGATTCCAATTTAATGTGTATACTTCATCTTTTGAATATTTCATTTTTCTGAGTGTACTCAAAATTTAAATTGAATTCCCGATCAAGATCATGTGACAAATACTTTGTATAATATTTTATAATGTTTTTATGTGTATATTTTCTGAATTTCTTTTACATACTTACGTACCTCTATTTTTGAAGTCTATTACTTTTGAAGTTTTTGATAGTATCCTCTTTTTGAATTCATTATAACTTTCTTCGAGAGCACAGACTTACATTGATTTTTGGTTCAAACTTTTGATGTTTGTTTACATATTTTTGAGTGGTTTTGAACTTTGACAGTATTTTGTAGTCTGGATAGTTACATAGATTCGTTGCGATGTATGCCTTGAGGGTCTTGTACTATCCACAGTTTCTTTAATTGAAAGTGTTTTCTTCATATGCATTTTATTTTCTTCTTGAGACTTGTCATATATGCTTTCCGCCTAGTTGCAAATCTGTGCATATTGATAAACTCTTGAAACCTCTGGCGTATAAGTAAAACTCACTTTTGATATAGTTATTTATGTCTCAGTTCAATTCAATCAGTTCAATTTGATTTGAAGTAATTGTCAATTCCTTCTTGAGATTTTTCATATATGCTTTCAGCCTTTGTGCACATTTGTGCGTATTGCTAAGTCTTGAGCTTGGTTGCGACATTGCTTTCATGTTTCGCTATAGATTTTGAAATATCTGGTGATTTTGCTTTTGCATTATTGCATTTGTTTTGATAGTCTGCTCTCATAATCCTTTTTCCGGCTTCTTATTTCTTTCAATTTCTGTCTTGACTTGAAGTAATCGCCAATTCTTATAGATTCAGTATAGTAATTCTCTTTTCATACTTTACACTGGTAAATTATTATAGTTTTTCTAATCTTGTAATATTTCATATTTGAACTTAACTTTCATTTTACAATGTTATGGTTATTCTCAGTGTAGACTTTGAAGTGCGCTGATGATATCAGTGATCTACATGAGAATATTCCATAGACTATAGACATTCTTGTCTAGGGCTTTGGAATGCACCTATGGTGACCCTAGAAAGTTGTCTTTCTCTCATATTTTTGCTTTAAATCAAAATTCGAATTCTTACCTATCATATTTATTTCTATTTCTTGTTCACTAGATTTTTTTTTATAACTCCAATTTTGCACCTACATATATCGTAGTCTTTTGCATACAATTTTTGCTTGCGGCATTACTCTCATGTATCATGATTTAATAAAATATCTTGTGATTTTCGTTTCGCTATTTTGCATTTTACATATGCTCACTTCGTTTCTCATTTATTACTCATGAAACTTTTAATATTTTGCTTACTTTTAAATTTTTTTGAGAACCCTTTATAAAATCATGCTCATATAGCTTTAATATTTCCTTTCACTTTATGATTTTAACACTATTAGATTTACAGTTGCACTTGTGTTGCACTTAGTTTTTTTGGAAATTTATTTTGCTCTTTTCTATATTCAAATTTTTTTTTTGGTCTGGTTCTTATGTTGTCACATGACCCGAAAATTTTGATTGAACTTACTCTTGAATTTTAGTTCATTGATTGAACTTAAGCTATATTTTGACTTTGAAAATCTTACTTCAATATTTCATGAATGTCCCTTATATACTTTAATTCTCTGAAAATATTTTGAATTATTTTGTAGTCTTACAGACTGCTGGCGCCCGACAATTTTTTTGTGGAATCAGAACTGCACTTAGTTAACATCTTTTTTGATTAAAATACCTTCATGATCAAGTTTTCATTGGTTTAGTACTTGTAAATTGTTTTGTTATATAACTGGAATTCTTAATAGAATTTGTTAATTTCTTTTGATTTTCATATTTTGAAAATAGTAATGCACAGTTTTTTTATATTGGATATTGGTTTAAAATATCACTGTAGATCATAATCTTTTTGGGTTTGGAGTATTGCGAGATAATCTGGCAATTGTTTTGAGAAAGATTATTATTTTTTTTAGTACCTCTTATGGTTTAGGTACTTACTTAGTTTTGAAGTTTTTAGTAGTCAGTCGTGCATTTTGGATGCCATTGTGATTCGTGCTTGGACTACTGCTGAAACTTTTGGTTTATTATTTTTCTCGTCTTAGGTATGACGATGTTTTATGTTTTGGGTCTTTCATCATATGATGATAGTTTTTTTTTAAGTGCAACTTCACTGTACTTTTCAGCGAGTTGGTGCTATAACCATCCCTCTTGTTTGGTAGACTTGAGGCTATCCCTTTTTCTTCCAATTCTCTTCTAACATTTTTGTTTCTACCTTACTTTTACTACTTGTTATCTGGTCGAATGGTTGTACATTTGTCCTTCCGTGATAACTTTCAATTTCCTAGTAAAAAAAAAAAAATTCTTAAATGCTTCTTCGATTTTTTTTTTTTTGGTTAAGTTGGGGCGAGTGTAACGGTTTCACCGTCCGATCGTATTTATTAAATCACTTCTCGATTATCATTTCATTAATCCCATCTCTAGCTTTTTTGCTTGGAAAATTTTCCGCTTGGAGCGCTTGATGCGGAGTTCCTGATCTGCGATCTTCCTCGCGCTTCTTTTTTCACTTGAGCCGCCGATCGAACAACGGCTAGAAATTTCTTCTCAGTAGCACAAGGTTATATAGCACCATGTGCTAGAATTTTCTAGAATGTGTGTCCGTATAGGACAAAAATGATTGGGGCCACCCCCTTTCTCTTTCCCTTTCACTTTGCCTAGCCTTGGCCAATATTTTCACCCATGCATGTGCCTTGGCAGCGCCATCGCCTTTAACTTCGCCTACAACTGGTTGTGAAGCCACTATATGGAGGTCACCCCTCATAACTGGGACCTCCCCTTCAAGCCCCTGGCCATCCTGGCTTCAGTCGAGTAAAAATGGACCAGCGAAAGATAAGTCGATAGCGTTATAGCAGCGCCAAAGATGTAAAACTTATTTTGTTATTTTTGTAAAATTGTAATGTAATGAAAATGCCTTTTTTTTGTTAAATAAAATCTGTTAAATTTTTGTGTTCTGTTTGTTCTTCTATCCTCTAGCCATGCCATGGTCGACACACAGCTACACGCCTGTAGATGTCTTCATGCCACCGACTGAGCTACCGGAAGCTAATTGTAACCCCCTTTCTGTGATTGTGCAGAAAAGTTGGAATCTTCATTGCATTCCATCTTTTCTGGACTTTTTGCGGAAAGGAAGGGTTACAACTGCAATTGCCCGAAAAGAAAGTCCAGCTTCCCGAAGTCCCACTATACGGCCCCTATCAAACTCACTAAGTTGACGAAATCGTACAGGTCTCCGTACTCTAGGCATCGTAACCGATGGTAAAGGATGTCAAGAACCAAAATCCGCCAACGTTGATCCTTTACTGCGGCTGAAATATTCATTTTTAGAGCGTTAGTGAATTAAAAAAAAGCAGTATAAAAACCGGAATGTCCAACTGATAAGGCTGAAAATGCTTTCACTTGTTATTTACAGTAAGATAAATACATTCACCAACTTTTATTAAAATAAAACCATTTAAACTGGCTGTTCGGATTTATATGTCACTTAGTATACAATGTATGCTGTTGAAGGCAGACAGGTAGTACTGCGATTCACGAAACAGTCATAGGTGGCGGTGTCATCTTTATTTTTCGCTCACTACAATAACCTTTCCGTAGTCCATTTACACCCCCGTACAACACCAACTTTCTGTCACCTGTCAAATGTTTCATCCTACTTGTGATCCTGCGCCACCATCTTGTGCAGCATCACGTGGTTTCTATGTAATTTTAACGTTTGTTTTTAAATATTTTTAATCCGTTTTAATTTATTTCATTCACCAGGTTACTGGTTGTTTTCCTCAACCTAAACGTTAATAACATTTAGCAACAATCTCACATACGACTGTAAGTTAATTTAAAATCATTTTGCACTATATTTGCTATTTCTTCTCAATGTTATTGCAGCTCCTGATGAAGATGGCAAAGTACATTGAAAGCTAGAGGTTAATAAAGTATAAAGAGTCCTCTTTGCTTGAATTTTGTCGAAGCAGCCAACAAAAGGCAGAAGCTTCATTTTATATATATATATACCTATATAACAAAGGGAATGTTAAAATCTACAAAATATTTTTTGCAACTTTGTGGTATTCCAGTCCTTGATCGGATGTATCTTTTCTATGACACAAATTCACCTACAGGGCGGGTTGACTAATCTCAGAAACATATTCCATACGATAATCTTGAATCCACATTATCAAAATAAACTTATATTATTTGGAGAGTATTTAAGATGGATTTTAATGTCCTCAACACATAGCTTTGAAAGCTTATTCTCAGTATAAGAGATTCGCAGGAGGACTTCCAATTTAGGTTCGAATGAATATGTATGCGAAAAAATTTTATTTCTCGTCTTAGGTCGAGCTTATCGTCACCCAGTCCGACTTCAAACCTACTACATGTTTTTGTGCATGACGAATACGAATCAGCGTCGTTTTGGATGGATTGAAGCATAGCGAGCACTGGTTGAACCACGTATTGCTATTCCCTATCAAGTCGTTTATTTTCTATATGAATTATTTGGGGCTATGGCAAAATCGTCATCAGCATATGCTGTAAAAAGAACATCTATGTGCATGAATACTACCAAACTGATTAACATATAAAAGGAAAAAGGTTGGTCCATGAATAGAACCCTGGGGTACTTCAATGGAAATGTCTAACGTACCTGACACAAAGTTTCTCATATTGTTCTCTGCATCAAGATGTAGTACGGAAACATTTCGATTTCTTTGGACCAAGAACGATCGGACCCATTCAAGAGACTGACTAACAAAGCCACATTTTCTAAAAATTTACAAGAACTTGTTTTGGCAGTCGAATGCCCTACTAATATCACAAAATACTCCAGTAGGGCACTCGCCCGCATCGACGTCTTTTATAAGCTACTCATAGGAGGAATGTAGCGCTGACATTGTGGTCTTACCATTTATGAAACCATGCTGGTTTTAAGACATGTTGTTCTTACGATGTAGAACAAGTCTATTCATAAAGCCATATTCAAAGACTGTGCTAAGAGCTCGAGGCACTAACACATCCAGCTGCCGCCCCTCGAAATCAAAGTTAATTCAGGGATTCAAATTTAAGTTAGAACTAGGCCTCTAGTATATTTTTAAACCCCTATTGCTCTATGAAAAAATGAAAGAGTATAAAATGACTTAATATTTCTAGAAAATTAGGAATCTTTCTGGTGTGCTTTGTGGGAGGCGTTACCTTTGTTTCTACATTCGTTTACCTACTTTGCACCGGACTATAAATATGGACATTATTATTCAAGTAGCCACATTTTTTGTTTCCATCATCTTTATGGTATAATGGACTTATTCAATAGGTTGCGTATATGATATATTATGCTTATGGTATGGTGAGAGTATAATCTGGTTCATTAGGGAATACCACGTATTCGATCACCGTTCGATTGTCACAGGCCATTAGCAAAACGCAAGGGGCCGCTGAATAGTACATGCCTCTAGGCTCATAAGAAAATACAACGTATGTAGCAACAGGCCTCGTACACGATAACAGGAGCATAATTATGCTTGTGAATCAGTGCCGTTCATGTGAATTCTATGGGTCGGGGGAAATGGGGAGAAAGTAATAATCACAAAGTTACTATCAATCGGATTACACTGCAGCAATCAGAAGATGCAATGTTGACTTTAGTACATAAGGAAGGGTAGTAACTTGCCCAGGCGCAAAGTTTAACTGTTTTTGTACATCCAACCAAGTGTATTTGACATCATATTGATGCATAGAATGTCAACGTTCGTATGTTATTGTTTTTGCTTTTGAAAAGAATGCATCTTGTATTTGGTAATTGCTGCCATCTACTGTCAATTGTTTCAAGCATTGAAATATAATTGGTTACTTTGTTTTTAATTTCATCAAGAAATGCATTAAGAATTATTTCGTCCTTCAATATAATTGTGGTCTATTTCAGGCAGTAAAGATGACCCTTTTCAATATACTAGACGTTAAAAATTTTTTTTTTGAAGAAACCAAATAATTATCGGTTTTTATCGAAACAAAAAACGTTTCATCAATCATCGTAAGAGTTCGATAAATGCGTGTCCTAATAGTTATATGAGATTTTCGTGTTATCTTCCTATATTTTCACCTATCAGATTGACCTTTCGCTCAATGCTGCATGTCGAATTTTTTCAACAGTCTGTCTGGAGAAGTATCCTTGTTACTTTTCGTTTGATTCATGTTGTGGATACAGATGAAAAACAATGTAATTAGTTAGTCAAACATGCATTTTATTGTGTATTTGTATGTTCCGTTACGTAATATAATTTTTGTTCAAGAGCTATCACATTCATCATGTATCAAATATTGTTGGCAATTAGCTTTGCACCAGGGTTCCAAAGAGATGAGGCTTCCGTGTACGGATACGCTCATTGCTGCAATCTGGGGAAACTTTTTTCATGAAAACCCCAATTGTGAATTACTGGTTCTGACAAAGCCGACGTCTTTTGGAGGTTATTAAACGACATGGAAAATTATTTCAGAAGTGTTTTCGAAGGCGTGGAAAGTACTCAGTCAATCTACTTGACGCGATTTTTTATTTTAGTTCCATCAACACAATGGACTTCTCTCAAAAGGTGCATACATCAGATTTCCTAGCAGAATGCCCTTCGTAACATATGATCGCCCTTAATCCCACATACAAAAAATGGGTTTCTACGCACTCCCTACACACAATAGCCTCATCCGAGTGGTGACTGTCATACAGAAACCTTCCATTAAGGCGCATTTACAAAGTGCCCTCGGGATCACCTTTGCTGACATTGTCCTTTGTACAGCAGTTTTGTTGTTGTTTGTTGGACTGACAGGTTGATACTGCGCCAGGAATTCCTTTATATATCGTCTATGGTAGTTCCCGAACAGTAGGAGGGTTGAGCCTGTATCTCTTTATTATATCTGCGGTCGTCACAGGTCTTGATAAGGCCCCCATCACACGTGTCGTCTGATTTAATACGACAGTTCCATAGTTGAATCACAGTTGTTGGAAAACTAAGATGAAACCTCTGTCCACTGCGGGGTGGTAATGACAGATACCTAGTATATGGTCTGAAGTTAATCTCTCTAATATACCTAACTGCTGAAATAGTAATCAACAAATATTCAACTACTTATTTAGACTCATTTGCATCAGCATTATCGCAAATATAAGACATAAGGACAGGCTAAGGAAAAACATCAACCATCTCCACCAGAAATTTAAACCTCTTTGTGCTGAGATTAAGAATCAAATCGCAGTTGCACATGCAGCTTATATTCAGGATGCTGAGCATAAAATTCGTCAATATCCTACTAAGTCATGGTCATTCGGTAATGCTAGAAGGAAAAAAATCAGAATCCAGAAAAGATGACTTTCAAGGACAGTCAATATAGCTCACCTAGGGAGATAGTTGATACCTCTTTTTGTTTTCACAAAATCGGATGCACTTAACCACGAATCATTAAATCCCGCTAGTTCAACTGCACTGAACATAAGTAAAGGTGA
Organism: Acanthoscelides obtectus; assembly: GCA_963669975.1. Lineage (NCBI taxonomy): Eukaryota > Metazoa > Arthropoda > Insecta > Coleoptera > Chrysomelidae > Acanthoscelides > Acanthoscelides obtectus. Next base: position 36,158,227 of record CAVLJG010000005.1, read on the forward strand.
TATTATTCACGCTTCTAGAAAACTAAGAACTAAAGTGTCATCGGGAAACGATGGTGTTCCTTGTTTTATAGTAAGAGATTCTATTTGTATTTTTTCCAAACCTCTGTGCGATTTTCAACCTAATGTTACCAGCGCAATTTTATCAGAAACGGTGATAAATAACAATACTTTGTAACTTGAGCACGATTATTGAGATCCTAATATCCTGTATGGGTGAGGGAACCTATTCTGACAATCAGAACGGGTTTACGTCTGGGAAGTCAGTAGTCACAAACTTGATTTGCTCAGCGCAAAACATTTTTGGAGCTTTGGATGATCAAAATCAATTGCAAGTCATCCAAATTGTTTTCTCATAATTAAATAATTACTGTTAATTCAATTGCTCATTTCATAATAATATAGTTAATTCAACTGACTCTGGTCGGGTTGACAAGTTCTTACCCAACATATCTTGATAATCACACCAACTGAAGTGATTTGACAACGTAGCACATGCCTTACAAAAGAATTTTCGTTCCATCATTGTACACGGACACTGCTAACCTTCGGCCATCTGTTAAAAGGTTTAGCTTACTCATGATTCTATGCCCACCATTTTGTGCAATCATCAAGTGGCTTCACGATGTAATGATTAACTTTCGTTTTAAATATTTTTGATCTATTTTTAATTGGTTCTTGTCATACAGCTGTGTGTAGTTTGTATAGTTTTGGCCATTGTACCAGGTATCCAGCTTTCACCATGTTACTGGGTGTTTCCCTCACCCTTAACGTAAATAACATTTAGCAACATCCTCACATACTACTGTAAGTTAATTTAAATTCATTTTACACAATTGTTGCTACTTTTATCAATGTAATTGCAGCTCCTGATGATGATGGCAAAGGCCATTGAAAGCTAGAGAGATTAAAAAAGTATCAAGAGTCCTCCTTGCTTAAATTTTGTCGAAGTACTCATCAAAAGGCGGAAGCTTTAATTTTCACCTATATATATATATATATATATATATATATATGTGTGTGTGTGTTTCTCTTTGTTTTTTGTTCGGATGTTAAATTATTGATTTGTTTTCGTTGTTGGCATGTATTCTGTAGTTGTATGTAACTTCTTGGGAATTATAATAAAATAAAGAAATCACAGTAAATCTCGGAAACACGTTCCGAAGCATATACCCTTAATTTTTGGCTGCAACGCGCACCCGGTATTTTCGTGGGATCAAAGTTTTGGAAATATTGAAGTAATCGTACCGAGAACATCTTATCTAACATGTACCGGACGTTGTTGCAGCCTGCAAAATGTCATGTGTTTCTATTTGACCCAGTTATAGACATATGTTTCTCAACATTTGCCTAGTACTCTCATTTTGGAAACGTACCTTTATCTCAATATCAGGAATCATAGAAAGAAAAGCTTTCCACTCTTATGTACGGTGTGACACAACTAAGCATGTAAGCAGAATATTTCTTAACTTTTTGGGGATCTTATTACTGATTCAAAATACATCGACATTTTGTTCTATTTTAGAATATACATCCAAAAAATGACAAACAATGTTCCTATAAACACGTCGCCAAATTTCCAAGTGAGGAATACGACATTATGAGCAATACGCAAAAAATCTTCTAAACTCAAAACTAAACTACCAGCCTCTACAACAGTGAAATAGAAGTATTTCAACATCACTGACTTCTTCAGAATAGTCGCGTTTTGAACAGAATGATTAATTTCACATGTTGAGTCTGGAAAAAATGCCTTAAGTTAATGCAGGAAGATCAAGAAATACCTCCATGTTTCCTGTATGTGACGTGTCCGAGTCATATGATGGTTGTATACAAAAATAAGACGGAAGGTTCTAATAAATATGGGTGCAAGAATGGAATCTTGTCATGATGCAGGGTGTCGAAGTTTTTATTTCAAAATCAGAAATCTTCGATATTGACTTGAAATTTTGTATGTGCAGTATCAACAGCATAGCCAATACATAGAAATATGTTCGTTCCTAAAAATAAATTTCACCCCCAACAAAAAAAACGGAAATTATTTTCTGTACGACTGTCTTAGAGCAGATGATGTATTCTTTAATAAGTACTTCAATTTCACATGGATCACCACTTATGAGCAATGTTTGCTAGACTTTTCCTTTTGAAGAAAAATCGACTTGAATATTTGAGGTAAGATCCCTGTTCTTCGTTAAAAATATGCTGAAGTTAGTGAAGTTTGACAGTGGAAACTGTACTCTAGAAATGTTGCCAGTTTTTCGCACCCTGTATACAGGGTGATTCACAAGTCGTGACCAAAAATGAAACATCATACACAGGACCGCAAGGACCGCATTTTAAGGGGGGTCTTCTATGTAACATTTTTTCCTCGAGGGCTTCATTAAAAAGTTTGAAAAATAATATACAATATACAAAAGTACATTTTTTAATATCTCCGAAACCGCCAACTGGAATCAATTAAAATTTGGTATATGGATTTACCTGAGTATTGCCTGTCCACATTCAAAGGTCTTTACTGAAAATTAACGTACACCAGTGGCGGAGATAGAGGGGATTAGTGACATAAAAAGTACGTAACAGTTTTTTGAAAACGCACAATTTTTCGAATTTTACTTTCAATTTGCTACAAATCATTACTCCTGTGTTCGTTCCTAAAGTGCATTGTATTCGTAAAAAAAACAAGTTAGATAATCAAAGCTTTATTTCAATAAAAATGTTCAAAAATACCACCATTATGATGGAAACAATACAGCTTTTTGATTGAAAAAAACGTATTTCGGAAAAATTTGTCTAAAATTATTATATAAGCATGCGGTTATATCACGACGAACATGCGGTGGGGCAACGTCGTGTTGATAACACATTCGTACTCTCGTTGCTAACGGAACATCATCTAACACATTTTCTATGTAATTCTCTAGAAAAGATATGTATGAGTGTGCATATAATGTTGTGGCAATACTTGCATAAGCAGTTGGAAATTGAAAATGCCGCATTAGACATTTCTAGCTCCCCGCAAAAAACGATACATCTGGCCACAAAATCAAATCAAAAAAATCTGCATTTTGACTATGCATTTGCATTAACCTCTGACAAAAATTTCTCCCTTTGCCATTTTGCTGATGGTGAGGATGTGAGTCTTCCCGATTCAAAATTATCCACGCAAGACCTTGGGCACATGGTAACTGGGCTGCAATCCGCCTAGTACTTGTACTAGGATCATCCAACGCCAAATTAATCACTTCCAGTTCCTCTTGGACACTATGCCGGACATCATGGTCTCTACCTCCGGGCAACTTGGCAATTCCAGATTGCCGAAGCCTTAGAAATGAACGCGTAAAAACCTTTGTAGTAGCTTGGCGTTTGTTAGGAAATCTACATTAATATTCCCGAGAAGTCACTACAGCATTTCCATTACAGAACCTGTACACAAAAGTAATATCGGCGTAGGGGAGACCGGGGCTGGTTGTCACATGGGTTGGTTGTCACAATTGTTAAATCTCAGCAGCTCAGCATGTAGTTGCCTGGCGCGCTACACATCGTTTCTGCGTCCGCGCAGAACACTTGCATTCAGTACGAAAGTTGTCGCTGGTAGATTAAGGTCGCACATACATAAATAAACAAATCGCCTAACCTGAGTAAATTTTTCGTTTGCCACATAATTTGTGTTTTCAAGACTACATTTGATAATAAAAAGAACTGTTGAATTTATTTTGCTCTTCAATAATCCGAATACGACTTAACGTAAGTATTGACTTTGAAATTGTTAATTTAGTGACGCTATCTAACCTTAAAAATTAATAATCTAGTGGGGCAGGTTGTCTCAAATTAGCTGGGGCCTCTTGTCACATGGGACAACCAGCCCCCATACTAGACGATTAGCTTTGCACATCATTCTACATAGGTGTATGTATATAATGTATCTTTTTAATATATTCAGGTTACATAAGCATGGTTCGAAATTTCAAAAGGAAGACTGAGAAGGGCAAAGCGCCGCCTGTCGTACTTTTAAGAGCTGCTAAATTAGTGAGACTAGGATCCTCAATAAGAAAAGCGGCAGCTGACTTCAATGTAAATTACCGTACTCTAGCAAGATACTGTAAGAAAATTCCAGAGTCTGAATTACTTGATGATCAAGTTCTTGCGCTGTCAATTCCAGTTAGCTACATCAAACATCATTTAGTATTTTCGCCTGAACTTGAAAATCATCTAGTGGAATATGTACTCAAAGCATCTGATATTTATTTTGGATTATCACCCAAGAAAGTACGAGGACTGGCATATGAATTTGCTAATGCTAATTCCTTGAAAATGCCTAAATTGAAGCTCCATAAAATAGCTGGTCCTGACCGATTTAGTACGTTTCTAATACGTCATCCAGTACTGTCTGTTCGCAAACCGGAAGCAACTAGTTCAGCAAGAGCGAGTAGTTTCAATAAAACGAACGTCAACGCATTTTTTAATAATTTAGCTTCAGTTATGGAAAAACATAAATTTGAGCCTCACGAAATCTGGAACATGGACGACACTGGGATTACAACTGTCCAAAGACCCGACAGCGTTGTTGCCAGAAGAGGATTCAAACAGGTTGGTTCGATAGTTTCATCAGAAAGAGGAACCCTTCTTACTTTAGCAAGTGCAGTATCAGCTATTGGAAATTCCATACCTCCTTTTTTCATTTTTCCACGGGTACATTTCAAACCACACTTTTTGAATTCGGCTCCTCCTGGCTCACAAGGTTCTGCAAACCGATCAGGTTGGATGAAAGAGTCACATTTCTTGGAGTTTCTTAGATATTTCACCTTCATGTGAAACGTACTGTGGAAAGACCGTGCCTGCTTTTACTAGATAACCATGGATCACATCTGAGTATAGAAGGACTGAATTTTGCCAAAGCAAATGGTATTGCCATGCTCTCTTTTTACCCTCACTGTTCACATAAACTTCAACCTCTTGACGCGTCTTCGGCCTTTTTACGACATATGTAAATACTTCCTGCGATGCTTGGGTTTTAAATAATCCCGGTAAGACCATGACTATATCCGATATACCTTCAGTGATCTCTATTGCATACCCCCCGCATTTACTCCCAAAAATATACAGTCTGGATTTCGGGTGTCGGGTGTGTTTCCTTACAACAGAGATATTTTCACGGATGATGACTTTCTTGCGAGCTCTGTCACTGATAGGCCAGATCCGGGTATCTTGAACGAAGCAATAACTGGATCAAACCCGGAAATCTTGAACGAAGACGAAACTGTAAGTCTGATGAATATTAACACGCAGGAGGCAATTGATAATATACGAGAGAGCAACACAGCTAATCAAACTAGTTTTGATGATCCCTGCTGTAGTAGTTTAGTAAGGCTGCATACGGGAAATATAGTACTTCCAGAAAGTTTAAGACCTTATCCAAAGGCATCGGCAAGAAAAATGAATCGAGTTTCCCGTCGTAAACGAGGGAGTGCAATACTCACTTACACTCCAGTAAAAGACGAATTAGAGAAAGAGAAGCATAAATGCTGGAACAAGAAAAAGAGGAACAGGGAAACAGTGAAAAGAGACTTTTTGATTCAGAAAAAAAAATTTTGAAATCTAAAAAAATGAAAAACGCTGGTCCTGTTCAGATAATGAAACTGATCGAGAAGAATGTTTTTGCTTGCTTTGTCTTGAACCATTTTCTAACAGCCCGCCAAATGACGAATGGATGAAATGCTCATCGTGTAATGGTTGGTCTCATGATGCGTGCACTGATGGACGCGAACTTTACATATGTCATAACTCCGATAGTGACTAATTGTAAAAAAACTCTTCTACTATTTTCTCATAATAAATATGTTTAAAAGTATGATACCATAATTTATTAGTCATCTAAAGTACACGTGACAACCAACACCAAGCAATGTGACATCCAGCCCCAGCAAGGGGCAAATTATCACATTTGTTTCTGTATTTTGAAACATTTTAATTTATTGTTGTGAATTATTTTACAGCCTTATCGATTTTAAATAGTGTTCTCAAGGATAAACCATATTAGTTATGCACCAAATATGTGCATATAACGCTTCAGATCGGATATGAAAAAGAATTAATGAAAATTGTGTCAACTAGCCCCGGTCTCCCCTACTTATCAATGCTAAATTCCATTTTACAACACTCAAAAATTAAAAAAAGAAACTTTTGACTTGACTTAAAAAAAATTGTAGTAGTAACAATAACAAGCGTATAACACATAACTTTGACAAACTATCTCTCAAGAAACGTCAATTTGGTATCAAGGCCTCCTATTTTATTTTGGAACTAATTGTATCTAGGCTCTTCGTGAATGATCTAATTTGTTTATTTTTATTTTTACGAAAACAGTGCGCTCTAGGGAAAAACTCTTATTTGTAGCAAATTAAAGGTATAATTCTAAAAATTGCATTGAGTTTCGAAAAAAACATTAGCGTACTATTTTTATTTGGAGAAATAATGCCACTAGTCCCCTGTATGTCCGTACTGGTGTACGTTAATTTTAAGTAAAGACTCAGGTATATCCACATACCAAATTTTAGTTCATTTGCAGTTAACGATTTTGAAACAAAAATTGTTTTTTTATTTTTATACTTCAACACACCATGTATTTATTTTTATTCGTTATTTTACACTGTTTTACATATTCTGGACTTGATAACATCCTGATATTATGAATTCCCTTCTCTCAATATCACGACCTGGGGAACATCAAAAATTGATGCAAACATGCGAGTAAAGCGTACGCAAGAGTTCAACCCAAGACTGTTGTAATATTTATTTAAGGAATCACCCTATAGAAGCCTACTTTTCAGTCAAGGCTAATTTTTCCCACATGGGTTATAACTTAAGGTAGGGTATTGTCGGGAACAGTGGCTCACTTTTTTTCAGTTGACTCTAATATTCATCGAGTCTTCACCAAATGGCTTGAAACTCGGCCAATGTGGGCAGAGGTTATGAAATTTTTATCCTGTGCCATCGAAATGTCCACAAAGGGTGCCAAAAAACAACCAATAATGATTTTGTAAAAAATTAGAAATGAGCCACTGTGCACAGGTAGGGTGCTACAGTGACACACCCCAGTGGTCCACAGTGGTTCTAACAGTACACAGAGACTCAAGACAAACCGAGTTAATCAAAAGTACGGGAATGCTGTTGAAATCTTTATTTCTGAGTCACATTTGAATATCTCGGAAAAAACACTGATCAAAATAAACTTATTCCCATTACTATATTAAAAAACAAAATGAGCGCATCGTAGCTGTTAACATTGAAATAATCAAAATCACACATACATCAGACTCCTATTTGCCTTACAAAACACTGAAGAACTTCTACTTTAATAAGTCTCATCGTAAGCATAAATAATAACAATAATAATAATCAGCAAGCAAATAAAATTAAGTCTTCTACTTAACTTACAAATGTACACATTACTTTGTAAGTATTCTTTTGTACTTATAATGTTAAAAAAAACTTTTATTACAATCAGAGACAAAAACCAATCTTACTCCTTAAGCTCATCGAATGATGAAAGTTTGTAGAACAAGTCAAAAATAAAAATTAATAACTCCATAACCCTTATACCTCTTAGCATATCCGAAGTTGGGATAAATCTAGTCCAAAATTATAGTACGGCCTAGAAGAAGTGCCAACAATTGAAGGCTTTGGCAGAAGTAATTTCAAATCACTTTCTTTTATAACAGAAAGGTCAGGCTTATCAGGCATGTGAAATTTGCTAGTACCAGGCGTACGCCTCAGAAATGATATGTAGAATTCATTATTCTCATTTCTACCTTCTATCACCTTTCCAACGTAAAGCGATGTAAGTTTTTTTGTTGTAAATTGTACAATCACATATTCGCCCTCTAGTGGCGCACGAGTTAGAGATTTGGTTAGGTGCCTTTCAGTTATAATCACTGATTCTTCGTCAGAGTTTTCGTCTTCATCTTCTGCTGCCCAGTCTGTATCATCATCAGATTCAGCATATTCCACTGTTTCCTTCTCTTGATCATTATCTTCTTCATCACTTTGTAATACTTTTCGAGTGACTTTTCCCTTCTTATTAGTGTTTTTACTTTTAGCAGCTATTTTTTCTTGTTCTAGACGAACTTTTTCCGGTGTGTCAGTAAGAATCATGCTACGGCCTGGTTTCCTTCGCTTGCGGGTAGTTGTTCTAGGTCCAGCCTTTATTGGGTCTCTAAACTCAAACGGAGATGTAAAAGTATTCTCAGCTGATTGAGAAATGGATGGTGTCAAAGCAACGTCTTGTGTCGGGGTAATTATATATGGCTTGGGTGGAAGTTTGTTCGAAGAAATTGCTGATATGAGCACTTCAGGAGCTAATATTTTTAATGACTGGAGTCCTGATGGAACTGAAACGGTATTGGATACTTTTGTTTTTGTCAAAATTGAATCTTCATCGGACAGGTTCTTCGTTTCCACTTCTTTAGAAATGGATTGATGGTTGATAGACACAACAGTGGTTTCAATTTGACTTGGTTGTGTCGTCGAAGTACCCAACGTTGGTGAGCATGGTTTTTCTGATGTTGCACAAGTCTGTGAAATAGAATGCTCCGATGAGTGCGCAGTAGTGGTCTCTTCCGGTGCTCCCAACTCGATGACATTCATTGAATTGATGTTTACGTTTATGAGCCCTTCTTCACGTGGCAAACAGTCTGAACAGGGACCTGGACGATCTGTTACTGTACTTGGCAGAAAGTCCTCGTCTGTAAAAAGGTTTCTGTCGAATGGGTAAATACCACATTTTGCAAAAGCCCTGGTAATGTTTGTTGGGGTCATTGCTTTAAGAAAGGCTGCCCCAATGATTTCACCTAAGTCATATATGGTAACAGGCTTTCCAGGATGTGTCATAAGCCAGGAATCGATGCCAGCATTATAATATACTTTGAACGCGCTAAATACTCCCACGTCAAGTGGTTGTAATTTCCCCGAAGTGTGGGGATGAATTGTGAGGAGATTGACTCCACAATCTTTTGCCAACTGTATGGCTTCAATGCTCAAATGTGACTCGTGCTTATCCATTACCAACATACTAGGATTTTCTTTGCAAGAGTTCGTATGCTTGATAAAATGTTTCATTACTTCTGTGAAACTATCCGCGTTCATCCATCCACTAGGCGTTGCTAAGCCGAGTGTTCCTGCAGGTGTGTTTTTGATCATATGATCTTTGAATTTTTTCCTAGGAAATATCATAACTGGTGGCAAAGCGTTGCCGCTGGCACTTACAATGCAGCATGTGGTTACCAAAGTTCCTCTCTCACCACTTGTGACTTTTCCAATGCATTTTCTGCCTAATGGTGCTATTACTTTTTGAGGCTTTTGCACTGTTGTCGTTGATGTTTCATCCAGATTAAATATACGGGTACCATTTGCAAAAGCCGAGTTTCTCTTGATCAGATCTTCTAAATTATTGTAAAAATTATTGACGTTGTTTCGGTTGAAGGCTGTAGCTCTTGCTAGGCTACAAGGTTCTGGTCTCCTGGAAGAAAACCTGTTCCTACGTTTGAACAAAGTTAACCAGTCCTTACCCGCCATTTCATTGTCTGTCCAAGATTTAGGCATCTTTATATTATTTAGCTTAGCACATTGATACGCCACTTGACGACATTCTCTTGCAGTTAATCCGTAAAACAGAAGAGCGCAATGCGAAAAATATTCCTTCAACTTCTCTTCTTGGGATGCGGTAAAGATCTGGTTCACAGAATAATTCGGCTCGAATCGCTCCTCATCGAGATTTTCGGAACCAGCAGTTTTCCAATAATACCTCTTCAGGGTAGTAAATGGCACACCACAACTCGTAGCTGCTTTTCTGATAGACATACCCTGCCTTATTAATAGTACCCCAGCTTTAACGTCTGCAGCGGAGCTGTTGCCAATTTTTCTCATTGCCCGTTTCTTGCGAGGCATTCTGAAACAAATATTCAAGTAAGCGGTACACAATGGTTCACTAATAGTACACAGTGGCTCGTGAACCACTGTGTACTTCCACATGCTGAGCCACTGTCGACCGTGACGCCATTTTGAAATATATGTCTTCTGTGCCATATTCACGTTGCACTGGCTGTTCTAAGCAAAGTTAAAATTATCTTGCTTCTACTTACTTTACTACAAAATATAAATAAATAATAAACTACAGCAATTAAGCTAGAATTTTAAAGTCAAACTTACCTGGAAATGTAATTTTGGGTACCTGAAAACCAACACAAAGGCGAGACGCGTGCTATCAGTGCTTTAGTTGCTGACCGACTGGTTCATGCGCATTTGTGTCGTAAACACTTGATGTAGATGACTGCGACAGATAGATAGTCTCTCTCGTTTTGGAGATATTGAATGGAGCCACTGTACCCGACTGAGCCACTGTTCCCGACAATACCCTACATACTGCCTTGTCAAGGCAATTCAGCTTGATATGCGGCACCACCTGACTTGTATTATTAATTCGGTTTGGCGATCCTAAGGAGGGGAGGATTTTTGAAAGCGCTCTAAGAGCAGAGGTAGCTTCATGGATTGGTTGCGAATATATGAGTACGTATAGTAAATCGATATTAACTGTAGCATTTGTGCAGTCCGCCCTTCTACGAAGAAGATTCTATAGTCAGAATAATTATATTCCAAGCTAGGTCCTGTTTTGACTCTAAAAGGCTTTGCTAGTTAGGGATTTCCTAGCACCACAATTAGGTGAGTAGCCTTGCATTTCCCAAAGTTGATTCGATGGAAAACAACGCGAAAACCTCGCTGCAACCTTATCCGCTTTCTTCAAGCAGACCTCGAGAGTATTCAACACTGGCCGACACAACCTTATTTGAAGTTCCACAGTTTCATAATACAAAATGGGAGTAGCACAAGCGTCAATTACCTCGCACCTTCACATTAACGTCGACATTTAATTTGCATCCAATTATGGGGTCCAACAACGCAAGTGCTGCTTTAGCTTTACGTAGGCGAGCGTTGATGTGAGATCTTGCCGACAGCCTCTTGTTAACCTTAACTCAAAGGTATCTTATTTCTTCACGTACTGGCACTCACCTTATTACCGATTTTAATTACAATTACATGTTCAAACGACCTTACCTGTAAGTGATGTTCGATCTCAATTATGTGAAGGCCTCGTCGAAGTAAATAGAACAGGTGTACCCCGTTTCCAGGCCAAACCCACCAGTTCAAAGCGCGCACGCGGCTCACCGCTCTCCCAACTTCGTCCTCTTTGGACCCTGGTCTACAAACTCATATTAGCTTTTTTCGCGGAGCGAATCCCGGACGCCTTCATCTTATCATCGCATGCGCACTAAAAAAAAGACCGTACGCGGTTACAAAATTTGTTACTCGGGATTAAAAATTCGATGTTCGTGGTACAACTGTGTTAAGTTCTGAACGTGCTCGTAATGTGTTCGACAGATCCGGTGATAGACGGAGGGATTTAAAATTCAGAACAGATCCTAACCTATAATTCTGTGTCTTTGTGATATAAACAAACATTTATCTTAAATCTACTTTCAAGATGATGCCAATGATGCATTTAAGTTCAAGTGACGAAGATTTGGAAGAATTGAAGGAATTGTTTGAAGTTCCAAAAAATGAGAAGTTTTTTGAGGAAACTTTGCCCCAATTCAACGATCAACAGTTTTTGGGGCATTTTAGGATAAGCGGGGAAGTAGCAACTAAATTATCCAACAGATATGAAGCTTCGCAATACTATCACTACCAAAAAGGTGACTCTAAAAAAATCAGCCCTTTTAAAACAGTTGTGGACTTTTTATGGTATGCAAGCAATGAAGCTGCAAGCTTACGGGACATATCTCCCAAACCGGATTACGATTAGCCGGCATACTCAAACAAAAATTCAGACAACTTTACCATTTGAAATTAAGAAATGTCGAGTTATGTGTTCACTTCATAGGGGCATGTGCTGTATTGCACAACATTTCAATAGAAGACAGTTTACATGATTTTGAAGTTCCGCCAGCACCAGAAGCACACAATGAAGTAATTGTTGGACAAGCAGGGCGAGATGCAGGAAATGAAAATCAGGATGAACAAACTGGGATATCAAAAAGAAACGAAGTAATGAATAGCTTAAATTTCGTAATTTAGTATGTAATGTGTATGTATTTTTAATAAAAGCTTTTTGAAATAAATTTAAAACAAGTAGTATTTATTAATTAACTAAATAATGAAAAAATAAATAAAAAAAACAACGAAATTCTCTAACTAAAATGAAAACACTGTACAATTTAAAACTTAACTTATACGAATTTAAATTTGATCTAAATAAATATAGAAAAACATAACAAAATTCTCTTAAAATATGTGATTCAAAACTTAACATCTAAATTCTTTGAACAAAAAATTAAACCTTTTAAAGGATATCAAGGTGTGGAATAGATCTTCCTAATATTGTTTTATTCGTTCATTTTTTTCCTGTAGAATGTCATTTTTTCTTTCATTCTGTTAATTTTCTCTCCTAAATTTACAAAAGTTTGTTGTAAAATTCTTTTCTATCTTTCCAAATTTCAGATAAAATTGTAACCTTTAGGGCCAATTTTACCAACAACAGTCCATTATTCTCCACTTATAGGGTAACAGCCCGTCAAATACAGCGAATGAGCTTCAAGTTCCAATCAACAAATTTTAGCAACCAATAGCTATGAAATGTTGAAAACAAAATACTGTCAAAGTTGACATCTTGGCATTGAAACATCATCAGCTTATTGAATATTAAGAAATTACATATAATTCAGTCAAAATTTAAACAAATGTTTGATTTTTGAATAAAATTCATGATTTAATTACTATTGTTGACTTTTATGCATGTTTATATTATTTTCTTCAATTGATATGCGATTTTACTGATTCAAGATCATCTACTGGGTGTTTTCTCCTATAAACCTCTTGCAGATAGCCCTTAAGCACCTACTTGATGACTGGCTCTACCAAAAAGTTCATAGATATTGCTCGTTTCCAAACATCAGAACCATTACGGCACCTTAGATTGATATTCCCACAAAACCATTCTGGTTTTTTAATATCCATACATCCATAAAGCTGAATATTTTTCATTTTTCAGGAACTTAACAAACATCCACACTATATTCACAGCGATTAAGAAATACCCAAATATATGTCGTAGAGCTCCAGCAAACCTAAAATCTGCAGAAAAACTACAAATTTGCAATATTTTTCTTTTTTTCGCTGAGTACATATTCTGGGTTATATTTATATTAGACGTTATTTGAATCACAAAACATATACACTGATTTGAATAACAGCTGATTATCTCCTGATATTTTAAAACTAACCATATCGACAAGTGACACATAATTCTGAGGGATCCGTCAACACTTCGTCCCAGTGGAGCAAACTCTGCCAACTGTCGAAATAAAATTTATTAACTCCAAGTCTTATTTTTGTTTTACTGTGCCTATTTGGATATTCAAATACGGCCAGGAACTATTAGCGCCTAGCTATTTTAGGCCTTCAATAACTCCTTATTTTAGATCTCTCCTTATTTTGTTTTTTCCATGCATTCGTGGTAGAAAGAAAAATATTTTATCGAATATCTACAGGGTTATCCAAATTAAGTGTCCACCATTAGTAACTTTGTTATTAGTGAAAATACAAAATTGTTTGAATTAGCAAACTAGTAGCATTTTTAACGCTCGTAAAAATGAGAAATAAAAAAAAACAATTGAGAGTCGTTATTTTGATTTTTTTCAGTAAAATAACATTTTTTTAAATGGAAACCCCTGTATATTATATTTTTTTCTGTTAAAGCATCAAGTTTTAAACAAAAAAGCTTACAATAACTTTTCTCCTAGGTTACAAATTGTTGAAGTTATGGCCTCCAATCTGAAACAATTAAATTGTATCGACAAACTTTATTTTCAACATCAACTTATAATCTTACAAAATACAATAACAATTTTTTTTAAAGAAGATGCTCGAAAACACCACCTTGTTCTTCAATACATTTTTGGGCACGTTTTTCAACTGCTCGAACTGTCTTAAGTACGGTCCTACCATCTATCTGGGTTATCTTTTCCCTAACTGCAGTCTTTAACGCGTCAAGGTTATCGTACCTTCGCTTGTAAATTTGGTTCTTTAAGTAACCCCACAAGAAGTAATCAAGTGGGTTTAGATCTGGTGATCTGGGAGGCCACTGTATTGGGCCATTTGTTCCTATCCACTGATCATTAAAAGTAGTACTTAGAAAATGATAAGTACCTCTGGAGTTGTGGGCAGGTGCGCCATCTTGCTGAAAATGCAGATGATGTCTACTTATAAGATCCAATTCGTCTAAGAAATTAGTCAGAATTTCTGACATAAATTCCACATATCTTTCACCAGTTAGGGTTCCCTCATAAAAGAACGGGCCAACAATTTTTGAACCAATTATACCGCACCAAACGTTGAAACTGAAACGGACTTGTGGGCCTCTTGGATGTACTAACAAAAGATTTTCTCTTGGCCAATAATGGTGGTTTTTTCTATTAAACATTCCAGAATTTGAAAAATTTGATTCATCTGTCCATAAAAGGTAACGAAAGTTATTTACATTTTGGCGACAGAAGCTAAGATACCAATGGCAAAAAACAAGTCTTCTCTCTGGATCCCCTGCCAAAAGCGTTTGAACTGGTCGGTACTTATACGGAATAAATTTGTATTTTTTTAAAATCCTTTGAACAGTACCATAACTGAAATTAGAGTCCTTGAGAGTATCTGCTATTGAATTCTCACGATAAGCTTCAAAATATCCAATAACTGCAATTTCCGTGGCCTCGCTTATTATGAAGTGTTTTTTTGCCCTTGTTTTAGCAAAAACATTTTCGTTGCCCCTAAATTTTCGATAAAGTCTCAGAAAATATCGTTCATACGGTTGAATGCGAGCGGGATATAATTCACTGTAGTATTCTCTTGCTCTCAAGGAGGATTTTCTGCACACTAAATAGCATTCTAACATATCACACTTTTCTTCATGGGAGAACATTTTTCTTTAAATTAATGACACATTAAAGCTTATAAACAAGTATTTACACTAATGTTTGACATTATTTGATTTTATCATTGTTTTCCAAAGCCTTCTAGTTGCGAGTATGTCCAGTTTAACAATTTGTCGCTTATCTTAATGCTGTCAAATCGCGAACGCCATGTTGTTTTCATAGCCGTCTTAATATTATAATACTGCAAATAATTAAAAATATTTATCGTTATTTTGACTTTATTTTTGACTTTCGCGGAAAAGTCATTATGAACTTTTTTGTTTAAAATTTGATGCTTTAACAGAAAAAAATATAATATACAGGGGTTTCCATTTAAAAAAATGTTATTTTACTGAAAAAAATCAAAATAACGACTCTCAATTGTTTTTTTTTATTTCTCATTTTTACCAGCGTTAAAAATGCTACTAGTTTGCTAATTCAAACAACTTTGTATTTTCACTAATAACAAAGTTACTAATGGTGGACACTTAATTTGGATAACCCTGTATACCGTATACCGTGCAGCAGGCACGCCCATCACTACTTTGACAGATTGCAAAATGATGTGAAGGTGACAATCGTTATCTGGCAGTTGTTCTTATTTTTGTCTGAAATTGGTAAGTAGGCTTAGTGTATTCATTTTTATTTTTATAGCGTTTCCAGAATTTCATATTTCGAAACGATGTCAAGGGCCGGCAGGGGAAAATCTCGTCGGTAATGATAATACTCAAATACTACTAAACACCTAAAAAGCTTTCTGGCCTTTCAATTTCGAAGCTACCAGTCCTCGCTTAGAGATGGTAGCACAGTTAAGGATAGACTCGGGGTATACGGTTACGAATGTTTATGATTAATCTCGATATCGATATATCGTCATGAAACCCTCGATGCGTAAAGATCGATGTTCTACGTCCGATGTTTTCGATACATTAATGTATCGTCTACCGTTGCCATCCCTATATTGTATCCCCACCAGTCACCAGTCAAAAACCTTAACCACAAATATTTTATCACTATTTATAATTCTTTTTACTCTTATTTTTCATTAATTGCCAATAATTTTAGGTGTATGTCTACAGTAATTGCATTATGCACCTCGGAGCTGTAGGGATTAACATGTTTTACACATATCGGTGTTTTAGGATGGGGAGGACCATACTGTATTGATTGCTTTGAAGAAATTCATTAATCCATGAATTTATAACAAATGATTACTATATGATGTAAAGAGAGATGAGGAATTGGTTGGAATACATTTTATATTCTATTTTCTTGCAAATCCGCACAATTGAACAGGTACGAGTATGTGTAGCTATAATGATCACATATACACACTTTATTGAATTTAACAAATTTCGAGATTGCCATGAATTAACAAACGACCAAACCTGCTGCCAAATTTAACAGCTAGAAAATCGACCTATTATTTCTCTATATAACATAAATCAAAATACATGAAAGTTGTCCTGTTTTCTCTGTACAAAAGCATCATGTTGGAATCAAAAGTGGTCTTGTTTATAATACAGTCGAATTTTCACGATTTTATTCAACATTTTAATAGAAATCACTGATTTTCTGAGATCTGTGACAGCTTCCGTCAAATTGCATTTCGATAAGGTATTTTCCTATTGGTCCATAATATTAATGTTGATGAAATCGGCCCTTAGCCTTCTATTTTTATTCATATTTGTAATCCTTTGAGGAGCTGTTACATCAGTTGCCGTGCTGCTGGTGCTGAGTAGCTCCTTGGTTCTAGGAAATTCTACCAGATTTTCCTTTCCAGGATTATCTCCAGTAACCAGCTGTGTTGTTGGATGAATAACTGTGTCGGATGACAATAATACAACAAGATGAATGTTTCGTTTTTTACCCGAATTATCTTCCATCGCTTCTGCATACTCAAACCATCTTCTTCCTCTCCAGTTTTATTGTTGTTGTCCACATATTTCTTGAACATTCTCTCCAGATGTGTCCATCTGCTTTCACAATTCGGTCCTGTTATATTTTGATTGGTTTTTTGTCTTAATTCCTTAGCAATTTCTTCATACATTTTTGTTGAGGATAGGTAAGCAGAGCAATTCAACTCGCAGTGGTCTTCGGTTCAGAACAGTTTATTGATTACATGTATATGAATGGTTAGATAAGCGACAGGTGTAGATCGGGCTTCCGCGTTCCGCGATCCGCGCGCGTGTGCTGGCTGCTGTTGTACTTCAACTGCTTCCCACGACTGACTCTTCACGACTTACTTCATTCTGTGGTGCGGCGCGCGGGGACAGGACGGCGGTTACAAGCTTCTAGGTTAGGCAACCTGTCTGGTCGTCTCGCCAGTAGCGGCGCGGCGGGGTGACGCTAGTACGCGTTCCAACACTTCCCCTCGAGACGTAGCAGACACATACAGGTTCTGGTCCGTCGTCTGTAATCCCAAAAGTTCCATGCACTTCCGATGTTTTGTCCTCGACAACCCCTTCGTCAATACGTCTGCGGCCATTTCAGAAGATGGAGTATGCTTCAACTTAAACTTCTTCTGTTCCAAGGCCTCCCGCACAAAATGGTAACGTATGTCGATGTGCTTACTTCTGGAATGATATCTTGGGTTCTCGGCCAATTTTATAGCACTCATATTGTCGCTATACAGGGTTACGTTAGCGAGTCTTTCGAACCCAAGTTCGGTCATGAACTTGCCCAAGTAGATTGCTTCCTTGGCAGCTTCGGTGGTACCCATATATTCCGCTTCGGTGGTAGACAATGCCACTGTGGCTTGCTTCTTCGATTTCCACGATACGGGTCCACCTGATAGGATGAATGAGAATCCGGTATACGAATGCCTATCGTCAGGGCAGTTTGCCCAATCAGCATCAACGAATCCTCTCAGATTCATGTCTTCTCGTTGGTATACTATCGAGTGATCGATGGTGCCCTTCAGGTACCTAAGTACTCGCTTTGCGGCTGTCCAGTGTTCCTTAGTGTAACAGTTGTTGAACTGTCCTAAGTAGCTTACGGCAAAGCTAATATCGGGTCTCGTTCCCAACGATAGATAGGTTAGCGCACCTATAAGCTCCCTATAAGGTAACTTCAGCTCTTCACTAGATGGGCTCTCCGTCGGTTTCCTTAACTTCGTTCCTGGATCAAGTGGAGTGCTTACAGTGTTCGCATCCACCATGTTGAATCGATCTAGTATTTCCAAGATATATGCTCTCTGGCTTAGACTTATCTTGTTTTTCTTGAGTGAAAATTCCATCCCTAGGCAATGATTAACTGATCCCAGATCTTTCATTTCAAATCTTTCAGATAATTTGGCTTTTAGGGACGATATTGCCTTTTTGTCACGTGATGCGATAATCAGATCGTCTACATAAGTGACAATTATCATAATGTCTTCCCCTGTTTTACTAGTGAATACACATGGGTCGGACTTAGTTGGATTTGCACCACATTCACTAAGTGTCTGGCTTAGTTTCTGATACCAGCTCCGACCGGCTTGCTTCAGTCCGTATAGTGACTTCCTAAGTAGACATACTTTATCACCTTTTCCCAGTGTGTTCAAGGTATCTCGAGCCTTCTTTCTGGTAGCCTCGTTGTATTTGGAGTTATCACAAATAATCTTCAATGATTCATCCAAATATTCGGGGGTTTCCATGTAAATTGTCTCATCTAGACTTCCATTTAAGTATGCGCAGGTAACATCCAGTTGCTGCATGTCCATATTTAAATGTGCTGCTAGGGCAGATACAAGTCTTATGGAGCTAAGCCTTGCTACAGGGGCAAAAGTCTCGTTGAAATGTGTTCCGGGCTTTTGGCTAAATCCCCGAGCGACTAGTCTTGCCTTCCTCCTTTCGATAGTTCCATCAGGCTTGTACTTGTTTCTCAGGACAATACGGCTTCCAACGATGTGCTGGTTACATGGTCGGTCGATTAATTCCCAAGTACCATTCTTCAAGATAGATGCCACTTCGTCTGCCATCGCCTTGTGCCATTCGTCAGCGTCCTCGCCTCTGACTGCCTGATGCATCGGGACCTCGGACAGTAATACCTCTTCAGAAGAGAGTGCTGAACCTCTCGGGGGTGTCCTGTACCTGTATATCTTTCTAGGCCTTCCCCTCGAACCAGTTCGCCGAATTCTGGGTCTCCCGCGGGCACGCCTGGGTGGCTCAGAATCGTGATCAACCTCGGGCTCTTCTTGTTCCGTTGTAGGAGATTCATGTTCTGGATTTTCGTTCTCGACAACTGGGGATAGCTGTACCTCGATAGTATGCGTCTCAGATTCATTCTCCTTGGATGATCCTTCCAGAATAAAATCTGCCCATTCTTGGCTTGTGACTTCTGCGTTTTCCAAGAACTTAACATCCCTCGTGACTACGAATTTATTCTCCTTCGGCAACCAGACCTTGTATCCTTTCGTTTGTTCCGAATACCCTATGAAAATTCCTTCCTTACATCTTGCGTCTAGCTTCCCCTTGGCCTGATCTTGGTTTAGACAGAAGACCTTGCAACCAAAATCTCTGAGATGCGAAACGTCGGGAGTCTTTCCAGTCCACTTTTCGTATGGTGTTAACCCGTTCAGACTTTTGGATGGACATCTGTTCCGCAAATAGTTGGCCGTGTTGATGGCTTCAGCCCAAAAGATCGGAGGTAAGCCGGACTGCATGATTAGACAACGTGCTGTATCCAAGAGAGTGCGGTTCTTCCTCTCCGCTATACCGTTCTGTTCCGGAGTGTATGGGCAAGTCAAGCGACGTGAAATTCGGTGCTTTTTCAGGAGATCCTCCATTTCCTTACATGTGTACTCCGTCCCGTTGTCAGATTGGATGCACTTTATCTTTTTGTTCTTTTGGTTTTCGACCAGTGTAATATATTCCTGAGTCTTTCGCACAACTTCATTTTTATGTTTCATGAAGAATACCGTGCAATACCTAGAATAATCATCTATGAATTCGACAAAATATTTGTACTTCGAGTGAGATTCTACTCGCATGGGACCGCAAACATCAGTATGTACGATTTCTAGCATTTCCGATTCCCTGTCGGACTTCTTCGGGAATGGTGAACGCGTCATTTTTCCGCGTATGCAAATTTCGCAATTAAGTTCCCCATTATTAGGCATATTTTCAATATTTATTCCACCTAATCTTCCTTTCTTCAATGAAGAATTCAAATCCTGAAAGTTCAAATGTCCTAATCTACGATGCCATACTTTGACATTTTTAGAATTCATGGTCGAAATGAAAGCTGATTTATTCTGCGCTTCGCCTTCTCTCGCGTAGTATAAATCGCCACTACGATCGGCTACAACTTTTATATCACCATTACTATCATAGATCAAAGCATTTTCCTTCGTGAATAAAACTTCAAATCCTTTATCGGTAATCTTTGCAACAGAAAGTAAGTTTACTCTTAGGTCGGGAACATGAAAAGCTTTGTGGAGTGAGATGTTTTTCGTGTCGCCAAAAACGTCAGCAACAAACCTAGCTGTTCCGGAACCTTTAATGTCCGTAAATTCACTATTTGCTAAATTCAAATGATCATGTCTACGTTCAAGGTCAGAAAAACAACTAATGTCTTTACATAAGTGAGACGTTGCGCCACTGTCTAGACACCATTTCAGTCTTTTGTGATTCTGTTCAACATGATAACATTCCGCGGTAACGAGTCCCACGTGTTCGGAACAGTTCGCTTCACTTTTGTAAGAATTGGCAACAGTCTTACCTTTGTCTGGACATTCAGCGGCCTTGTGGCCTACTTTTCGGCATCTGTGACACTTATACCTGAACGTTCTCCTGCCTTCCGAGACGCCGCTGCCTCGTGCACCTTCCGAGACGCCGCTGCCTCGTGTACCTTCCGAGACGCCACTGCCCCGTCCGCCATTTCCTGCGTGACCGTGATTTTTCCCATAATTCCGCTTCACGAACATGGCGCCTTCCGTTTCTCGAACGTCGCCTTTCCGCGCAGTATACTCTTCTATAATTTTTATTCGAAGAATTTCCGGGGATGGTAATTCGTCTCTAGACTCAATTGCACACCTGAAGTTTTCAAAACTGGCTGGCAGGCTATACAGTAGCATTATCGCTAATAGATCTGCATTGATTTCTACATCCATGTCATTTAACTTGTCAACTGCATCGAAAAATGAGTTTAAATGACATCGTATGTCCTGTCCCTCTTCCATACGTTGCAGTGTAAGCTGTTTGAGCAATGTGGCCTTTCTAGCGGGTCCTTTTGACTGGTAAATACCCTCCAACCTTTGCCACAGTTCCTTGGATGTATTACAGTTCTTTACCTGTTTGATTTCTGAGGGGCTTATTGACAAAATTATGTCCGACATCGCCTCGCTGTCACCTTTAGTCCAGGCTTCTACAGCTCTCGTGGATGCTTCGTCCCCATCATCTAGCCGTGGCTGCTTTATCTCGCCAGATACATAACTCCAGTGATCGTTTCTTACCAGCAATGCCTTCATCTGTATTTTCCACGTGTCGTAGTTATCCCTGCTAAGCGAGTCTATACAGGATACTTTTGCCACACTCATGTTTGATAACACTAGTCACACACTTCCTATATTATCTTCAGCACTTGCAATAATTGTTCAATGTCCGTAGCACTGTCTCTGGGCACGTAACCTGTTGAGGATAGGTAAGCAGAGCAATTCAACTCGCAGTGGTCTTCGGTTCAGAACAGTTTATTGATTACATGTACATGAATGGTTAGATAAGCGACAGGTGTAGATCGGGCTTCCGCGTTCCGCGATCCGCGCGCGTGTGCTGGCTGCTGTTGTACTTCGACTGCTTCCCACGACTGACTCTTCACTCTTCACGACTTACTTCATTCTGTGGTGCGACGCGCGGGGACAGGACGGCGGTTACAAGCTTCTAGGTTAGGCAACCTGTCTGGTCGTCTCGCCAGTAGCGGCGCGGCGGGGTGACGCTAGTACGCGTTCCAACAATTTTTTTTAAATTTTTAAAGACCCAACCAAGTCTATATTTTTTATATAGGTCCAAAAAATAAGAGTCTTGGTGTAATTCCATTTAAAGGATTCCACTTCATCCTGGTCTTGAGAACATGAAGGAAATAGCAGAAACTCTGACAGATCTAACAAAATAGTATTTTTTTAATTATTTATTTATTGATGGGTTAAAAAAAACGTACCTCCTCTATCAGACTTTTTAAAAAAAATGGACGACACATTTGCTGGACTTGATAAAAAAATACTTAAATTCGAATAATAAAAAGCAAAACAAAAACTCTAACCTTACTTTTGTGCAGAAAGAATTTGGTAGGTTTTACTGTTCGCGGACATTAAAAATTCCGCATTAATTACATCACGCGCTTGCGCATTTCAAACATATCGGAGGTACTTTATTTGTGTTTGGAATATGGTCTAGATTAGGTCCGCGAAAAAAGCTATTTACTTCAAAGCCAAGTTGTTGCAACAATTGGGTGATACATAGGGAGTGAGGGAACTATTTACTTCGACGACGCCTTCACTTACAGGTAGGTTCGTCTGATTATGTAATTATGTTCCGGCCTCGTCTTGTAAATAGGATAGGTGTAGACGTTCAAAGCGAATTGCATACTACTGACGCTCTGCAATAGTAAAAGATAGGTTGTATGCAACTACACAAATTGTACACAATGCATGTGTCAGCTATAGTTACATTTCCATTGTAACAACTAAAGTTAGGGCTTTTGACAACAGGTAAGACGTATATAGGTTCAAAAATATAAATACCATCTGTTAATGAGCCACCCAAGACGTGACAAAAAAGTTTGGTAGAAAAGTTATCAGATAATATTGTTAAACGAAACGTTTTCTAAAAATAGTGGGCTCATGATATTAACATACTTTAACTTAATGTGGACACGAAATTTGAACTCGGCCGGATTGATAGTTTTCGAGAAAGTTTGGAAATAGTATTAAAAAAATTGGACCAAAAAAATTCTTAGATTTTTTAACAAAGTGTTTGAAACCTAGTAATAGCATTATTGAGGCATGTACCACTACAGTCCATCACATAAATCCAATCAGCGGCCCAAAAATGTAACATAAAGAAACGTGACCAACCTCCTTAATAAGGGATTGTATTCGATCAGATTCAGGTGCTTTCTTATTTTTTGAATTGCTTAATTCATTTCTGTATGGTTACTTAGCTCCAGTGATTGAAATGGTGAACTTGCATAACTTGACGGCAACTCTCCTTGAATTAGGGTGTCAGCTACTAAGACGACCGTTTTACTATGGTTTTTCTAGTTAAGCTATTATTAGGAAACCGAGGCATCTGAAAAGAACCTTGTTTAAGTTCGGGCTGGATTCGTCACATTTTTTCTTCCATACACTGTAGTATGGCGTTTTGTGCTTCTTTGTTAGCTTCATGACATGCGCCGGCTAATCTTTGGAGATTGTATTTTCGGTGTAAGCGTCGGAGACGGATTCTCTGCTCTACCTTGGCTCGAACCCTCGGCGACAAAAGTGCACCGTATGATGTATTTCTAGAAGTCACCATCTGGTCTAATGCCTGGGCGCGAGTGACTTTGATTTTTGCCACTGCTCAGTCACACTCGCGGCAGACATAAAATATTATAGCTTCGCAACCTTGCCTTCAAGTATGTTTCGATGTTGTACATACAAAAGAAAATTGAATATTTGTGTTAGCATTGGCTACCGCAAATTCGGCGGCAGGTATCCGCTTCCCCGCGGACACCTAAAAATTTAAATTCGTTGCATCATTACTAAGGCTAGTCGAACTGAGAAAAAGATTCTTGGACAGACAAGCTCAGTTCGTTAAAAATATCTAAGGCAGTCTGAGTCTAATATCGGCATACTTGCTGACAAAGCAAGTTCATTACAGCCTCTATCCTAGAGTTAATTTTAATTTGTTATCACCTACGAAAAAGCTTTTAATGAAACCCGGCCGTCGGACTTTAGAATTTATATGTTTATATGGAGTGGCAATAGTTTTCACAAGAGAGTGTTTAAGTACGGAAATGTAGACACCCTTTTAGCTTGCCAGCATTTATTAGTCTCCGGAGGAACTCAAGAAGAGTATGGCGTGCTTAGACGGCAACGTGTTAAAGCTCACAGTTGCCATCTGGGCACGTGCTAATCTGGCACTGCTGCCACTTCACGTCCACCAGTATCAAATCTGAAAAACAAAGCTTAGTCGAAATTGGTGCAGTCTATCAAAATTAAATTTGTTCAAAAACTAAATTATTCGAAATTTACGTAGCAGTCACGAATGCAGAATCCTAATAATGGTTGGAATGAACAAGTTAGTTTTCCATCCCTTTAACGATGGCCAACTGAAGACGGCGCTGTTTCGTGCTCATTAGCAACTAATCAGTCCGGTATAACTCTCAAGTCTAGCCTTGTAAATAGACAAAACGGGAAGTAAACAAGTGGGTATAGTCTATGAGAAGGTTAAAACGGTGTACGCAAACAGGTGAAAAATCTGACGCCAGTCACTTAGCAATGGTTTTCCAAAGCTGATCTTCATCCTCATCCCATACGATATAGACAATAGAAAAGCCCGTACATTTTTCAGCCCATAACAACTCTACGTTCTACGCTAAGCACTTAAATGTCGCACGTACCAATATCACGCTGGATGGAATACTAAGTGCTCACAGACCAAGCCTGCATATACCATAAATAATCACTGCTGAGATGGACATGTCTACTTTCCGCCTCTATAACCAAGACCAACCCCAAACAGAGCTGTTTCGTGCTCATTAAAAACTCTTCAGAGAAGAATAGGTCTGAGGTCTAGTCTTGGAGACAGACAAAATGGGAAGCAAGCACGTGGACATGGCATTTTGAAAAAGTTAAAATACTGTGCGCCACCAACTACTAAGAACAGCAACAAGCATAGAAAATGTAGTCGAGACAGCAGCACCCTACATGTGAAGAGCCTCTAGACCTACATTATTTGGGATCAATAAGACAGAGTATGGACTGTGTAGTCGTAGCAGGAGCACCCCAAACAAATTATCAGTACTCAAGTCCTTATATGGGCCATGTGCACAGTGAGGAGGCTATGTCGAGAAAACCTCACACAAGTATCATAACTTTTCTCCCAGCAGCTGTCGCAAATCTCGGTGGCTCCATGGAAGAACTCGTCCATGCTTCGAAACCAGATATACGTTGTGGTAAAGGTCTGTATCCCAAAAGCGCTGAACTGTACGGATTGCTATGTCATCAAGCTGTGAAAGCCTCCAGATCCCTCATCACATAGGAAGTCGCTACTAACCGTCTTCTCTGGCTCTTTTTTAGAGATCAGCATGGTACTTTGATTGCCTGCGTGCATAGTGATGTCATCAGCAAAGCTGTGGCTGTTAGGATTAACCATATAGGAGAGGAAGTCCTTATATGGAACAGAAACAGTGGCCAAGACATCGGTGTGAGATCGCCCTGGCGAACACCTGGAGATTAATTGAATCAAAGTTTGTATGGGAGAACAGGAGAGTGGTTTTAGATAACAACTTGTCTCTATAGCTCAGTCGAACAACTAGTGAAAAACTAGTACATCCGCATCAACCATCCCCGCAACTCGGTGCAGTTGTTTTTATGAAAGTTTAATCCTCCCTGGTCATGAATTTAAATATTTCTTGGGTGTAGCGTTTCGCCGGTAGCGTCGACAGCCGAAGCCGCCTTTATTTCGCATAAACGGCTCACCTCTCCTTAATTATTCACCACCTCGTACACGCCGCATCATCAAATCTTCATTCGCCAAAGGATGCCTGACGGAAAGCCATATTTGTATTCTTCGCGCTCCTCTACTACAAACTTGCTCAATATTTTATGATGCCGCATGACAACTGTCTGCGCACCGATCCAAATGCTTGTGGGATTATTTATTGCGTATATTCTGGGGCAATTTAAGATGTACCTCATTCATTTTCAAGGGAGGGGAAGTAGTAAGGAGCTGAAATTTTACCAACATTCACCTCTTACGTCTCAGGGCGAAGAAATATTGTAACCGCACAAAAAATCGAAAATGAGATATTACGGTTTTTCGATGTTGTATGACGTACTTCCCGAAAAACCATGTGGCGACAGAGATAGTACCAAAAACTCGAAAAAAAACCGCTTCGTTTTCTGGCGTGTTAGGGGCTCCTGATCATTTTTCACAAGTCACAGATTTCCCTGTACATTTGCCTGTAAAGATGATTACAGAGACGTGTTTTCTATTCGCGTACTCCTGCTGTCTAAGCTCACCGCCTGGCGCACCGATCCAGCTGAAGAATATATCCGTACTGCAGCGCATAGCAAATATACACGGGATGAATGATAACTTGGTGCAGCGGTGGTACGGTGAGTGCTGTCGCGAAGATGTGAGAAGGGACAATGTTTGACTGACTTGATCCGTTTAATTTCTCTGTTGTCGTTTATGAACTGACGACGACGTTGCGTAGGAAGTGCAGATTCAATTTAGATGACGCTTTTTTTACGACATTGTTGAAACTGAAGATATGGAAAAGACGTGCGTGCTTAATACCAATTATGAATTTAAGATATCGCGGATTGAGTATTGATCATCGAGAGGGAAGGAAGGGGGGACGCATACCTTCACGATCATAACAAGATACAACGATAACATATGCACCATTTTACTGGAACGTATAATAACTAAAATGTATTACGGCTATGTAATTTAAAATTACCGAAAATTGAAACGTTGGCTATGAAATTAAACGTCAGACTTGACAATCTGGTAATAAGCTAAAACAAGCAACTTACGCAACATGTAACAAAATTTGCACTGGCAAGTTACGTTCCTCAAAATGATCGCTGTTTTCTTTCAGAAATTTAATTCTCAAACTCGCAATCCAGTAATTGCTACCATTTAGCTGTAATGTAACTCGGTCTCTAGACGCAAATGGCGAAGAATAAGCAAATCCTTCCAATGTTCCGCAAATAAATAAGTTACGGTTATTCAGGTCTGGTGATCGTGAAGGCTAACCTTGTAGGCAAATACCTCCTCGTCCATTTATTTAGATATAAGTGGTTCAATCAGTTTCTAACTATAATAATGAGGCAGTGCTCAATCGTGCATAAACCAATGTTTCTCTCTAAGTTGTAGTAGCATCTAGTCAAGCTGGTCCAGAAGAGTGGTTTGCAGAGATTATAAATATGTTTATCGATTTCTTTTTATGCTCCAACTAACACAAAAGCCTAAGGCCTAAACACCCATTGGGTACCGTGGGGCTATAGGGGGATACAGGGGAAAGGGGGAACGCCACACGGACTCTGGCGAGGGAACACGT
This sequence comes from Acanthoscelides obtectus, assembly GCA_963669975.1. Taxonomy (NCBI): domain Eukaryota; kingdom Metazoa; phylum Arthropoda; class Insecta; order Coleoptera; family Chrysomelidae; genus Acanthoscelides; species Acanthoscelides obtectus. Next base: position 36,185,487 of record CAVLJG010000005.1, read on the forward strand.
GTGCATGCAACACGCACACATTCTGGCTCCGCCTACGAGATCCGCCGGGTGGTACCTCCGCGTTCGACAGTCAGAGACCGTCTACCACCCATCCATAGCCAAGAGAAAAATTTCTCCTGAGACGGGATTCGAACCCGCACAGCGCACGGCGACTGAATAGTCTACTACTGCGGCCAAAAATGTATCATTTACTCTCTTCAGCATTTGAATTTTCGATAATTTCACAACACAGCTACAATACATGCTTCTAGTTATTCCTGTTTTTGTTGAACACTACAAAGTCTTTTGAAAAATCACAGCAGTGAAATAAGTTTCAGAACTAAATTCTTCATAAGATGAGGCAACAATTGTATAAGAACGCCAACTTGTTAAGAAGTTCAGTCACATTTTACGAATGCATCATTTCCTTTGGACCCTTAAATTAATGCCGGCCATTGCTCTTTGAACCAGTCAAAACATGTACCCAATTTGGTCTTTATAAGTTCAAGAATAACTGCCACGTAGATCTTTTGACATTTAAAACTTTTACGGTCTATAAATTCTCGGAGGTGCGATTTTTTGCGTCGTATCACAATATTTTGATTTCTCCTACATTTTCTTGTTCAGAGTTGATTCTTATGGCTCAGCTTGTCTCTGTCTTTGGCCTCACACAGACGAGTCCATTCGAGATCATCTTAAATTCACTTTGTAATAACGTCGTTTATTGCATCAAATAAGAGATCATCCCTTATTTATCGTAATAAATATTTAGATATTCTGAGCTTTCAAACTCGCAGGATAGAGGATTATGGAATACTTACAGGACTTCTCAAACCTTACCGTCAGAGGTAGTCTTATAATTCGGCCCGCTTGTTTGTATGTGAATAACTGGGTCAAGTTCAAAAGACTTAGATTATTTCTCCCAGTCTAGTAAGCAGTAGAATATCGTCTAATCTCATCTTCGTAGTATAAAGCTGCGAGATAACCTTTCCAAGCAAAAATAGACTCATTTCGCAGTATTGAGCTGGTACGAATGGAAAACTATTCATCTGTTCGTTATAACCTGTTGTCTGGATGCCGCATGAATATATTCCCAAGGACACAGTATACGTGAGGCGGAAAGGAAAGAGCGAACGAGCTTGTATTTTCCGAATAATTTTCCAGCAAAAGCGCGACTGTAAAAAGGAAAAATAAACATCGTTGTGTATACTGTATGTATGTGTGCACATGTCCTCGTATGTATCGATACCGGCACGCAGACGGGGTTGCTTTTATGTGGAAATCATGATCTGTGTCACCTCCAATGCTGAATATATACGGCCAGATAGGATTCCATACACTGTTGCCATATGTTTTGAGAAATCGACCGTGAATCGCACTGCCGGAAGGGCAGCATAAAACTGACAGATAGTCTTATTTGTTCTCTATTTTTCAATAATATAAGCGATCTTCATCGAATACGTGCAATATGGTATAGGTATAAGATTGATAATGATGGCTGTTAACTATTAAACTAGAATAACCTTTGCAGATTAAATTCTTAGATAATAATCGTTACACAATTGAAATCCATTGTGAGGCTTTGAGGTGAATATTTGTGAATATTAAACCAGAACCACTTTTGCAGGTGGAGAAAAAAGATATCAGCCCTTCCCAGTCAGCATGCCCGTAATGCCAAATTCTGCAGCCTGGGCGAGTTTCTGCTGCCGAGTCAAACCGAGACCTGACATCCACAACATCCTGGTCTGAGTTACTCAGGGGACACAGGACAGCAGTTCTGGAAGCGACAAAATGCGTGATCAGTAAGGGATTCAGCGGACTACTACAGCATGGGGGAAGAAGTGGATGCTGCAACAGCACAATCTGATGCATTGGTCTTGTTTGAGCCCCGCCAGAGCTGTCATTGTAATCGACTAGGGGACCTCCATCTCTGAAGAAGGGTGATTGATGTTCAAGAAACCGATCTTGACTGCGAGGCAGCAAATAAACTTGGAGGGTGGTCTGGAGTTGAGCTGAAGCTACAAACATGTTCTTGACCTCATTCCAAAGAACCGTATTTGGCGCAGGAAGATCAATACCACAACTTCCCCGTCCTTCTGCAGATTGGAGTGCACCTCGTAGATTGAAAAGCTAAGACTATTAGTCGGGGCAGAGTGGAAGATTTTGGTCTTCACCAATAGAAGCATAGAGGAAGGATTGGAAAAGAGCATCTGCGTTGCTGCTAATCCCGCGGATGTTCCTTTACCATCGATGTTGTCCCGTGGGTCCACCCTCCACCCGGACATTTCGAGAGTTCACCTCCCAAATTTTTAGTACTCGAGGTATTAATCATAATGTTTCGATGAGAAGGGAAGAAATAAACCGAATGCACGCTAGCGGGTGGTACCGCCTCGGTCGACTGGGCCTCGTCTAGCACCTTCTACTGGCTTGTGAATGACGTTGAATAGACATAAATTGGCCCGCTGGTGGACTTGTACCACCACCCGACAGACGGTACTGAGATATTCCTTAACGCATGTACAATTACGTGTACGGAAAGAAGTTGTATACTGAGTGTAACAATTTCCGGAACAAGCATTTGCCACGGCTGCGCTTAGCATGGAGGGTTATTGGTTACTATCCAACATATTGAATGTATTCCTCAAAATATTGTCTAATAGCAAATAAAAGGTATAAATATTCTTTTATGTTATGTTGACCACTTACCGTTTCAAAAAAGTAAAATCTGATGCTTATTGTTCCTATTGTACACAGTATTCGCATTACCACAATGGCAATAACAGCTATTGTATCAAGTAACTTTGTGACGTGCTTTGGATGAAGAAGAGAGAAAAACTAATTCTTATACCAAGACTGCATTCTCCACTATGGCAAAGGTATGTCCTTTTTACACTAAACGCTATAATATTCTTTTTCAAGAAATCTCTGAAAAGTAATATTAGTCATACAATAACACAACAGAGAGATTAACTTGTCAGTGTTTGCAAATTATAGCACTTAATTGACCCTATACTTTCGTAGAATTCTATGCTATTTTATATTCAATGTCCAGCGGTAGCTTTCATCAACTTCGGCTTTATGGCAGTGGGCTTGGTCGTTTGTAAATTTTAAATCGCCACCGCAAGTTCAATCCTCTGTACATCCACTCAAGGTCCTTTGAACTCTATTCCCCGATAGTTGAGGCACACACACGCTCGATGGATTTCAGCATGTCATCGAGTATTCCATTCATTATTTCACCTGGTTGACGTCTGCCATTTTCTATTTCATCGGTGCTGTTATAAAACAGAAAAGCCGCTATATTGGACAGAGATAGAATTGTCCATGTTAGCAATAATTTGAAGGCTCCATTCGTAGTGACTGATAATTGTCGGAAATGTAAACCAATCCTCGTTTTCCGAAAATGTAATTGGATCGGAACCTGACTCATAGTGTTCCGTGCATATGGACGTCAGGGTGGTAGTATAGTGATGATATTGATTATGTACTCAATATTTGTTAAAAAGGCAAGCATTCTGTAATTATACTTAGGGCCTCAAATAATCTATCAAGCAGAGCTTTGTACATCAAGTGTGACACACTATTCAATAAAATATTGTATCAGATTTGTATCCATGCTTGGAGTGTGGCGCAAGTGCTTATTTTTAATTGGTGCAATATATGAATATTGTCGATAATTTAGTGACCGAACGCAAATGGAAAAAGTTTTTGTAGCTAAACCAAGTGATTTACAACGTACTTCTGGATTTAATATGAGAATAACAAGGTCATCTTTCACAAACAAATTTTTCTCCAGTTTGAGTGATAATTTACCAGAAATCAATAATATTTCTATCTATCTATTTCTTCAAAGACGCCTTCTCAGTGATTGAGTTTGAGATCCACATGCCTTTTGGCCACAAGCTTAGTTAAATGGGCGCCAGTGTCTCGAATGTCGCATGCGTCATATTCTCGCATGCGGCACTAAAATTTTATTTCTGTGATATTTGTCATCGTTTGTCACTATGCTGTCACTTTTGTTAAGTTATATGATTTTAAGGCGGGTGTTGGGAAAAGGTTCTCAATAACGAAGAAGAAAGTAAATATGTTCAAGCAACTCATAGATAGATAGAGATAGATAGATAGATAGTTTATTGTAATATTAGATCATGTTACATGATATAAGACTTGTCAATATCAATTTGAGGGTCATATATGCGTTTGAGCAAATATGCCAGAAAAATACTTATATTATAAAATAAATAAGGACATTACAATTACAAAACGTTTTAAAAGGTTAAATCACATTATAGGTACAGATACAGTGCAAGAATCGTAATCTGTAACGGTAAAAATATATACATATACAGCGACTTTTTTTATCACAAAAAATGTTCGTCTAGCCGGTAAAAATCATTGAAGCTGATACAAAGAAAAGAAAAGCGGTAGGAGAATCTGTTAGAAATACATAATATATAAACACAATAAACATCGAGCAGTGAGGACAAATGGTTAAAAGCTTAAAAAGAAAACATACATACTTTCGTTAAAACTCGAATAAAAAGTGAAATTAAAATACATTTACTCCACGATAATAGACAATTCACTGATAACGAAATGGTTAACAGCTTAAAAGAATTTAAAAAACAGATACTTTCATGTGTTAGTAAAACTCATGTAGAGAGTAATAGCATTTTTCAACCAGATATGTTTTTTCAGCGCAAGGATATTAGTGCTTCTCCGCAACTCACTCGGCAGATTATTGTATACCTTAGTGCACGCTAGAGTGGGAGATTTTTGAAATAGGGCAGAGTTATGTGTCGGTATACTCAGATCATGCCCTATTCTAGACTATTAATGGCGTTGTTACGAACAAATCTATTGCTTTGTTCAAATGCGAGGATGGCACATTTGTAGATATAGATGGAAGTTAATGTAAGGAGATTATAGCGTCTAAATATTTCTTTACAAGAGTCCCTCTTATTAATATTAAAAATTAATCGAAGTACTCTTTTCTGCAGGATGAATAATCTGTTAATCATTGTTGCCTGTCCCCATATGATTATATTGTTAGTGAGGTGAGAATAAACTAGCGCGTAGTACATATCTAAGAGTGAGTTTAGATGGATGTTAGGCTTTAATTTCAATATTGCAAAATAAGCACTGTTAATTTTGTTGCAAATGTGATTTATTTGTGGTTGCCAGCTTAACTTACTATCGAAATGAGTTCCTAAGAAGACAGTTTGATCTGAAAAGCTATCAATATCCATGCGTGGTTTCTTGTTGAAGAAATGAATACTCCTGCATTGTCATTTGACTTTTTGCTGAACCATGAAAAAATCTCGAACGCGTCAAATATTGTCGCATGGCCTTAGCTTCGCAAAATTGTCGGAAAAAAATATCTATTGCGAGATTTATGTAAGAAATCACTTTGAATGACATTTTAGCTATCTCACCTGGATGCATTGATCAGCCGAAATTCGAGAACTTCAAATCACCTAGTAGTATTGTCTCTCTCTACTAGAATCTTTATTAGCTCGGTAGACCATCAGCTGATGTCAGAAAATAAAAAATTTAAACTGTATATATATATATATATATATATATATATATATATATATATATATATATGTTTTATTTCCATATGCAAAACTTAAAGACATCCCTCGTAATGATTTTGCGTCGAACCAATTTTCGAAGCACTTATTCCACTCGTTGGCTGGCAGGTCCAAAACGGCATTTTTGAATGCGTCAACTGCTTCTTCTGGGGACTGGAACCTTTGACCACGCAGTCTGTTTTTAATTTTCGGGAAAATAAAGAAACCGTTAGGACTTAGATCGGGACTACATGCAGGATGGTCCAATAATTCTACGTTTTCTTCCGTTAAATACTGCCTTGTTTTTTGGGCAGTGTGCGAGCCTGCATTGTCTTGGTGTAGGATGATTCTTCTTTCGGGGTTGATTTTTCGAAGCTCGGTGATTAATTTTGGCAAACAAATGGTGGTATACCAATCCGCAGTAACATTTATTTGCTCATTAAGGGGAATTATTGCAATATGACCCGCTCTTAACACAAATGTCGCGACCATCTTTTTCGAAGCACTTCGAGAACGGATGACTTTTGTTGGCTTTTCTTCACCTTGGAACATACAAACAGCCGGCTGTCGTTTATTTTCTGGTTTATAACAGTAAATCCACGATTCATCACCACTAACAAGCTGTACACATTTTTTGCGTTTCCGGAATTGAAACGGTGAAGCGTTTTTTGACACCAATTAACCCTGGCTGCTTTCTGCTCTTTAGTGAACAAGTGGGGTATCCAACGAGAAACTAATTTTCTTACTCCTAATTCTTCATGAAACATTTTTCGAATTGAGGTCTTTGAGATCTTCAAGGACTCCTCAATCTCGCGATATGTCGCATGTCTATCTTCAATGATGAGTTTGCGCACAGCATCGACGTTTTCCTGGGTGACTGCCGTTTTTGGAGCACCCACCCTGGGATCGTCGCTCAGACTCACCCGTCCACGTTTGAGTTCTCCATACCAACGGGAAATTGTCGACTGATGTGGCGCTTCGTTGCCGAAAACAGACAGCAACTCAGCAAGGCATTCTTGTTGCGGTAATTGTCTCTGAAAGTTGTAATAAAGTATGACGCGAAAATATTCTCGGTTGAGTTGCATTTTTCTAATAATTTGGTGACACTTAGAAATTCATTGTAGTGAGAACACTGCACGAATTGTGAAACTTTGAATTTAAGTTTACTAAATAGTGAGGTTAAGATTCAGTACTGACCTTCGATCCGCGCGGCCTACTATGTTTCTATATGCAGAACTTAAAAGACATCCCTCGTAATTGTTAAGCGGATATTCTATCCACAAAATACTGATTCGTAGAGTAGTAAGCCTTGTGTTTTAGCAGAATTTTTACCATGTTCTTAGTCCCAATGGCGAGCTCTTGATAGCGTCCGGGAATCTATTGAACAATTTTGTAGCTTTGGGGTGTTCTTCATAGATGACAATCTATGTGGGGGAATTTGTAGAAGAAGCAACTTTCTGACTGAAAACCATCATTTACCTTTGGAAAATCTGCCAAATTGTTTTCACGTACATCAGCAGCTCTAAGATGTGAATAGGCGAAACTGTTGATATTCCCAGCTGTTTCAAATATTCCCTACAACTTGTTCTTCTATACTAAGTGACATATAAATCCGAACACCCAATTTAAATGGTTTTATTTTAATAAAATTTTGTATAAGTACTTAATGAAACATAATAAGTAAATGATAGAAATTTCAAAATGATTGCACTGCTTTAAATCCCTTTGACCTTTAATAATGTGTGGATGAACCCTGATGTGCCACGCATTCTCCAACGCGCCTAGGCATGCTTCTGATCAGGTGGTCAATGTCCTCCTGTGGTATCTCATTCAAGGCAACCACCAACTCCTCTCGAAGTGCTTCTAGAGTCTAAGGAGGACGTTGCAAATTGAGCAATCTCCTACCCATCATATCCCACACGTACTCAATTGGGGATAAGTCGGGAGATCTTGGTGGCCATGGTAACAATGTGACATCATTATGTTGAAAGAAGTCTATTGTGACTCTTGCAACATGTGGTCGGGCATTATCTTGTTGGAAAGTTGGATCTGCCAGGGTATCAAGATAGGGTAAAAAATGGGGTTCTAGAACTTCGTGGATATAACGCTGCGCGTTCAGGTTACCTCTGATGAAGATTAAAGGTGACCTGGAACCATAAGCTATAGCACCCCAAACCATAACTCCAACAGTGTGATGAACATGTCTTTCAACAAAAAACTGTGGATTCCTCCTTTCACCACGTCGCCTTCTAACCCTGGCACGACCATCGTGCATGCCTAAACAAAATCGAGACTCGTCACTAAAGACAATACTGTTCCATTCCTGATCCCAGAGTGACCGTTGTCTGCACCACTGAAGGCGATTACGTCGGTGTTCTCGAGTTAAAGGGAGGACCCAGTGTGGCCGATATGAAAACAAGCCAAAACTTCTCATTTGTCGGTAAACACTTCGCATGCCAATAGGTCTTCCGTGTTCTGCAAACCATTCATTTGCAATGGACCTGGTAGTGGAGAAACGGTCCCTTAAGGCCAATAATCTTAGGCGGCGATCTTCACGCTGTGTTGTTCTACGGCGGCGTCCAGTGCCCCTTGCTCTTTGCGTACGGCCTTCTCGAAGCCATGCCTGACAACATCTAACCACAGTCTCTACACTTCTTTGCACTCTAACTCCAATTGCCCGAAAAGAAAGTCCAGCTTTCCGAAGTCCCACTATACGGCCCCTATCAAACTCACTAAGTTGACGAAATCGTACAGGTCTCCGTACTCTAGGCATCGTAACCGATCGTAAAGGATGTCAAGAACCAAAATCCGCCTACGTTGATTCTTTACTGCGGCTGAAATATTCATTTTTAGAGCGTTAGTGAATTAAAAAAAAGCAGTGTAAAAACCGGAATGTCCAACTGATAAGGCTGAAAATTTTTTCACTTGTTATTTACAGTAAGATAAATACATTCACCAACTTTTATTGAAATAAAACCATTTAAACTGGGTGTTCGGATTTATATGTCATTTAGTATATTTACTCCCATAATTCACCTGACCGCCCTTTTTGCATGGTGATTACTCTGCTAGTTTCTGAAGAATATCCCTAGGCGACTGTGCCACACGAAATAATCGGACGGACATAGCGAAGTAGTATGCCATTAGCAAGGGTCTGCATCCACAAATCTCACCTTGCTTAGACAATGTGATGTAGAAGCAGGCTTATTACAAACGTCTGATCCACTGAGCTTATGAATTGTGTGGTCAAACTTAATAATCGTGATTAGTGGTATAAGTGGTATAATCATTGCAATTGCAAACAGCTGCAAGAGGCATAAGATACTGCTTCACCTGTCTGATGGATACCATACAGTTGGATGTCAAGGTCTTGTTCGAGTTTGCTGCCTCCTCCAAAGTCCTGTGTTAGTCTTTACTTCACCCTACCCCTCAGAAAGATAATCGTTTCAGGATGAACGTGTCTCTACGCGTTACAAAGCAATAGTCCGGTTAATCGCGTGCAGATAGGTCGGGTATACCCAACAACAAAGTAGGATGATGTAATATTTAGGAGAGGCAGCACCCTCAACGCTCTTCAATCCTCCAATTTGGTGGAAGTTGCCCGGCCACTAATTTATCCCCACAACGATGACGCCCATCAAAACTTCGTCCGTAATGGAACTTCCCTCTCAACTTAATAAAAATATAATTGCATTCGTTTTCGGAGCCGACATCGTCCGTCCTCGTCGGCATCAGCTGCGTCTGTTTTTGGAAGGTACTGAATTTTTTATGAGTTTCCCTCAAGCATTTTTACTTCCCACGCCTAACATAGACTTAGGCAACGGGATTTAGAGGGAGAAGAGGCCCCGCATTCTGATATTAATTTCAACCATATTCTGGGTCTCAATAGCCTGTCTATGAATGAGTCAGTGGACCACCGTTGGTGCGAAAGGCAAAGGTTGTCGCTATGAACCAACGAATTCAAATAGATTCGAAAACGACGGGCCTGTATGTTTGACTTGCATTGTTTGTCTGCAATTACGTAACGTAGGTGACTGCATTATCATACACAAACGCAAAAAAATAAGTAACTTTTCTCTTCACCGATCTAGGTTGACTGCAGTTTTTAACTGAACGCTTAATATTTGTATTTAATAATATTTAATACAGATGCTGATACTTTTTCACTCAGGTTTTTGTGTATATAGAGTAATATTGAAGCTGAATTCATAGTTGTAGATATTTTCTGTGGAAGCAGGTCGCAGATTTTATCTATGTCACTGGAACCTCACCTTCATATTTTGAAGATCTCGTACGCATTAACTTTACTACCAAAATGTATGGAAAACCGTATTCACCTTTCAGTGGAGAATTTCCGACTCAGCCTGGTGTTATACAGATAAATCGTTGAATCCCTCCACATAAGAAATGTTGAGATAAGGACAGAGTGTCGCTCCATGGCTCTTTATTATGAAACCGTGTACCCTTGTTACTCTGTACATGCTTTGTGGAATAATTTCATGAATTAAGAGAATCTGCATTTTACACAAAAGCATTACTGCTCTAGATAAATATTATTTCAAACAGCGGTCATACAGTAGGTAGTCTACGGTATTTTTATAATGATAACAGATCGGAAAATTTCCCAACCTCCACCCAATTTCTCACCAGTGAATCAAAGTTGAAATTAATAGGACACTCAAGGACGCGACAAAACCCCTTTACTTGCCTTATAGGTATTTTGAAAATATTATTGCGTCCTTAGACAATGTCTTTTTTTTTGTTAGTGAGTAAGCTTATATTAATATGTCTCATTACCGTAATTCACCCATGACTAGTGATGCAGATCCGTAAATCCTCCAGGGATACACCCAGCAATGCGCTTATGATATAAACGTGGCCAGAATAAGGGTTCGTGAGTTTTTTTATAGGCTGTTTTATTGCCAGCGAAAATAAGGGAAGTTTCTGGCGCTAAGACTTTTAATTAGAGGAGTGGAGAGGTAGGCCTGTTCGTATATATTAAATTTTAAAATTAATTTATTTGAGAGAAGGGAAGGTTTATTTTGTCAGACGATTTCCACTGCGGTGCCCTTCTAGATGCCAGCAAAGGCCTTTCATGATTGGGAAACTTAAGGACTTTGTGGTAAGTAATAAAAATGTGTAAGGTGAGTTTTTTCTTAATCATTCCAGAAGCAGGTTCCGGCAACAGAAGACAACTGCGGATATTTAAGCTTATCTCACGCATTTGTGGAGAATGCTTGTTTATAGATTTTTATTTACATCTTTGCCCTTCGATATTACAAATGCTTTCGTTCTGCTGTGGCTTTCTAGTCCAGTATAATGTAATCGACTGGAAAAGATTGACAGCTGCTCTGTCTGTGTCAAATAGATTGGCGAATATTCTTAGGACATAGGTACTTGTATATTTAACCACAATGTTTTTAAGACAGTGGAGATCACAACTAGTATCGGCAGCAATTTACGTTCATTTTGCTCAGATTAAATTTAATATAACCTATACGGGTGATACAACAAATGAAAGTAATATACTTGATGCTTATTCAAATTTATCTATCAACAAATAGGATTGGATGTCGATTGCAGTGGTGCATAACTATAGCTCAATTGTATTTTATAGCAAAAATAAATATAAATGTAATTCACTTCAGTGCGAATTAATAATTAATCTGCCTAGACCATCAAACTAATTTTTTTTCATTAAAAAAAATTATTATATATATTTACGTTTCGAGACAGACAGCTAGGAGGGATTTGGGTAAAAGTGGAATGGGTTGTAAAACTACTTTACCCCTCATCAGAACAAAGCAGAGCAAAACACTTTGAAATTTTCGAAACGAAACCTTATCAACGATAATATTAGTGATTACATATTATTCTAACAACAGAATGCACTAGTACATAGCACACAGTAGATAGCTTCTTCTGCAGAGAATTTTGGAGTCATGGTCCGGCCATCTTGTCAACCAGACATAAACCCTATCAATAGATAGATAATTTAATACTGAAAAGAGCATTAGAGAAAACGTTATCCAATCTAAAGCCTGAAACATCGAATAGATGGCAGCAGGACCCCTGGCAGGCTTTTTGACCTCGTTTCGTCTATTATTGTTAAGTAAATGTAGCGGGGCTCTAGTTATACCCTCTTTTTTATGTTTTCCAACAAATGACATCAACTCACCTGATAAGTTGTCAATACTGTCCAAAGGAGTTCTGTCTGACTATTAGAGGACATTTTCGCATTGATGGATCAGGCTTCAGACTTCCATCCAAACTCTGTCAAACTTCGTACATCCAGATTTGGTCAGTACCAGCGCTCCTTTGTTTCGAGAGTATGGAGACTGTGGAACAGTTTGCCTGAAGAGGCAGTTCAAAAATTGGATTAAGAAATCATTTCGAAGCTCCTTATAGCAGTCATGATGCCCCAGTATAAAGAAACTGAATCAATTTGAATAACCTTAATCTTCAATAGTTTTGCTTCTTTTCGCCCCTGTAGCTTACATTGTGTTTCGTTTGAATCAAGAGAGTAGAATAATAGGGCAAGTGCACATTACTCTCTTAGCTTTTGAGAAACAGTATTCCTAAGCACTGCTGGAAGAGGCATTATCCGAGTTATTTTTGGGAAAATAGGTGCAAAAGTCTCGCTATCGTTCATCTGATTCATTCTTAACCCGCCTGTAGTCGCGAGGGGTCTGACTGATCCATATGCCTCTAAAACCTACCACTGCGTATATGTGACAACACTGCCCAATGTCTCCTTCCCACTACCTTCCTATATTGTGATGAAGATTATATATCTGTTATTGGTATCAGCGCAGCCGCAAAGCTGAGTGTGTTGTTCCATGTTTCCGATTTCAGACCCAGCGCGACTGAATACAGATTTCTCGCAGTGTCAAGACTCTTACGGGGAGAAAATAGGTTCTGAAAATGACAGCAATTAATTTGTTATTATTCATTAAGTCAATGTTTCTTATAGATCATTATCTTTGCGTTCAATGTTTTATTTCACTGTTTTCTTTTTTTTTTGCTTTTAGTTTGACATTTTGATGTAAATCTATTAAGAGGTATACGCGCATTTTATTTCGTCGATGTTCCATTTTTGAAAGTATGAGTTGACATATGTCAAACACTATACTGGTTCATGCGTTAATTCTAGGCAATCGACTTTTTTGTACCGAAGAAAACGGAAAGTTTGCGTGGGTCTGATAAACCCAGCGCGACCAATAGAGTACAAAACCAGGGCGCGACTACAGGCGGGTTAAGGACTGACCTTGTGTTGGAACGTTTCATGCTATTAAGAATCCAAAAATTCATTATACAGGGTGGTCCATAAGTCCTTTGAAATTTCAAATTTGAATAAAATTTAACGGGTGAGCGTGAGCGGCGCGGCCGAGGTGCGGGCAGTATCTTCAGTGTCTGGGAATTCAGTCGTCATGGAGTGTTTCACTGGAGCGGATCGTGCTTTTTGTGTGCGCGCGTTTTATCAAAATAATGATTCGGCAACCATTGCGCGGCGTAAATATCGAGAATACCACAATTTACACAATTTTACAAAGTGTCCAACAGCTCAAACAATTAAGAACTGGGTTGCTAAGTTCGAAGAGACTGGTTCGACGTTAGATAAACAGCGGTGGGGTCGACCAAGGACAACTCGTATTGAAGAAAACATCAACATTGTGGCACAGTCGGTTCGTCAAAACCCTACCCAGTCTACTCGTAAGCGTTCCAGTGCACTAAACGTACCCATAACATCTTTACAGCGGATTTTAAGGAAAGATTTACGTCTGCACGCTTACAAAATTCAGTTAGTGCAGGAATTAAAAGATAATGACGCTATTCAGAGACTAAACTTTGCGAATGAAATGTTGAATCGATTTTCTTCGCTCACTAATGTGTTGTTCTCGAACGAGGCTCACTTCCATTTAAACAGGCATGTAAATAAACAAAATTGCCGTTATTGGAGCCCCGAAAATCCAAGGCGTAAGCATCAGAAGCCCTTACACAGCCCTAAAGTTACAGTTTGTGCTGCTATGTCAGCGCATGGCATCGTAGGCCCTTATTTTTTTGAGGACGACAGAGGTCGCGCATTGACTGTTACTTCGGAGCGGTATGTAGCAATGATAGAAGAGTTTTTGACACCAGCGTTGCAGAATTTTCCAGGCTATAATACGCAGACCTGGTTTCAACAGGACGGAGCAACTGCCCACACCTCCAACACTTCTATGCCCGTCGTCTGTCAACTCTTTCCCAGCAAAGTAATTTCTCGAAGAGGAGACATTTCCTGGCCACCACGTAGTCCAGATTTGACTCCAATGGACTTCTTTTTATGGGACTACCTCAAGAGTAAAGTGTACGACACCACTCCGCGATCAGTTGATGTCCTGAAAGAAAATATCCGAAGAGAAATGGCAAGCATTACAGTGTTGACTTGCCGCGCAGTCATCGACAATTTTAGACGTCGTTTATATGAGTGCCGTGATCGTAATGGATTGCATTTAGACGATGTGATTTTTAAAACATAATTCCCATTCAATAAAGATGATAACAAAATATAATAATTCTTCATAATGTAATTAGTTTGGTTTTATTCCTTTTTTTCCAGCTCAAAGGACTTATGGGCCACCCTGTATTACAGAAAATCTTTGCATTTACAAACTTGCTCAATAAATATAGACAAATATCAGAGTTTCCCCAGGAAGGAGAACCACGCCCAATGGGGTATGTTCCAACTTGGTGATATTGTCCTATTGATGGCTGAAATCGATTGTTTACACCATTTATCAATTGGTACACTGTGCACGCGCTTTTTTCACTCATTTGCTGAAAAAAATACATTTGAAATTCATTCCACCAAAGTGGGTTCATTTAACCTTCATGTATGTCCCTCCGAAAAAATCAGCCAATAGGAATCAATTTTTTTAAAGGTTCTCATTAGAATGTGACGATATTTTCAAGGATAAGCATCAGCGCTATTGCCATGCACTAGGGAATTTCATGAAAGTTCACGACTTAGCAACGCTTCTTTATTCCGATCAACAGTGTTGTCTCAATGGTGTACCTGTCTATATTATGTATGTATAGCTGTAGGTCGACATTGTGGTTCAACAAGGGCCAAACCGTTGACTTTTGAGAGTGATAGAGTGGCGTACCCTGTTTCGTGCTGTTGATTTTGTGTTATCCGTTTTGTAACCTTTATATATTGAATTTTTTTGAACATTACAACAAAATGTCTGTATATACTTATCAGTTCCGATAGATCTTGACACGAGGATTCTTTGGTACCAGGCTGCAAGTATTGAAGGTCCCATTCCTACCACTATGTTATACTGTTGTGAAGATTCTTTTGATGTAAGTTTATTAACAGAGCTAAAGTTTTTCAAATTATGTTAAATCTCGGTTTATTTTCAGTTGGCAAATGATGCAGAAAACTATCAATATTACAAGACAATTGGGCAGAGGTTACGACTAAAACCTGGCGTGAAACCACACAGGAACCTGTCAGTTCAGAGTTTAGGTACGTCACAATTGAGTCCACCATCAAAAAAGAGGAAAGCTGAGATGTTAGAAACATTAGGAAAGAAGTTTCACTACAAGAGAAGACCAAGGGCAAAATTATTTGATGAATCGCAGCCAGGTACAAGCAGAGATCTGAAACATGATGAATCTTGCAGCAAAACTCGAGTATGCTACCCCTGAAGAAAGCAACCAAAGGAGTTCAAGTTAAAGTTGATACGAAAACAGTGTCAACCAGCACACTACCTCATACTGCAGAAAAGGCTGTTGCCACTAGTCATCCCAAACTAAAACAGTTGGTAGTTCCTCCCCTCTGCTATCAAGCACTTCATCAGGAAGCAATGGAGCAAGACATCAAAAGAGGAACTACAAATATCTAAATTAGGATTTTTCTTAGGTTTGCTGAAGACTGTTTCTATATCGTAAATTTATTGGTTTGAGAAGGTGGACTGGACTACATTGATTTTTTGATCACAATGAAAAAATTAGGACAAATGATCAGTTATCAAGAATAGGAATTGATTTTGGTAAAAGCACAAGTGCCATTTCTAAAATTTTTAATAAAACTGTTGTAGTAATGGCTCTTTTAATGACACAGTTGATTGTTTGGCCTCCCAGTTGGAAAATCATAAAATTAGTACCAAATCAATTTAAAGCCTATTACAACAATGTTCAATCAATTATTGATTGCTTTGAAGTTGAAATCGAAAAACCTTCAAATGCACTGCATCAGGCTAAAACATGGAGTGAATATAAAAAAGTGTAATACTATAAAGTATCTTGTGAGTTGTACTCCTAATGGGCTGATTTAGAGAAACTTTATTTCTAGTAGGTTTGGAGGACGTACAAATGATGTACAAATTGTTGAGAAATCAGACTTCATTAATGTGATTCCAGAAAACTGCATAAAAATGGCAGATAGAGGTTTCAAACACATAGAAACTATACTGCATTAAAAAAGCGCATCATTATTAAGACCTCCAAGCATTAGTGCGAAACAAAAACTCACCAAAGCAGAAGTTAATAAAACTAAAATAATAGCTGCTTTGAGAGTCCATATTGAACGGCTCATAAGGAGACTCCGTGAATTTGCTATGTTAAAACCACATGCCTGTATACGGTCCAGAATAGTCCACCTCCTAGAACATGTGGTGATCATTGTGTGTGGTTTAGTAAATTTACAAGAACGGCTCATCAAGAAATAAGTATTATTGCCATGCAAGTCTTGTTTTTTCCATATTTTAGTACATAACTGCAACTGCAAGATTTTTTTGTGGTATATTAATACTAACACAGTGAATTTCTTAACTACCCATTGTGCACATCCATAAAGCTAAGTATGAATAATTTTGTAAAAAACCAATTTTTCCTTCTGTAGGTTAAAATACTTGTATAGGACTTATTTGAGGCTGTTCTTTACATAATATAATTTTTTGGAGTATCTATAATTTTTTATTCCACTTACGACACATTATCATTTAGAAACCTCAAAATAAATAAATTACTCGAATTTACCGACGCTCTATGACATAAAAATAACTAATTATTTAGTAAAGTGTATATCTTGTGTATTAAATTTTTGAAAAGCTTATTAGATCAACAATGTTATGGAATTCAGGATTATTTCAGCTGGTCAGCTGGTGGTATATATCAATATTTTTGTTCATCTACAAATACAATAAAACATTTGCAGCTACCTACTAATGTAAATAGTTAAAAAAACATTTCATGAATAAAATACTTTTTTAAAACATTATAAGTGCTTTATTCAATCAAATAAACACAAAATAAATTGCACAAGAATATATGCATAATATAGACTAAGTACATTTGCACAGTTTGCAAATATTAATCATACATTTTCTGATGATACCTGAATAGAATAAACTAGCAGCTAAAACCGGTGTTGTCTGGTTCAAAATACATTTTTCTATCTTATATATGTGCCCAAATCTTGGTACCATTAAGTGTATGTTGTAGTGTATACATTGTTAACTGATTAATTCAGTTACTAAATCAATTTATTATAAATCAAATTTGAAGATAATAAAAATTTAAAAATAGGTATTGAAAATATTAGTATAACAGACTTTGATACATTTATATAAAATCTAATACATGAAAGTTTATACCATATATATTTCAATACACACGAACAACTGAGTTGTCTTTTAGTCGAATCTACAGGTAAATTGTTGACACTACAAGTTCACTACATTACAGTAGATCTATTGAATCAGTTTTGGGAAGATTGCTTTTTCCCAAAACAAAGTTGCTTTTTGCAGCAAATCCTTACAAAAAGTAATGTCAAGTTCAACTTCCACAATTGATACATCTTTATTCACTTCAAAGTTTGGTGATGCAACACAAAATAATCCCTTCTTTCTGCCCGACAATAGCATTTTGGAGTTGAATTTGGGCAAAAGGTTTCTTATCTATGACTCCATCATTTAGGTATTGCTTAAGTGACGATTCTTTTGATGGGCACTTCATTTCAATACAAAACTCAGCATTTGCAGCATCAGGGCTAGCTCCAAATATAGGATATCCGTTTTCTACAAATATTCCTACTTTTTCTACTTTTATTAGTTTCTTTCTTGCCACAACCTTCAGTACTTTATCCTCTAATGATAATCCCCTCTTCATAGCCTTTATGGACTTGAATTTTGCTGCACCCAAAATTGACTCCACTAAACATCCATCATATGTTGTACTCTGTGCTGCTTCATAAAACTTCGATGCAGTAATACGTGCATACCTTATCTCAAACCATGTACCAGTATTGGATTGACCTTTTGTTAGATTTAAAATTTCTTTACAAGGCTGATCATTCATTTTTTGCTGATAATACTGAATAAAATTTTCAGCAGTGATGCTGCTACTGTTTCTTACAAATTTATTTTTATTCAAATAAAATGCCCTTGCTTTTGTTTTCTAATCCTTTTTCTAGTAATTTTTTTAAGAAAGAATTATTGTGTGATGCAACTGGGGGAACTTTTGCTAAAGTCGGTTTTCGCCAGTAGCACTCAACACTTGTTACAGAATGTTCTGTAGAACGTCGTAGTAGCCAAAACATCAGAGCTACCCCATGCTTGCACCCTCCTAGAAATTAAAATATAGTATATTATAAAGTCACAAGGAATTATTGAACTAAATACCTTGACTAACTGGGCAGCTATGACACACACTATGTGTAATCTTTTCTTCAGCCTCATTAATGCAGATTGTCACCTGATATCCTTTTTCCTGGATCTTGTAGAGTCACATTCTAAGAAGGGGGCGGAGAAAATATTACTATGTCACGCCAGATATTAATACCTCACACAGTTGGCGGCAAATTTTATTTTTAAACTTTGAAGCCGAGTTTTTGTTACCTCTTGCTCAAAGAAAAATGTAAAATTATTCATTATATAATTTTTCGATGCAAAACTTTTGGAATCAAAAATTTTTTTTTGGAAAATACCCTATTTCTTTCAAAAATTATACTCCCTCATTTTTCAGAATAAAGGTATTGGATAACAAGGCGGAGGGAAGGGATGTCTATGAATTTAACCAAGCTACATTTTAATTCCTACGCCTACAGGCAGCGAATTGCAAAAAATTTCGAAAATGAGATTTTATGCTTTTTGGATGTCACCATGTCACCCATTTCCGTCGGTCTATCTGTCGGTCGATCTGTCCCCTAATCCTTGGCCCGTCTACAACTTGGGAAGTAAAAGTCGTATTTTGATAAAATTTTCCACACAAGGTTGCTACTATGCCAGGGACAATAGATATTTGCTGCTCTTGAAAGCCGATCCAGTGACGGCGGAGCTACCGGCAAAAGACGAAAAAATGAAAATCGCTGAATCTGCGCTTTTTGACGTTTCAAAGGCTACGCTTGAAAATGCGGGAGGGGGTTGAAGTATGCACGGGGGGCAGAGGGGAGTGTCTCATTTTTTTGACATTAGTATTACAGACCCTCGCACGCTGGAAACAATACTTTGAGCAGTTACTAAACCCTGCACACGACGCGGCCGATAACTACAACGAGGAAAATCCAACAACCCATCTAAGACCTCAACTAACTGAAGAAGATCCGCCAACATTATCGGAAGTCGAAAACATCATAAGCATCCTGAAAAGTGGTAAGAGCCCCGGAAGCGATAGTATAACCGCAGAAATGATTAAATATGGAGGGCCTCGACTAACGTACATGCTACATAACCTGATGTATATGGGAACAAGAGGTCATACCGGTAGAATATAATGAAGCGATAGTGTGCCCATTCACGTAGCGCTTCTCAATTTAACATACAACCTACTGGCCATACACATCAAAAACCGGCTGGAAATACCCACTGAAGCAATTACTGGAGAGTATCAATGCGGATTCAGACCAGGACGCAGTACCCCTGACCAGATTTTCACGCTCCGAGAAATTCAAGCTGAAAGCTATGAATATGAGAAACCGACTGTGCTGCTCTTCATTGACTTCATGCAGGAATTTGATCGAGTAAAAAGGAAAAAGCAATATCAAGCACTCTAGGAACAACATCTAAGCCAAAACCTGATTAATATGATTAAAATAACGCTAGGAAAGACAGAAAACAGGGTCAAGATAAACAACAGATTTACAGAAAAGTTTGAAGTCAAAGAAGGAATCCGTCAGGGAGATCCACTGTCGTCGCTCCTATTTAGCATTGTGCTCGAGAAAACTATACAAGAAGCAAACATAAACAGGGCTGGTTTAGTATGTCACAGAAAGCATCAATGCCTAGCATTTGCTGACGACTTGGTTATTCTGGCCAGAAGTAAAGTCTAACTTATAAACACCGTAAAGAGACTAGAAGAAAAAGCACGAAGCAAAGGACTGTGCATTAATGTAGAAAAGACAAAGTACACGGAATGGGCAGATAAAGAACTTGTTAGAGGACAACACTTAATAATGACCATAACAAATAGGAGAAGTTTATAGGTTTTGAAAAGTACATACGTTTGACTACTTGGGCACAGTATTTACATCAAAGCCGGGCAACAGAGAGAAAGAATGATGGCTGGAAATCGTGCCATATATGCCCTAAAAGGACTAATGAAGAGCAAAATTATATCCAGGGGAGCTAAAATCAGGCTCTACAAAACGCTAATAAGGCCAGTGGTCACGTATGCATGTGAAACATGGACGATAACAAAGGCAGAACAAGCTAAGCTAGAGATATGGAACGGAAGGTGTTAGGGAAGATTTTTGGTGGCAAAATGTTAGATGACGTGGTACGTGGACCCAAAAAACAAATGATAAGTTGAAAGAACTGTTTAAAGAGCCCAACATAACGGGGGTCATAAGAGCTCAGAGGTTGAGTTGGTTGGGACACGTGCAAAGAATGGCAGAACATAGAGTACCAAAGACACTGCTTACCCATTCAATAGGAGGGAAGAAAACGAGAGGCAGACCTAGGACGAGGTGGAAAACTGAGGTGAAAGATGACCAGAGGAAATCAAAGATAAGTCATTGGTAAAGAATAGCAATGAATAGAGAAGAATGGCGAAGGATCGTCAATCAAGCCATGGGCCTACCAGGCCTGTAGTGCTAGTTTATATAATTACAGACATATTTTCAACACACGTGATTATCTGCATTGCAAGATGCGATAAATGGTCGCAGTGCAGCGTTGCCAGATTCTTTGTGAGACAATCGTAGAATCGCACCTAAATTATTGTACACAGTAGCGTAGCGTGGACTAATCCGTTTATAAGGAGCGCAGGGGTTTTCTCGGAATTCATGTTCCGAAAGCGAGGGGCTTGTCGAAATTTGTGAACCTGACCTAAACGATCGAGTTGACCCATGCACATTGGATTGAGGCTAGCTAACCTATTCCTCTGAGAGGCTTATTTGAGCTAGGGCTAAGGATTATGTAAGCATAATGCTTTCTAGGAGCGTTGTATAAAAAGTGCAGAGTCCACCTATTTGACGCAACTTTTTTAGGAATTTTGTTTTTTCTAACATTCCTAACGTTAGAAGTAACGTTCTTGGCACCGAAACTAAAACATGCTGTATAGGGAACGACCTGAACAAGTTTCCACCGCTAACATGCACGATGTCAGTCTTCCTCCAGCACTTCCGCAAAAGTATCAGTGCGGGTTTGAATTCCGTGTCGTCGTCGCAACGCCTAAAAATAAACTTTCTCGTGAAATGTGGAAAATCCCAGCTGAATCGTGGCGTATAATCAAATGCAATTTTACCGTGAAAAATATGTAGCACAACCAAATTGTAAATGTCACTGCATGGCATTTCTTGGCACAATAGATTAGCATAGCTGTCTGCGTCTTGAAGGTGCTGCTGGATGCCAAGGATTTGTACACAACGCGGGTTGGAGGAGGTGGGGTGTAGGGAGGAGGGAATCCTTTGAGGCAGTGCAGCCATACCGTTAAGGATGTTGGTCACGTTTTTGTATGTTGTTTTTCTGTGGATTTTTGTAATAGCATTCTTAAATAATGCTACTATTAGTTTATCTACGCTGCAAATTTTTTGGTCCAGTTTTTTTTAATATCTTTCCCATAATTTCTTCAGAAATGTCGATACGACCGAATCCAAGTTCGGATGTTTTTGTGATGAGCCTGTTACAAAAAACCTGTTTCTTCAAATACTCGTTTTTGATAACTGATTTGAACTTATTATGTCACATCTTAGAGGCTCCTGATATGCAAATAATGGTATCCTGTTGATTTGTGAAAAAGGTTTGTATTTGTTCAAAGAATAGGCCAGATAATACGGAAATTCGATGGAAATCTATTCGACGACGCCTCCAACTCGCTCCGCCCACAAACCGCTACCAAGCTGTCAAGCAACTCGCAGTATCCAGCCTGGCTTCCAGCTTATTGACAACCAGAAGATTCCAAATTTTGTTTATTTTACGAATTTTTATGTTTTGGACAGGTACTCTTTAAATCAGTGATAAACATAGTATGCGTAAAAAACCTTGTTCTCGCGTTGTGTTGACAACTTGTAACACTTGAAATGTAGCTACAGACTGACTAGAAAATAAATGCTTTTATTGTGTTATCTAATGCAATGTGCAGTGCTTTTCAGAAGGCTCCCTTCCCACACCACCGCGATTACTTTTTGGAGGCAAAGTTAGCAATACGGTATTCGGGGTGATGGAATGTATCAATCAAAAAATACTATTATTCAATGTACTGATGATTGCTAAAAAGCATGATACAACGGTTGGTTATGGTCACAGAGACGGAAAAGTAAACTAAGCTAATCCAGCATATGTGTAGCTAATGCAACTTTGGCATAGTACATCAAAGCCGGTAGCATGGCATCTACTACCCTGATTGATGGAACGAGTATTATATGATGGTTAGTGACACTTGTACGTTTGCTGTCGATCAGAGGTGCCAGGAGACTGAAGTTTTTCAGCAGACCTATCTTCGCTTGTGTGCTTTCCATTGTCTATTTCCAATCACTAGTCCTATATACCGTACTGATGATCGCTAAAATGCTCAAAACGAAGTTGTATACGGTTGGTAATTCTCACAGAGTTAGAAAACAAACATAGATTATCGAACTATATTTAAATGTGAAATGATATCCTATTTTGAAGCCCCTTGTTAGTACTCGATACCGTAACATATGTTAACGGGTGTCAATGCTAAGCGTTTTTGTTCATGAGTCGCTTAAACTTAACGTTTATTTTAGTTAAAATTCTGGAGGCAGTAACCAATAGCTATTGAGAAAATGGTGGGTGAGGTCAGTTCGCACGTCAAGAGTATCCGCCTTTTTTTCTAAATTGTTCAGCGACCACATTTTCAATAAGCTAAATATCTACACAAAATTGGATTCCAACATCTTCCAATAGATGATTTTGATATTTAACATCCGATTTTCGAGAATGATTGATTCGTATATTTAAGGAAGTATTTGAAAGTCGTATACTGAAAGGATTTGACTTTTTATTCCGAAAGAAGATGGACCGTAACGGCACGTTTATTCATAATTCTCTATGTCTTCTAGTGAAAACTAAAGCATACATACACGTGGCTTTTTTCCACAGAATAAGTTAAAGTAACACCTGAAACTTCATGATTTTCTGGCCAAACGAATTCACATATGTATTAAGAACTTTTTACTGACGATTCTGCTACTACGGTCACCTTTTTAAAAGTATAAATATTGACAAACGTCGGTAAGGAGTACTTAATACATATGTGGTGTCATTTGGTCTGAACATCATAGAGTCACCCAGGATAAGTTCCACCTGTTACATTCATCTATTTATCATGACCTCTTAATGTCGAAACATAAAGGTGAATCGGACTACCATGTCTGGGTCACGTACTAAGCACAGAGAAAATCGATCTCGTCACAGCCATGGTGCGGAATTATTCGTCGTAACTTTGGAGAGCAGGTTTTGGCACTTCTTGTTCATAGCAAAAGGGTGAAAATACATAGCGTCTTCTTGTCGAACGCAAAATATTGATGTTAAAAGCTTAACTAAAAATTTTCGGAATTGTTATTGGGTACTAGTCGCGTCCATTATTTAAATAATTAGGTTATTGGTGCTAGGTAATAACATGTACAGTATGGATTGCCTGCTAATAAGCGTGAAACAACATTGCGTGCGGTCGGTCATGGTTACGGAGAAGAAAGCAAACTGATTCAGTTTATTAGTGATCTGATCTGTGAAAATCATGGATATTTGAGTTTGTATTCTAGTGACGACAGCTTAAGATGTTTCCTTGATAATCGTGCCCATCGTAGAATAAGTAGTGGTTTTGTTTGAGTTCCTATAACAGAAACATTCTTATACTCTGCCCTCTACCCCTTTAAAATATTTCGTATATAATGGTAATTTGCCATTTAATACAGTTTTTACCTTTTTGAGTGTTCATCGATGTATGAGGTAATTGAAAATGCAAATACAGAGTAAAAATAGTGGGTATAATAATATTTGCGAAACGAAATTGAAATTTAGCCGCAAATATCAATAAATAGTTGCGTGATGATTAAATATTGTATGCTCTGCATATACAAGGAATTTCTGAAATTTTCCACCACGAACATTTAGCAATCTAAATAAAATCATAGACTCTCGAATGATGAGTGAAACAATTTTAGATAGGTTTCAAGCATGCTTCCACGAAAAACAAATCTACAAATGATAGGAGCATGCACGAAATAAAGGTATCTCATGTCTTTGTCCAGAAAAAAAGGGCATCAAGTAGATTTAGTCTATACTTCCCACGCCTTTATTCAAATTGCATATCTCAAAGCGAAGTACGAAGTACGATGTATCGTGAATAGAAGTTAATTTTTTCCAAATGCATACCCTCTAATTTTGCATGAACAATGTCAAAACAATTGTAAATAAACATTTATGTACCTAAAAACCAGGGTAACCCGTGCCATGCTAAAAAGGTAATATTTTTAATAGGGGAAGTAAGGCATCAAATTATCGGTTAAAAACTTCCTTCTAATGGACAAGTACTAGCAGTTTCGTTCTAGAATATGCGCGAAGTGAAATTAATTGACCTTACTATTCGTGAGTGCATTATTTACTGTGAAAAAGAAAGCATACCGACCAAGTACCTTCGTAACTGTGTCAAGAAACTAGTTGCCTTACACCAAGTTTGAAGAGATTTGCAAAAAATGCTAGAAAAGCACAAGAAGTGTTTGAGCAACGTCGATAAGAGTTTGTCACGATCTTGGAGAATCTGTTTAATATTACGCATGGCGATGCCTTTCAGTTGATGAAAATAAACGGATAGAATCTTCTTGCAGCGGCAGAGAGCACCAGATCGACCAGGTCATTTAGCTGGGTTGTACAAGAAATTAGCCATAAAAGAATAAAAGGCGAAGAACAAAAGCGGCGAGGTAAATATGTTGCTTCCTTAACTCCTTCCACATCATCCCAACTCAGAGCGCGCCTGATACTAAACAAACTCAAATGAGGAAAAGTGTTATAAGCCCAAAATTAGTAGCAGCATTAGATATGTGTCATGAGAAATGCTGTTTTTATTATTGAAGCAATCGACACAGGCACTTGGACATAACAATGACGTGTTTCCTATAAGCAAGACCTACACTTAGAGAATTAGTATCGAAAAGCGGAAAGAGCGCGCAGAAGCTATAAAGCTTGATTTCCAAAGCGAGGTACCGGATGCTGTAGCTGTCTACTGGGATGGCAAATTGTTTCCACCTTTAAATGCACGCAAGTCTGAAGAAGAAGATCTACTGATTGTTATAACGTATGAAAATAAGGAGCAACTTATCGCTGTGCTCAAACTGGATACCTCTTTAGTCAGCGAGCAGTTTGGGATACCATTATTAACTGGAATCTTGCAGATAAAGTTCAGATTTTTTGTTGTGATACTAATGCTTCAAATGCTGGTCGCATTAACGGCACCTGCATACTTCTCGAATGAAATACTTATCCCGCCACAAAGTCTATGAGTTGGTGTTACAAGACACTTTGAATCAAAGATCGACCAAGTGACTAGAAGCCCAGACATGCCAATGTTTAAAATGTTTTGCGAGAGCTGGAAAGGTGTGGATACCGAGAAAATACAGATTTATACTGGAAATCTATCATAAGAGAATATTTCACAGACTGACTAGAATTTCATCGACATGGATTGACCAAATAAGTTGCTAGAGCCGACTATCGAGAATTGATAGAACTTTCCATAATATTGCCTCGCCTAGATACAGAGAAAAGTAATTCATTAAAAATACGTAGATGTAGTAAACTAAAGTAAAAATTGTTGCTTATTTAGCCAAAGAAAGTCCATCAGCCCACGGTAAACGCTACATACATTCCTTCGAAATAAGAACTTTCTGGTCCTCTTATGGTAAATATGACGAATAAATTTCCCTTTGTCCTCTTTGACTGATTCGATATAATATGCTAACTGTTAAAATAAGCCAGCATAAACTGCGAGTCTGACAAAAGATGCTGATGAGAGGCTAAAAAGCTCAAAACATCTGTCCATTGTTGACTGTATGTAGTCGGACGAACAAAACCAGTATGTTTAGATGGTAGCTATTCTTCGATTTTTCATTCCAGAAAAAAATAAGTATCTACGATTTTGTTTTAAATAAAAGCAAGTCCTTGTTCAGTCGACTCAAAATTGATGACAGTTTTATCGACGAAAGTCCAAATTCATGGCCACATAGTGATTCTTTTCAACACGCTAAGAATAAGGTGCAAACACTGAGAGCAGTTAACGATACGGTAGAAAGAGCAGCCAAGTTAATGCAAGACAACAAAAACAGTTTTTATTACGTTGCGTACAAGAATACAGGCAGGTATATCCCGAGGGTAATAAGAACACTTTAAAAAGAAAATTTAATAAACAATGTTCCTTTAATAATAAATATGTAAGAAATACGTATAAGATACAAATAAAGCAGTGTTTTATTAGTTGAATAAAAATTAGGTTTTGACATCCATACATGGTTTCCCTATTAACTTAAAAATTCAAAGTATCACCGAAGTGTTCGTTCTCTGATCACAATAATATTTATTATTTCAGTTGTTAGAGTCAAAAGGAAAAAATTTAAGGGTATTCGTATCTCAATTCGAACAAAAATTTATTTACCCTCATAGGCTGGGACAGCTTACTCTAGATCTCAACCTACATAAAATAGATCCATCATATATTCTGTTTCAATGGTAGATGTACAAGAAATACGTTCGATACTAGCCCCTGTTAAAAACAGAAGGTATTCCCTCCATTCACCCCCTACAACTAGAAACCCCAATTTTTGACCACTCCAGAAAATTTCTGATCATGAGCAGAATCATCTGGAACGTCGCAACACGACGTTATAAAGGGGCTAAAAATTAGGAACAGACAAAAGACAGATATGCCTTAGTTACTCTATCGGTTAAGTAGCACTCGCCACTACTTGATATTCGAATTTCATTTAGCACGTTTCTTGTTGTTCAAAGATATCTCCAAGACTCAACCAAAGCCATTTAGTTATGTTGCTTTGTCATTCTAGATCTACCTGTCGATGTTTTTGAAACAATGTAATGTCACAAACCCTCGCACTTAATTTAAGCAAATTTTGGGAGGAGTATGCGGTAGGCTAGCTTTACTTCATTGGCTGAGGAGTAATGAGCAGAAAAGACATCCAAATCAAACCGTTTACAAACCTTGTTTTCGGATGTTTCTCAGTTCCTTATACTACTTATACTTTTGGACATAATATTAAGAGTTTTCAAAAGCTCAGGACTACATTACCATATACGTTCAGGAGGCGTTGTATACCTGCTTGTATATGAATGCGGGTTAGGTAGAGTCGTCTACTTAACTACATCGCTTCTCATTATTACGGCTATGGAAGTCATGTTCTTATCAACAAAAATATGTATATATTTACTAAGGTTCTAGCGAAATGGTTACACCCATAGCTCATGAAACTCACAACAAAATATGGTCTACAACTGGACACATTATTATCCACTTAAGCATATTTCCATATACCCCAATCGACTATTAGCTTCACGCGCAACTTCAATAATTCGCAGAACCGGAAGTGATACTTGTCCTTGTTAGGCCCGTCGCAAACTGAACTCAGCCCATGCGCAGCACAAACAATCCACGATAGGTACAGACGCAACCTAAGCCCAGGTTTTGTTCGTATCCGCATATTCAACTCAGCCCAGTACCACAATGGCAGCCAATATCCTACAACTTGGACTCTGAATCGGAAAACGAAGAAAGATTTGTTTTACTAAATTGACTTGATAGAAAAAGAAAAAAACGTGAAAAAAATGCATATTTTGGAAAAAGACATGGATAGATTATCTCAGACTAGACAAACGGTGGAAAGTGCCTTTGGTATTGTGCTTCACTTTAGCACTAAATCGGGACAGACATTCTACTGAAGCTTTTTTTTTATTTCTGCTGATGGTTATGTCGAGTGGCAACATAGAGCAATAGAAGAGGAAATATGTATAAAGCAGCAAAAACAGTAGGATACATAAGACATGTGGCGTGATGGATAAACTACCTATGCACTACGTGATGCTAATAAAATTAAACTTGAAATATACATATAATATCACTCGCCACTTGTATAACTTAATCCTTTGGCTATCATCTCCCACAACTCATCTTTCAGTTGCGTTTTCATATAATCTTCATGACTGGTGTCATAGTGTACAGGATTATCCTTAACCACTTCAATCAACTTTTCCATTTTGCGATCCACAAAAAAAGTCAACCCACTTGGAAACAGATTAGGACTGGTCTGGGCATGGGTTGGGTTCAATATGCGCTACTCCATCTAAGAGCCCCTCCAGTTGGCCTACTTCAAGATTTCTATATGCCTTTATAAGCTAAACATGATAAAACTATTTACTTCTAAAACAATTTATTTTCTCAAAAACATTTTAGATACACTCTAGTCGTAAAAAATACATATTTGAAATCACTTAGACCTATATCTAATAGAACATCAGAACAAATAAACAATATGCGAATAAATGCGCGAAATTCTTGTTGCAACTGCGTCACTCCACAGAGCACTCAATTGTAAATAATTGGCACGCCTGTTTTTCACGATTACTCTTCTTAATGCTCTTCGGTCGGCATTTGTGATATTACTTTTTTTCACATATCGTGGCTTAACATTAACTGAACCAGTTATGTTATATATTCTAACAATATTTCTCACACTGTACCGCGATAAGTCTAACAAGTTGCAATTTCTGAGTTTGATTTCCCAGAATTAAAAAAATTAATTATCAGTGACCGAATTTTCTCACTAATAACCTTCCCTCTACCCATTTTGAAAACCTTAACTACCCAAAACTATTTTAAACGTATTCTGACAGCTGTGATTAATAAAAACAATTGTCATGGCTTTTATTTTTCAGAGCCACCTATGCGTTATAGACTTATTTTGCACTGAAATGAAAATGGGTTGATATGCTGTAATTGCAACATGTGTTATCTTTACGCTGCAAATTTTATTATGGAGTGATAAAGTTGCTGTTTTCTACTTTATATTATCAAAATATTCATTGTTAATATTTTAAACCTATAACACCCCGCGACATTTTTATTATTTGTGTTTGATAAAAAAAAACTAATATTTCAATAGTTGGCCCAACTGAAGTGGCAAGGGGCTCGTACACCAGTATTTCACAGAATCATCCACGCGTGGGCTGAGCGTGGATGATTCTGTACTTATAAACAGTTTGTTATCTTGCAAATACCGTAGTCGACCAGATTACGGCGTCGAAGCAGGGGCTTGATTCTAAATGGGTTTCGACCGTTTAAATTGATTTCGATGGCGCCTTACTTGATTCGCTATGATAATTCTGACATCTGATTATATTCAAATTATCATGGCAGTGTCAAAATTATCACATCTAATCAAGTATATCGCCAAAAGGCGCCATCGGAATCAATTTCGTTTCGAAATAAGCCTTAGGTACTGTTTGCCTCCCGCTGCTGCGTCATCATTTCAAATGTGAGCACATTATTCGTCGGATCTTACTCATCTAAATTTCCAGTTATCACCGGGATCAAAAGGTTCTCAATAATAGAACGTCATTCACTGATACCAAAGATGTAGCATCTATAGCCCCTGCCCCCTACAACCCTCAACGTTCAACACGTTAAAAGTATTTCTCAAAATGATCAGGAGCCTATGAAATTGTTTCGTTTTTGGGTATTTTCCTCCGCCACCGCTGGCCCAATTTTCAAACACCGGAAGGCTTTTTCGTCCTTGGCATAGTGATAATAGAGAAAAGTAAATAAATGAATATTGATTGTAAAAGACCAGGCAAAAACCTTATAGATATAGAGTAAGTTTAACATAAAGTACTCTAACATGAAGGAATAGTGGATGAACTATATTTAATTATATTATTGTTTCCTGTATTCTAACAATTCTCCAATTGTACACAACTCCCTATCTTAAAAGGACGTTTTTTTTTTTAATTTTGGTTTTACCTTACTTTTTTAAAACTTTAAGGCAGCTTAATATAAAATATTACACAGTTGTAATGTGGTGAGCGCTTGAAGCGATTGCTGTTCTGTTTGAGGATAGTAGGTAAATGCCGCTCTGTTTATGGTATTATATGTGTGGTACTGCCCTAAACTCTAAAACCAGTACATGTTTTCCAAAAATATAGAAGACGCTTAAAATGTAAACACGATGTACAGTTAAAATTTTCTTGAGTTTAAGGGTGGTGAATTTTTTGCAAATACTCTGTCCTTGTCAATTCTGTTGTCCCATGCCATCATAACGTAGCTTATGTATGAGAACGCCAATACATAATATAGTTATACGCATATAATATATTAGTCCTAGGATGTCTTTTAGTTGTCATAAGGCGTAAGGCCTTATTAAATTTTCGGCACATGCATAGTTTCATTTCATTTCGCAACCTTAGTACCAGGAAGTATAGCAAAGTCGTGGGGTAGTTGCTTTTGAATATATAGGGTGACTTGTAATGTCACGTATTCCTATTAAGGGCTGATATATTAGGTCAAAAGCAACCCATTTTATCCTATAATGTCCTATCCAGAAGTTAACCGTTTTTGAGTTATTTGAATATTATTTTTTTTATTTTTTATTCCGATTTCAGACGGTTAAATTTGAAATACAAAAAAACTACAAGTTTGATTTTGAGTTTTTTGTTATCGTCGCATAGCGGACATTCCAGTAGTTCATAATAAGTAATAAAATGTTGAAAACTTACAAAAGTTTTAAAATTACGCTTTTGAAATGCATGATTTTCTTACTTTTTTACTAACTTATTCGATAAAAAATGCAATTTTCTGTAAAAAATCTCCTAGTAATGAAATGTGCAAATTATGTGAATAATATCTCTATCTAAGAAGCTTTCATTTGAGGTACAAAAGTTACAACTAACTCAAGTACAAAGACATAAAATTAAAAAAAGATGAGTTAAGTTGTACGAACGATAATTACGTAGGATAAATAAAAGGCTTTTATTTTAATTACAGTTTTATTTAATTACATTTCCTTTAGTATTTTACAGATTCAGCTCAAATTGTAATCCCCTGTTACGAATACACGCCAGCATTCTCTTACGTAATTCACTTTTGGTAACTCTAGTTGTTAAGCGGCGTTTTATTTGGTCAGCTGCACTGATTATCCTTGTAATTAATTCATCGCGCGTTGGTATGAGGGAAACATCCTACGCCAGGCTTTTCATATGTCCCCACACATAGTAATCCATCGGTGTGAGATCTGGGTTTCTTGCTGGCCAGGCAATGGGCCCGCCAATCCATTGATTTGGAAATTTAGAGTCTAAATACGCCCGTACTAATCTACTGTAGTGTGCGGGACAGCCGTCGTGCTGGAACCGCATATTTTGTCTCGTCGCCAATGGGACGTCTTCCATTAATGGAAACAAGTGATTTTCAAGAACTCTTCTTACACTTCTCCATTTAAATTGGCGGGCAGAAAATGAGGTCCAGTTAAATATCCATCAATGATGCCCATCCACACATTGACTGAAAACCGGCTCTGAGACCCCGTCGGTCTTATTTTTCGGGGGTTTAAAGCTTCTTTATCAGCCGAGTAATGAGCATTATGGTAGTTAGTGATCCCGTCCTTCGATTCATCGGTCCACAGAATTTGCTTAAAATAGTCTGGATCTTCTGTATCTGTATGGAACATGTACCTGCAGAAATCTAATCGTCTTGCAGGATCGCCCTCTTCAATCACATGCACAGGCGTGTAGTGATAAGGGTATAATCTTGCAGTATGCACAGTAAATCATACTTTGTATTGTGATATACCCAACTGAGCAGCCACAATGCGCGTAGACGTAGTAGGGTCTTCCTGAAACACACGAAGGATTTCCTCTTCATCTTCAGGAGGATAGACTCAGGGTCGACCAGCATCACTATGTTACCTTGCCGCTATGGCGAGGTCCTGTCGGATCTTCTGCGTCTGCCATGACGATAAAGAAACCACTCGAAATGAACTGGGAAACTCGAAAATAATAATCGTCCGTAAAAGGTGTGCGCGTACGCAGTAGTTGATACCAACTAAACCTAATTCTCAGTCGGCGTGCGGCGATGGCGTGACTACAATGATGAATAATAACAGCTCTCTCTCTCTCACTCCTCCACTAAGCCATCTCTTCTCGCTAGCTTCCTCGTCGAGCCGATGCCATAAAACAATCATCGCATGCGAGTCCTTTGAGGACAGTAATGACTTGTTCAAACAGGTAATACAAATTCCTTAAAAATCCAACATCTGTGGGTGTCATTGTTGTTTCTCTGCATGTACTTAAGATAATTGAACGCTTAATACCTCAAATGAAAGCTTGTTAGATAGAGATATTATTTACATAATTTGCACATTTCATCACTAGGAGATTTTTTACAGAAAATTGCATTTTTTATCGAATAAGTTAGTAAAAAAAAAAAGAAAATGATACATTTAAAAAGCGTAATTTTAAAACGTTTGTAGCTTTTCAACATTTTATTACTTATTATGAACTATTGGAAAGCCTGCTATGCGACGATAACAAAAAACTCAAAATCAAGCATGTAGTTTTGTTGTATGTCAATTTTAACCGTCTGAAATCGGAATAAAAATTAAAAAACTTAAAATTCAAACAACTCAAAAATGGTTGACTTTTGGATAAGACATGATAGGATAAAATCGGTTGCTTTTGACCTATTCTATCACCCCTTAACAGGAATACGTGACATTACAAGTCGTAAGTCGTAAGTATATTATAATACAATAACCGTTTTGCCTTCATCCAGTATTAGCATGTTACGTTGATACCAACCACTACACGCATCTACAACATGGGCTGATTATGTTGAAAGTTTTGAGGGCTCTATCATCGTATCATCAGCGAACAGTTACCCTCCCGCATGATATGTAGAGCGGTAGTTCTTTGACATACAAAAGATTAGTGGTCCTAGTACAGAACCCTCTGGCATCCTCCAACCAAGATCCGTGATAACCTTGTGTTAGGAGTACTTACCACGTAATAGACGGGCCACTGATTAGTGGACAGGCAGACCAACGGAGTCACAACTTTTGTCGTCATCCACATGTCATATAACATTCAAAAACATAGTATTTTATTTTCGTAATTATTCGTGGTTACAATACTACTACTACTAACTGAATGAAGGTGACAAAGGTATGAACAATTTACTGCTAACTAAATTTCATAGAAAAACTTGGAATATTTTAAGTATTTGCGTCTCACTATAAGGGTGAATTTTATCTGTGTGAATGGATATACCATTCCACATCCAAAGTTCGAACCGGGTGTATTTCTGTCTCAATCATCCTCCGTTTGAATTATTCAAATTTTCGTCTGTTCGCGATGTTGAAAGTTGTCGGAAAGCGACTCCGCATCGTGATGGATGCAAACGTCTTTATGATGAAGCCCTGAGGGGAAAGTTGCAGACGACTCGAATTTGATGGATAATTTCGCACGTTCAGGTGCTAGCTAAATGCGTTCCAGGTGCGCTGATTTTCCTTTGAAGCGAATTTGCCACTGGGAGAAGTAGGCTGATACCGTGAGACTCATAGGAATAGCAAACAGACGTCGGATTACCGTTTTACTTCCCACGCGAGAGATTATTGTAACCGTGAAAAATTTCGAAAATGCGATCTTTTTTGATATTCATAATTATATGAAAAACCATGTCATTAATTTCCGTCTGTTTGTCTGTCTGCAAAAGCTTGGCCCGTTAAACTTGGATAGTACTGCTCGGATTTTAATGACTACTATGTTGCTGGTCGTTTTCAGATTTGTTTGTTGTAGAGGTTAAAAGTTGGGAGTTTGGAATTGACGATGTGAAGTAGAATGTTTTAACTTATACTGGTAATTACGCTGGACCACCAAAAATAGGTCGAAAGGACTGCATGACCAAAAAAGTTATACATTTGCTTGTAAGTATTTGCCTTTTTCCCAGAGTCGGAAATAAAAGCAAAGTAATTTAGAAACCAATATTTGGTAGACGTGGAATTTATCATTAATAGGTTGAAGTATATAAACAGCTGTTTATAAGTCATCTCGTGGTTGAATTGAAGTGAGTTCATCGTATCAAATCACATGAATCTGACCAATCTGACCTAAATTTAATAATACAGGGTGCGGCAGACAGGATGGACGGTTTTAAAAAAATCATAAAATAGTTCATTTTTACTCAAAAACAAATTTATTGATGGAATCAGGTTCACAAATAGCATTTGAGACAGTCAAGTGTGGAAAATCACATCAGGTATGTGGTGGCCGAAATCGTTGATGCAGTGCTGGAGGCGCTCTTGGAAGTTCGCGTAGACTCTCTCCAACATCGCTCTTTCAACTTGGGCGACTTCCACGCGAATTTCGCCCTTCAATTCGTCCAGAGTTCGGGGCTTGTTCACGTATACTCTAGCCTTGAGGTGTCCCGATAAGAAAAAATCGCATATGGATAAATCTGGGGACCGAGGAGGCCAATGAACATCGCCAAACCTGGAAATAAGGCGACCAGGGAACGCTCCATAACGACAACTAGTAAAATAATGCTAGGATCTCACGAGTCAAACGGTACCCTCCCCACCTCTCTCGTAGACGGAGGCGGAGAGTATTACCCATCCCAAAACCGTCCGTCCTCCTTTTTGACGATTTAGTGGATCATGTTGTTTCTTTGAAAAAATTTCAGGGGTAAAAAATGGCGGGTTGGGGTGTTCTTGGGGGTGAGGGAGGGTGTATAGAAATTTTTGGATGCTATTGTATTGATTTACTTCCAACCCCGGTACTTCTAAGCTTTTATTAGACATATTTCTTATGTCATAATTTCCCCGTACATTTGCCCTTAGAACAGAAATGTTGTCAGCAGACGGATCTCGTACCTATGGGTCGCACTTGCCGGGGTTGTGAATATTGCATCTTCAGTAGTGGATTCAAGGGACCTATAAAAGCGGGTAGCACACGGATGATGTACTTAAGCGAGATGGGCTAGATATTATTTGTAATCTGACGAGGTTACTTGATTTTGTGAGGCAATATTATATAGTATATGTACCTGTATATATTGTATAAGTAACGCATGTCCCAAACGTTTATTTATCGGATTTTTTTTTTAATGAAAAACACATAGTTGTCATAAATTACAACTCAATACTTAATTCAACTATGCTATCGAACTATGTGGAGTGGCACATTCTGCTCTACCAGATACAACTTTCTCCGAAAGTCTCTCATGAGGTCCAGGACCAAATTCAGATCAATTTCTCGTAGATTTTAGTAAATTTGCCATCTTAATTTATTGTTCTTCATCTTGGCCTTCCAGCCTCCATGATATACCTTCCTAGACAGTAAATCCCAAAATTCTCTATTGGGCGAGACTGCGCCACGTTTGGAGGATTATCGGTTTTGGGAACAAGAGGTATGTTGTGTTGTCGAAGAAAGTGTTGGGTATCTCTTGAATAATTGACATGATATGTCATCAGCATGGTTTCCGTGGACAAACTGAAGAAAATTTGCAAAGACAATGTAGCTCTGATGATTCGAAGTTTCACCCCTCTGGTCGGGATACACCGCTGTTTGAAATTGCCGACGCAAGGATTTTATCTGCAAATTTCGCTTTAGGTTTGTATCTAAAATTGTCAGGGCATTCCTCTACGTTGTCCGTATAAAATCCGTCATTTTGCTTCATTTCAGAGTTACTTAAAGTGAGGTACTTTTCGTCATCTAAAATAATGATTTTTCCATTGGAAAAGTGTACCTGCCTCAGTTGACGACAGCATCTTGGTGTACCAAGGAGTTGCGCTTGAGAGTATTTGGGGCACCTAAGTCTCGATACTTGAGACCACTCCTCCTCATTTCCTACGATACGGTATGCTAAGAAGACCTGTATTGACGAGCCAGTCTCCTTGTTGACATTCCAACCTGATTTTTTGGTCTTCTCACCGATCTCTCTGACCTCTGTGCAGTAAATGCACGTAATATTCCCTTTTTGGGAGATTCAGACATGGTATTTCCTGCTCGCACTCCGCTATTGTTCGATAAATGGTTCTGCGTGAAATGTTTTTATTCTGGAATATTCGACAGATTTCAGCATATTGCTAATTTATACGACATCTTAAAGCGAAAACAAAATAATCAAATGTCAACTGACAGTAAAGTAAGTACACAGACTGTAATTTCCAAAGGCACCTTGATATTGTTTTGTGTTTGTTATAAATAAATAAATTAAATTTTGTGCCAAAACTTACCAAAACCACTTATGACTGGCTGTCTCGCACCTTCTTTGTCATTCTACATATAAAAACATGTTTCGTTTCAACCAATCCATTTCCTCCAACTTTAACTCGCTAAAATGAGAGGTGCGCGTGAAAACACGCGTGTCGATATGATAGCACTGTGCTGGCCAATCATACCATTGTTGTTGCGGAACCGCCTGGTTAGCAGATAACGGTGAAATGTATGCCAGGAACGAATATCAGGGTAACGGGGCAATGGATTGTGTATCGGATATCAATAAACTGCTCCCAGAGGCCTTTTACCCTCATTAATAACGTTCCACATATGTACAACGTATGATAACAATAATGGTCACGAAACGTAGGCGAATAGCGTTGGGCTATATCGACAGGCATATTCTCGGGCACCATGTGGTGTCCCACAGGTAGATATCGATCTCAACTCCAACATCTTGTAAGTAAATTAGACAAAAACGATTTTGTCGATACTTTGTTCCGACAACCACATTATGGGGTTGATACAAGACACTGCTCACAGGTTCACTCTTAGTGCTGTACTCACTGTTAGTAGTGTTCATTGTTTGTCGTTGTTTAACTCGTATCTTTTTAACAGGAGTCATTATTTTGATTATAAAGGATATCGTTCACCACTTATAATGCCTACTTCAGGAACTCGCCAAGGCTCGAATCTAGGACCTTTGCTGTTTATCTTATATATAAACGATCTAACTTTTGACTTGCACTGTTCAAAGTTATTATATGCGGATGACCTTGAAATATACAGCTATGTCAATACCATCGATGACTGCCTTGTCTTGCAGCAAGATATTTTCACAGCGTCTTCATGATGCCAAGCCAATCATCTTAACTTAAATGCGGACAAGTGCTTTGTTGTGTCTTTCACAAGGAAATTAAACATCTTAAATTTTAACTACTACCTTGAAAACGTTAGCCTTCAAGAGCAAATCGATGACTTAGGAATCATATTTGATCAAAAAATGTCTTTTTCAACTCATATGTTGGGATTTATCATGAGGAACGCTAGAGAATTTTCTATTTCAGTACTAAATATTCTATATATAAGTTATGTACGTAGCAAGTTGGAGTATGGTATCTTGATTCGATACCCACATTGCCCAAGACACATTAGTAAGATAGAACGTGTTCAGAGAAATTTTTTGAAATATATGCATTTTAAGAAAACTGGTTTATTCCCGGAAAGAAGATTTGATTACTTTTGCTGCTTAATGAAGCAAACTTTATTTCTCTTAACACACGACGTATCTTTCTAACAACGAGTTTCTTGTACAAACTCATTCATGGGGACTTAATATGTGAATTTTTGTAAGGTAAGGTAAAATTCCATTTACCTTGTCCAGACGCAACACCAAAAATTCTAGAGTATTTTATTGTGAATGCCATAAAACCAACATTTTAGCTAAGTCGCGTGTTTCCATAATTAGTAACAATTTTCACCTATCTCGCTAGTTTATAGTTCTATTTTGCAGATCACATTTAATATGTAACTTTTTCGAAACATCTTTTTTATATTATTCAAGTGTTTATTTTTATATAACATTAGTTATATTTTTGCTTTTACATAAAACGAAATGTTCATTTGATTTTACGTATCTCCTGTTATTGGGTGCACATGCACCTGTTGAAAATAAATGTCTATCTATGTATCTATCTTAGAAGGTATTCCAGCCAAGCTAACCTTAACGTCGCACATCTGTTTTCTTCAACAACCTGTTTGGAGAAGTGTTATTAACACTTTTTGCCTATATATATTTATATAGAGGGTGGCCCATCCATGTTTGGACGGAATATTATTCATAAACAAATACAGTTAGGGAAAATCCGTTAATGGGATGTGTTATACATGACATTTGAGGGCACATTTCTAAAATATTGGCCATTATACAGGGTGTCCCAATTTCGACCTACATATCAAAAGTTGTGATTTTTCAAATGGAATAGCTCACACTTTATTGCATGTTTAGATAAACCAATGCAAAAGAAGAAAACTGATATGACATACTATGTGTTTTGTCTAGAAACACCCCCCACTTCGGCAACCCCTCAGTCCGCCATTTTAAAATTTGTAGTGCTGAATTTTGTATAAAAAAAACTTACACACCTCAGCTTTTATGTTATTTGTTCCTTTCGAATTTTAATTTTTGCTCATACAGGGTGGTCAAAAACGCAGATTGTAGTTTTTCTCAAAAGTTTCAAATGCATCACCCTGTATATTTGTGTAAGTTTGGATTCAATTGTTTATAAGCTGTTTTAATACTAGGCACATAAGGGTTTTTGCGGCTATTTTTTCAGTTATTAGCATGTATTTTATGGAACGGCTTAACTCCCTAAAATGTCGCATCATCCTTGGAAACAGATACATTGTTCTGTCCAAAGGATTATTCACAAGCTATCTATATCACCATGCTTGCATCAAGGCCTCCGTTCTCACGATTTCGCAGCTCGAATGGAGTTTAGTAGAATAATGCTAAATAAAGTGAGTGAAGACACTACTTTCCTGGATAAGGTTCTTTTTAGCGATGAGGCAACTTTTAACAGCATAGGTGTTATTAACAGGCATAACATGCACTATTATGCGACGCAAAACCCTTACTGAGTTAGGCAAATAGATTTCACAAATAAATGGAGCTTGAATGTTTGGGGAGGAGTTATTGGCAGACAAGTTTTCGGGCCTTTCTTTTTCGACAACAGAATAACAGGTAGAGAATACTTGAATTTTTCGATCGAGCATTTGTCTTTGCTTTTGGAGGATGTCATGACGACGAACCTACGCATTATCATAATCGTGGGCGTAACTATTTGGACACCTGGAGTAACAATCGTTGGATCGGTAGTGATGGGCCTATATCTTGGCCTCCTGGATCACCAGATACGACACCGGTCGACTTCTTTCTATGGAGCTACGCTAAGCAAGAGGTTTATAGATATCGACCGTCTACCCCGGAAAATATAAAGGAATGGATTACGGATGCTTTCCTGAACATAAGGGAACACATGCTGAGGCATGTGCAACGGTCATTTATCCAAAGACTACGGCTGTGTGTTCAACATGGTGGCGATATTTTCGAGTAGTTTCTGTATACTATGTCTTGAGTAGTGATAGTTGTTTGTTTATGTTGTTGCCATAGTTGCTTTTCTCTATTACGCTCGAAGCTGATTTATACTGTTCTGATTGTTATTAGTTTTTACGTCAAATCTGTGCTCTCAGTGGCAATATGGAACTAGCTCACTGTTTGTCTTTTGTTTCCTGGATGATGTGATTTTTTATAAAAAATTGAATCCAAACTTGCACAAATATACAAGGTGACGCATTTGAGAAAAAGTACAATTCGCGTTTTTTACCACCCTGTATGAGCAAAAATGAAAATTCGAAAAAGTAACAAATAAGATAAACGCTGAGGTGTGTAAGTTTTTTTTTGATACAAAATTCAGCACTCTAAATTTCAAAATGGCGGATTGAGGGGTTGTCGAAGTGGCCGTTTTTTCTGGACAAAACACCTTACATCTCAGTAGCCAATTACCAAAACCTCATAGTATATCAGTCTTCTTCTTTTAAATTGGTTTATCCAAATATGCAATAAAAATTGAGGCATTCTACTTAAAAAATCAAAACTTTGATATGTAGGTCAAAATTGGGACACTCTGTATGATTGCCAATATTTTATAAATGTGCCAGTCAAACGTCATGTATAACATGCCATAAACAGATTTTCCAAAAATGTATTTGTTTATGAGTATGGTATATATATTTTTGTCAAAAATGCACTTTTTGTGTACTTTTACTGCATTCCTGCGCGACTTGTTAACAAATAATAGCATTTTCAGCAAATATTTTTTGCCTTCTAAACTTAATTCGCTGCAAAACGAGTTTTCAAGAGAAGCAAAGATTGTTTGGAGAAACAAAAATGATAAGAAAGTACTAATTATCCGCTCAATTAAACTATAAAAGTAAAATATTCACATAAAATTTCAGAACTGTACTATGATTCATTAAATTTGAGGAAAAATACATTTTGTAACAAAAAACGTGTCAGTGTTATTTTTGGGCTCTATACACACCATGATCTAATCGTATGAAAGGTATTAAGAATACGCCTTCAAACAGGCAGTTGAAAAAAAGGGATATGCGACCTTAACATTCAAAATACTTGCGAACTAAATCTGTACCTATAGATTGAGCAAGCTGAGGCAAGCTTTTCTCATACAACATACAATAACAAATGAGTCCCAGATGTTCTACTTTGAGTTGGAAGAGGTGAAAGCAATAAAACAGTACACTGAGAAAAAAAATAATTCAGCAAATTAAACTTTAATTAGTCTAATTAAATAGTTTAGTTAACTATGTGAGAGCAAACAATTTTAATTAGTATAATCAAACTCAGATTTCTAAAACAGCTTACCTGAATGTAACTAGTTTAATTAAACCAAAACGCAATTGTTTGAAGAAATTAATTCAATCGTTTACTTACATTGAGTACACCGATTTACTTAAAATTGATCGATTTAATTAAAATCTGTTTACCCGCGCCAAGTAAAAAATAATTATATTTATCAAATATGTTTAATTAACTGTTGTAAACGTATTTGCCTAGCTTTAGTGAATTATTTAATTTAGATTCAAGAGTGGCGTGCACCAACCAAGAGAATCTAAAACCAAATAAGTATGTTGCTGGAAGTATATGGAATTAGTGACCACAGATCTTGGTGTAATACTTTCCTGTAGATTGGACTTTTCTGTCCATGTAGCACGCGTCACTTCTGAAGCGACACGGATTCTGGGTTTCATAGGTACATCAGCTTAGTTTGTACTACTTTCAGAAGAAATTTGACTAAAAGAATTTACTTAATAAGTAAATGCTTTTCTTCACTACGCCCATGGTTTGTTTATCATTTTGTTGTTGAAAATAGCTATTGGAGCGTTATTTCTTGAAGAAGGATAAGGAAATATCTCGTACTTATTTTAAATAGGAATTTAGTACATACTTTGCGATTGATTTGACCAAGACTTGTTGCTAAAATAACTTGTAACGCTTTATTACATAAATTAACCATGTTATATTCCACAGCAGAAAGAGTTAAAATTATCGAAATATTTTTCGGAAATAATCAGTGCGCTAATAGAACAGCAGAAATATTTAATGAGCGACATGAGAGCAGTAACGTGCATCGAAAATATGTTCTAGAACTTGTAGCTAAATTTCTGGAAACTGGGTCAGTCGCCAATAAAAAACGCAACACTGAAAGTCCCATAAGGAACGAAGCAATAGAAGTGGGGATTTTAGTTTATGTAGATCTGACTGTGTATGGTGTTAGTCGACGTACTGTCCATCGGATTCTGAAGGCCCATAGTTTTCATCCGTATAAAATTCACCTTGTACAAGAACTTAGTGAAGACGATTTTGATCGGCGATTACAATTTTGTGAAGATACGAGTGAACGAATTATAAACGATGAACATTTTCTATTCAACACTTACTTCTCCGACGAATGCTCCTTTTTTTTAAATGGCGTAGTAAATCGTCATAACTGCCGATATTGGTCCGATTCTAATCCCAGAATTCATCACGAGGTTCATACACAGCAGCCACAAAAATTAAATGTTTGGGCTGGTATTTTTGGCGATCATTTAGTTGGTCCTTTGTTCTTACCTGGAAATTTGACCGGTGAAATGTATTTGGAGTTACTCGAAGATGCCATAGATCCTGCATTAACAGCTATAATTGAAAATCAGAATGATCAGCGGTACATTGCGAATAGGTTGATGTTCCAACAGGATGATGCCCCACAACATTATGCATTACGTGTGGTAGGAGAGGTATCATTGAATGGCCCCCAAGATCGCCAGATTTATCACCTTTGGATTTCTTTATGTGGGGTCATTTAAAAGGCAAAGTCTATGCTACTCAGCCAACATCATTAGAAGACCTGAGACAAAGAATTGTGAATGAGTGCCTTCAAATTACTCCTCAAATATTGCAAAATGTGCGGCAACGTTTTGACCAAAATCTTTATTATTGCATGGAGAGTCATGGTGGTCATTTTCAACATTTACTTGCCTAACGGATCAGTTCATTCTTCATTTTTGAATTACTTTGCTGCCAAATGTATTGATCTCCACCAATGATGATCTATTAGTTTTATTTAAGCTTTAAATCAATAAATCTTCAAAACTACTGAACTGAAGTACATTGATTTTATATCATTATAAATGGAATTGAAAGACCTTTAAAATAAGGTATCACTCGACCCCCCTTTCCATTTAAGATGTTGGGGTGGTGTCACCCCCGGTTAGGGGGCTGTACGTGCTAACGTGATTTTTTGCCAAACTTGTGTCTCCCTTGAAAACAAAATTGATTGGTCTGAGCGTTTTTCAAAAAAAAACTGAGCTGCCAGTAAATGCGTCTGCTTCGATGCGCCACCCTGTATGTATGTATTATAAGTAAAGATCCCATTAAATTATCATCTAATTGGAATAGTTCTGTTGGGCAATTATCTATAAAATAAAATAAAATATCTAAACAGATGGAGTCTCTGTGCAATAGGCGGACCTTGAGCGCAGAGGTCGTGATATGTTTTGACAGCATCACTTACATCATCGGTCTTGTATTTTTTGATTTTGTGAGGTGTTAGTGTGGGCAAACCGTTCTTATTTTCTGATTTTGTTCGCTGAATACTGCGCATCTTTAGCGCATCTGCTACTCTCTCCAGTACGCATGAAGTGGGTAACAGGGTATCGCTGTTTTTATCCTCTAATAAACTTAGCACGTCCTGTCGGCCTTCTCCATTAATCGTATTTCTTTGCATTGTACAGTTTTATATTGAAGATTAATAACAGGACAACTTAAATTGCACGGCAATGTCAAATAAGTTGTCACTCTGACAAATCTGATTGAAGGACAATCATATGTAACGACAAAGTTTTCGGCACGGAGACACAGCTAAAAAACGTATGTCTTTGAGCTTACCGAACGTTCACACACAGGGGTATGTTATATGTGCATGTATGAGGGAGATAGAGATATATAAAGGGATACTGTTAGTCTTCAATTTATACATTTTAAGCAGCATACTAATTTATTTTTGAATTTTGTTGGTGCTCGCTACACTAGGAGTATCTTTGGATTATATTAGGGATTTCAAATAATGTTTGCATTTCACCGAATGATGTATATTAACATATAACTGTGCTCTGAGAAATCCTATATATGGAAATATTTGGAAACCTTGATATTGATATTTGGTGTTTTCGAATGAAAATAATTTTAAAGTCCTAACAAAATTCGATATGGTTGTACTTCATTGATTGAGAACTTATTATATATAGAGAATCTCTGCTAATTCTTTTCCGATTGTTCAGACACAACTATAATATATCACGATTCACTAGAGGAAATTCTTTGTTATACATTCAGAAAGTAGGGAAATGGATACGTGAAACTACATCAAGCCACTTGATCAGGTGTGCAAAAATTGTGCTTTTATTTCTAATAATGCATTCACCCGCATTCAAGGCATTTACATAAAGAAGTAAATTAGACATCACTTTAAACAAACTAGGATATTTTCAAATACTACAAAGTCTGCACCAACAGGAAGCTCCATTTCCTATATACAATATAAAAGAAAAGTATAAAAGCATTTCATTGTTCGGAATGCGGCTGCATAAATTAAGTCTCAAAGTTCTTCCCATGCCGTCACATCAGCGGTGACTTCCCTATACAGAGTGTTTCATGGGAGCGAAGCGATATTCTCTAACCATGGTTATGAGTCACTAAGTGCATAATGCTCGGATATTTCACTTGATCACCATAATTGATCTACTTCACAGCTACTATACCAACACCCGAATATGAGGTTCCTCGTGAAAATCACAAATGAAACTGAGGAGTTCGAAGAGCGTCACCGGCACTGCAACTATCGTATTCTCGCAATCATTCACAAATGAAGGGCCAAGCACTGCCGAGTTCTCGATTCAAATAAACAGTTCAACTGTTTGTATTAAAAAGTTCAATTATTTTAAATATAGCTTTTTCACATAAAGTAAACTACCTAAACTAATTAAACAGATTAATAAAACAGGTACATGGTTTGTTATTTTCAATCAAGTCAGTTTAAGAGCATATTGCTTTCAATGAAAGGAAATTCAGTTTAATTGGACCAAATAGTTACTTACAATTATTGAAAGATGTAACAAAAGTAATGAAAATTTTTCGGAACAGCTATTT
Organism: Acanthoscelides obtectus; assembly: GCA_963669975.1. Classification (NCBI taxonomy): domain Eukaryota; kingdom Metazoa; phylum Arthropoda; class Insecta; order Coleoptera; family Chrysomelidae; genus Acanthoscelides; species Acanthoscelides obtectus. Next base: position 36,230,021 of record CAVLJG010000005.1, read on the forward strand.
AATTGACCATGTTTTCTCAGTGCACCTCACTTCAACTTTTAACAACGTTTACATATAAGAACAGCATAGTGCTAATAATAAAAACAGTATTGTCAGGCATTAACTCTTTTTTTCTCTCATTTGAAATCAAATTCTTCACAACTTCTTAAGTTTTATTTGCTCAAAAACTAACCATACTTAACCGTAACATACCACTCTACACACCTTTATATACCCAAGCAACATGTGAATATCACTTCCTAGAAAGCTCAAGAACTTTACAAACTGCGTGAAATATATAGAAAGTACAGAAGTAAACAAAACTGACGACTATCTGACAACTGACTGACGACATACCTAACTTATTTAACAACATATACCAGAACTAAGACTGTGACCAAACGTAGCATAGACGTTGTTGAAATAATGAAGTAACAGTTAAATTAAGCACTGAATAGGCCGCAGATAAATGGTTGAGTACACATAAGCTCTTTTACAACTTCCTCAGTAGATCCACTCACTAGTAATAAACCCACTAGTATCCATAAGATTTGGATAATTGAATTGTACAATGAACTTTGGGTCAGTGACAATGATCAAAACACTCGTATCAAGGTAAATGAAACACTTAATATATCTAGTAAGGCCTGTTAAGGTGAATACCTGCGACTATTACCCAACACGTAAGCAGCATTTGCACGCATGCACAAACAGATGAAATAAAAGTAGTTTCCCTGACGTTCAGAATTGCCCTGAAAATTCCGACTTCGGCAGCTACAGTTTTTTCTAAAAACACACCACCCTGTTGGCATAATGTATAAATAACCGGGAGCTGTTGTGGATACCACTCATAATGCGGCACAGATTAAATCTGCGAGGCAAAATACCTTTTCATAATTTACAGTTAAACCGTTTAGATCGGAGTTAACCTGCCGGGCGCCAAAATATATATACTATAACGAGTATTGTGCTCGGCATCAAGCCGGATCTGCCGTATTTTGCATAAGCTTTGTTTCTCCGGTAAATGGGGTTAGTGTGCACAATGTACACATCTCGTTTGCTCTCATTAGATATTATCGTAGCAGCAGTGTTTTGGCTTTTAGTCAATCGATTATATGCCGTGTGCCAGGTTATAGGTTAGACTGACAATAAGTTTTAAGTTGTAGATTATTATGAGCGCTTTAATTTAAGGGCACCCTAACAATGACCCATGCTTGCCACTATACGCTACTACGATTGTCAACAGGACAGTGGCCCAAAGTGACGACATTGCATGGCCGAAAAGACAGTATTTATGTAATACAAATCTCCAGAGGTCTTAGTTTTACCTACAACACTCAGGTACCTGGTAGTTGCTTTCTGTCTTTCTTCACCTTGATTTTTATAGTAACTTTGTGGATGGTGGTGTACCTTATGAATATAGTTCTAATGTAGGAGTGGGAGAAGGAAGTAATGAGGTCCCAGTGCGTTTTCTTATACTAGAGCAGTCGTTAAGTTTTATTTTATTGTTCTAGCCATCAAAACTGATGAGGTCCCTTCTAATAAATTGCTACATATCTTCAATATGATGCGAACAAAGGAAGTGCTATCGATTTTTGGGAGAACTCTTCAATGAATCGGAATTAAATTAAATTCTGAGCGAAAATCAACAAACATATCAAGTAGGATGATTTACAATGGTAATGAACTTTTGGAACCGAACGACGTATTAAATGCTTTTGCGGATAACTTCTCCAAATACTACTCGTCTTCATCAGCCACCGAAGAAACTGATGACTTTTTAATGAGCAATGAACTACTACTCAATATTACTAGATTTGAGGAGGATGAAGTAGTCTTAGCCTTGAAGCAAATAAATCCTAAGATGACTACCGCACCGGATAATGTACCAGCTTTTATTTTGCGTGACTGTGCCTCTATGTTGGCGTGTCCTTTGACCGTTTTATTCAACTTGTGCCTTACCACCTGCACAATTCCAGAATTATGGAAGTTGTCTAAAGTATGTCCAATACACAAAAACGGCAGTAGGAATGATGTATCAAATTTTAGACCTATATCAATATTGTGCAATTTTTCAAAAGATCTAGAGATATCTATATATAACAGACTATATCATCATGTCAGCAGAAAAATATGTGTTCAACAACATGGTTTCATGAAAGGGCGCTCAACAGTATCAAATCATGAACTTCACACAGACCATAGCAGAAAACATTGACAGAGGATTACAAACAGATGTGATCTACACAGACTTCTCCAAGGCTTTCGACAGAGTTGATCACAGGATGCTATTGCATCAGCTGAAATCTGTTGCATTATCCGAGTGTTTAATACAACTATTTAAGTCCCACCTCACTGGAAGAAATCAATTTATGATGTTTAATGGCATCAGATCGTCGGAGTATGTAGCCAATTCCAGAGTGCCACGAGGCAGTAACCTAGGGCCTTTATTGTTCGTCATATTTGTGAATGACATACTTAATGCTGTTGGCGATAATTGTTTACTTTACGCTGATGATCTGAAGATGTTGTGTCGTGTAGTTAATGAATCAGACTGTGATCAACTTTTAGAAAATCTGGTTAGGTTGGATGCTTGGTGCTCACAAAACAATCTACCATTAAACATCAATAAGTGTTACGTAATGTCTTACACTTTGAAGAAAAATCCTCTGTTATCCGACTATACCCTGTCAGGTATCTCTATTCAGAGGACACCAACTTTATGTGACTTGGGCGTGACATTTGACTCCCAACTAACATTCGTCAAACACATTCGTCAAAATTTCCGAGGCAAACCACATGTACGGCTTTATTGTAAGAAACTGCCGTGACTTCACTCAGAGTACCACCTTGAAGTTGGTGTATTATGCATATGTTAGGTCGAAGCTTGAGTATTCATTGCTAATTTGGAATCCGCATCATATTATTCATATAAGTAGGCTTGGATGTGTTCAAAGACGTTCCTTAAAATATTTGTCACTGAAAGCGGATGGCGTTTACCCGGCCATAGGTATACCTTATGATTCCTTACTTGAAAAATATCTAATCAGTAGTCTTGAAGCAAGGCGCACTTGTCAGACAGTGATTTTTCTGTTTAAATTGATCAATAATGCTAGTGATGATTCAGCTATCATTTAACGTACCTACGCTGACATCCCGACAAAACGTTACGTTTTATCTAAATGCGGCACGGACAAATTATTTACATTATTTCCCTTTGCATGTGATGTGTAGGAGTTACAATTCTGCAAGTAACCGGATTGATATATTTAACTGCAGAATTGCAGACATAAAAAATACCATTAAGTAACCAGCATTTAACTTTTACATTTTGTAGTCTATTACTTATTATTGCCTTTTATGTTATAGTCTGTCTTTCCTCACCCTGTAATTGGTATTCACTGTAGGGTGTTGTAATGAATAAAATAAAAATAAAATAAAAATAAAATATGAACAGCTTAGCCGGAGAAGTAGCACACCCGATATGTGAACAAGTATTCTAGGCAAACTTTTATTTGGACTCACAGAGTAAGGTGTTTGGATGACAAAAAAAATCGGCCGATGTGTGAAGGGGTAACCTAGCTTCTTCTCAACAGTGCTGCAATTGACAGAACATTTCAAATCAGAATCTCAATGATCTGAACTCCGACAACTGAAATGAATGGCTTCCTGTAAAGGTTCTGCCATCCATCCAAACCAGTTGTGAGCTTGGGCCCTTCTAGTACAATAAAGGAGAGGAAGGCCCGCAAACCTCTTTTAAAATGAGCAAAGAGTTGACTTGCTGGTTTGCGAGTACACCTACTAGATGACTGACAACAAGATTTTTAATTGGATAAATCGAATGAAACTCGGTGACTGATAATTTCTGTAAAAACTGTAGAGCCACGGGTCTTACTGGAAAGCAGATCGTCTCCAACTTACTTAATGAAAAGTCCTCATTTGTCACGTAATTGGAGTCATTATTTGGTAGAATTCGGATTCGTTATCGATTACATAACAGCTACGGCTTGCTCGAGGTAGCTGTAGGCTTCCCGATGCGGGAGTCTCTAATGGTCACAGTTTTGAGTTACACTTCACTTTATGTTGCATTGAAACGGTAGAAATGTTGGCAATTTACGTGTATTTTGCTCCCAAAGTGAAAATAGTTTAAAAATAAAACAAGTTTTCGGTGACTATCATAAGTGGAAGAAGTATGTAGGTGCTGCCCTTACAAATGAACAAATGTAAACGGAAAAACTTGCAAACCAAACACTAAAATAATAATTTAAACCCATCATCTTCCATAATCACTATGAAAATTTATATAAAATAGGCATATTATTATCATGGAGTCTTTCATTCTACTCAACCCGTCCAATTATAAAAGCAGCACATTTTTTAGACATTGAAAACGTATCCTAAACCTACATTTTTGTTGATGTTAGATAACGCAAGGCCCCAAACAGCACAAATTATTTAATATAATCCTTGCCCTGTCATGCCATCATGGAGACTGAATTTAAATCCTGTAGGTTTCTGTGTTGCCTTTGCAAGACAGTTACAAAAGAATGTGAATTACAATTTCTAGATGACGTAGCGGGACCAACTCAGATTTTCGGAAGGATTCCTAAATTATCATTACGCATGAGTTAAGGTTTACTTTGCAGAAACGCGGGATACTCATTATTCATGTTAGTTTTACTCAATTTTATTTACTGATTTTTGAGTTTTCAAATGAATAGTCAAGGAGCAAGCAAGCAGAAAATACAAGAAGGTAATACTATAGTGTGGCTTCATTTTGAGCAGCTACAGTGGCTACTACATTAACTTAAAGGATTTAAAAAAAACATGTAGCATTAACTTCTTGTATAGAAAAATAAGCTACGCAAAGACCGTAAATACACTAGCTTACTAGTAAAAATGGTCAACATTCACTAAAGAATCAGGTTTCCCATTCCATCAAATATATACTATGGCCTTAGCTATTTGCTCAGACTTGCACATCATATTTGCAATTATTTGATTTGGAGGTACGTGTCTTGCGATTAGACCGAATAATTCCTTACCGGGTGTAAACCGAGCACTCGGTTTATTCCCAGTTATTCTCTCAGGAAACAGAAAACCATATATATATATATATATATGCCAATCTATGATTCTACGAATTGGTAAAGTTAAACAAATGCTTGTAAAAATATGGACACACTTCGGTGACATGGATTATACAGCAGCTTGATCGTCTTCTATAATTCGCGACTTGCAACTTATGTAACGTGAATTAATTTTGAGAGGTCGTTCAAAGATGAAGGATGTTCAGAAGTTTTAATTGGTTATAGGCGAGAGCTTGAGGAAAACAAAGGGGCGGCAATTTGTTTTCGTAGGTGTCAAGTTACAGTGGAAACTAAGTGAAATCGCTGGGAAACGGAGCACTACCAATTAACTTGTTTTCCAGCTCTATGCACTAAGAACTTGAATTCTGTTTACATGAATGAAAGTTTAAGATCCAATTAAGTTGATATTCATTATCGCACTTAGAACTTAGCTCCCAGAAACAATATTCAATAATGAAATGTGGTATAGCAAAGTTTATCCGCAAATTGCAAAAACTGATAATTTTCCGGTAGCTCCGTAAAATTAATTACTCTGGCGGAAATCGATACAGAGTGTCGGAAATAGGATGAAATGCAGCCTTTTCTTTCTCTACCTGTTCATTACTCTAAAGATAGTAGCCTTCACAGTAGCCAAACTATACGACAAGATATTTTGGTGTGATCAAAGGATATAGTAAAGGTCGTGGCTTAGAATTGTTCCTTGCCTATTCAGTGATTACCCTGCCACCTGCGAGTAGTACCCAAATGCGGCACTACCGACCCCTACGTCGCTGATAGCAGAAAACCGCGACGTTTCTCGGCGTCTCGCAAACTGCAATACTGTGTTTTCCAGTAGTGCATATTTGCTTGTCCGCTTTCCGCTGCGTACCCAATGACAAGACCTAGACCGCACTGACAATTGCTGAAGAGCATGAAACAATATCGTACACGGTTGGTTATGGCCTAAGGTATGCAAAGCAAAAATATCCTCTCCAGTTGCTTTCCGTCTCTAGCATCACCGATATGGCATAGGTGTAGTCATAGGAGACATCAAAATCGGTACTAACACCAAATAAGTTCGTGAGGTTGCTGTATATCGCACATTGCCATGGATGTTGTTGATCGATAGCGATTAATTGTTACCTGTTGTCACTTTAGTATGAATCCTTCTTCTCTCACACACATAAAAAGTTGCTGAAAGTTGTTACATATCTAGTTTTAATAATTGAAAATTGAAATGAAAACTGTAATTCGAAGTTGTTTACTGTATGAGTACAAACATGGTACAAAAGTTTCAGTGGCGGAGTGATAAATATGTACCGCATTCAGAGATGATGTCATCAGTGATCGAGCAGCACAGAAGTGGTTCAAAAAATTCCATGACTTGGCTTGGCAGCGCACATCTCAGATAGAGCTCATTTTTTTCCTGGAATGTATGTACCTACGAGGCTTTGTGAAGCTTCAGGGTTTTAGGTCGAACGGTTTATGACTATTCCCTAGTAGAATTGTCCAAGGAAAATTGTGACATATTTCGTTCGGCAGGTATTTCGGTCAAACATTTTTACTGGCTTATTAAGCTGACAATTAGAAGGCATTCCGAATTGGAAAATTCACAAACTTATTATTTTTTTCCGTAAATGAAATTTTGTACTCGAGCCTTCAAATTGGTCGTATAGGCTTTTGGGTCTATCTTTCGGTATTTTTAACCAAAATTGACCATCTGCATGATACTGGAGGGTGGGTCGTGACTCATATCTAGCTCAATTTTGTTTTCTGAAAAGAGCCTATAGGCATGAGACTGTAAAATCTAAACTCATAGATGGAACGATTCGCTTTGGAAACGCGTTCAATGTTTCAAGGTTTGGAAAAACTGTTAGTTTTAGCCTCTTAGACAACCTTTTCCATTTTCTCACTACTCCTGTCATTATAAAGCATTAGATCCGCAATGTGTGAGTATTCCAAACTAAAATTTTCCGGAAAATTGAAAAATGATTCGGCAGATATTTCGATTAAAATTCTTTTTTCTTTCGAATGGTCATTATTTACTTGGCCTGATGATTCGAATTCCTTCTGAAACAAAAAATTCGAGAACTAAAGCTGTTGTAACGGAAAAAAGCCAAACTATCTCTCTATATGAATTAAAGTTTGTTCTTGTGCCTCTAACTTGGTCGATTCTCGATGTTCATCATGCTGAAGGAGGTATATGAATGTTACTGGAAATTGATCTGATTGTAAAGGTCAACTGACTTAGACGTACATCAACACATTGCTTAACGTCTGTCGGCTAACGCAGCTTTTAAGAGGTATCCCCAAAAAACCAATAGTTCTGAATACAGTGTGTCCAAGGAGCATTATATAAAATCGCTAAATGAAGAAAAATTGCGTAACATAAATATCTTCCACTCGCAGTTTACATTCTGCAGATTTTGAGTTAACTGGAAAAAAGTATAAAAGGTCTAATTTTCGAAACTACAATTGCCTTGAAATAAGTCAAAACTATAAAATGGCAGCCAAATTCTGAAAACTGCACGTGAAAGGTATTATACGCAACCTTTGTTTATTGTCCAACCAACATTGTAGCTCTACCCATTTTTGAAATCTCGTTCCTCCTCCTGGACACAGTAAATACTGGAGTATTGGTTGTTTGCAAATATCTCTTAAAAGCTGCGTTAGCCAACAGACCTTAAGCAATGTGTTGATGTACTTCTAAGTCAGCTGACCTTTACAATCAGATCAATCTCCAGTAACATTCATATACCTCCTTCAGCACGATGAACATCGAGAATCGACCAAGTTACAGGCACAAGAACAAACTTTAATTCGTATAGAGAGATAGTTTGGCTCTTTTCCGTTGCAAAAGCTTTAGTTCTCGAATTTTTTGTTTCAGAAGGAATTCGAATCATCAGGCCAAGTAAATATTAGAATAGATAACAATATAAATCAAAATGTGTGAAGTAACGCCATCTAGGTTGTACTGTGTGTAACTATGTGTAGCGCGGTCAACTGTCATGTATAAAATAAAAGTCAGTCTATTACGGAAAAGCAACGTGTTTTAATAGGTTATGGGCGAATATCCGGAATTTTCGGTTTTATTACTGTAAACTAGTGTAAAACAGTCGAAAATTGTTGACCTTTTTCGTGGAAATATGGCTGTGAACTATATTCCAAGCATTCCGAAACTAAAAGGACGCGAAAATTATGATGAGTGGAGTTTTGCTGTCGAGAATCTGTTGGTGCTAGACAACCTCGTGAACTACATAAAGTCGGAGCCAGAGGCTAATTTCCAGGCAAACACATCAGACGACGCAAAAACCAAGGCGAAGCTAGTTTTAACCATCGATCCTGGATTGTACGTGCATATAAAGGAAACAAAAACATCTTTGGAGTTATGGACAAAACTAAGAAGCATGTTCGATGACTCAGGTTTTTCCCGTAAAATAACCCTACTCAGACATTTAATCTCGTTACGGCAAGAAAATTGTGATTCTATGACTTCATACGTTACGCAATTGGTCGAAACAGCTCAGAGATTAAAAAACACAGGATTTACAATCACGGAAGAATGGGTGGGATCATTATTACTAGCAGGTTTGCCAGAAAAATTCTCGCCGATGATTATGGCCATCGAGCATTCGGGACTGCAGATTACCACCGATGCGATAAAGTCGAAGTTGATTGATATGGAGGTTTCAAAGAATGATGTGGATTCCAGTGGCGCAGCATTCGCTGCAAACAATTTCAAAAAACAGAAATTCAAAAATGGCGCGATGTCATCCAGCAGAGTGACAGGTGACAAGAGTGACAAGATCATTTCTTGTTACAAGTGTAAACAAACGGGTCATTACCGGAACCAGTGTCCATTGTTACAGAAAAACAAACAATCAAATGCTTTTAGTGTGGTATTCTTAAATGGTAAATATAGTAGGAACGAGTGGTACGTAGATAGTGGAGCAAGTGCACATATGACGGCCAACAAAGACTGGATAAAAAACGCTAACTTTACCCCGTGTTTATCCGAGATCACCGTCGCAAATAATACTAAAGTGCCAGTTTTGTGTTCCGGAGACGTTCAGATATCAACTAACTATAACTACGACATCATAGTTAAAGATGTGCTATGTGTACCGAGCTTAACAACAAACCTGTTGTCAGTGAGCGCGCTAATCAAAAACGGAAATAAGGTTGTTTTTGAAGAAAACCAATGCTACATTCGTAACAATAAGAATGTATTGGTGGCTACAGCAATGTCAACAAATGGGGTATACAAGCTAAGTATCAATATAGCAGATTGTATGCTGGCAGCACCTGTTGTAGCAAGTGCAGATCTTTGGCACAGGCGGTTAGCACATATTAACAGCAATGATTTGAATAAAATGAAGAATGGCATTGTGGATGGATTGTCTTACCCGGATACTAGTGATATAACAATGACTAAATGTGTGACCTGTTGTGAAGGTAAACAAATGAGGTTACCATTTCTTCAAGTTGGACAAATAAGTACAGAAACACTACAGATAATACATTCCGATGTATGTGGTCCCATGGAGACAAAGTCCATAGGTGGTGCTAAATATTTTGTCTTGTTCATTGACGATCACAGTCGTATGACTTTCATATACTTCCTCAAATATAAGAATATATTCAAGAATTTTAAAGCAATGGCTGAAAACCAGCAAAATCAGAAAATAAAAATATTGCGCACGGACAATGGTGGTGAGTTTTGTAGCAGTGAGATGGAGAATTACTTACACAAAGAGGGAATTATCCACCAGAAGACAACTGCATACACACCTGAGCAAAATGGTGTTAGTGAACGGGCCAACAGAACTACTGTAGAGAAAGCACGATGTTTACTTTTCGATGCAAAACTAGAAAAGAAGTTCTGGGCTGAAGCAGCTAATACAGCAGTATACTTAAAGAATAGATCTGTGACTTCAAGTTTGGGAAATAAGACACCCTATGAAGTGTGGTACCAGAAGAAACTAGATTTAAGTCATATTCGTCTGTTTGGTAGCCCTGTAATGGTTCACATACCAAAAGAAAGAAGATTAAAATGGGACAAGAAAGCCCAAATGAACATTCTTGTGGGATTTTCAGAGACAGTGAAGGGATATCGTGTATATGATCCTATAACAAATATTATAACTATTAAGAGAGATATAATAGTGATGGAAGAAAAGAAAGTATCATCAGAAAAGATTGAAGAAGACACAGCAGAATGGATACAGAATGATGTAGAAATTGAAGATCATGAATCTCCTACAATTAAAGATGGCAGAGATTCAGTGGGGGAGCCTTCAGTGAATGAATCTCTCCATGACTCAGATTCGCATACATCTGTATATACTGATCCATCTAGTGGCAGTAATGATGATACAATGACCACAAACACAGATACAGATGTCTCGCTTAGTGAGATTCAAGATATAGCGGCATTACAAGAAGAAGATAAGAGAACACGAAGACCACCAGATCGTTTTGGGTTTGGTAACACGTGTACTACTAATTCTTGTTCAGAAGCCGAACAAATAGATTTTTATGAAGCACTGAATGGACCAGAAGCTGATCAGTGGAGACAGGCCATACGAGAGGAACTTCGGTCATTCGAGGACAACAATGCATGCGATATTGTTGATATACCAAGTGATGCATCAATTGTGCAAAACAAGTGGGTCTTAAATAAAAAACTAGATGTGAATGAAAAAGTGCGGTATCGTGCGCGACTTGTGGCTAAGGGTTTTTCACAGCGACGTGGAGTTGATTATGAAAACACTTTTTCTCCTGTTGTTAAACATTCTACACTGAGAATGTTGTTTGCTCTAAGTGTACAGTGGGATATGGACATTAGACATCTAGATGTTACTACAGCATTTTTAAATGGGCATTTAAAAGAAAATATTTATATGTCATTTCCGGAAGGATTTGTAAATAAGCAAACAGGTAAGATCTTGAAACTAAAAAGAGCTATTTATGGATTAAAACAGTCTTCTTTGGTCTGGTATGAAAAAGTGAAAGATTGTTTGCTTAAACTTGATTTCAAATTGAGTAAATTTGAACCATGCTTGTTTACATTTTTTTGTGGGAATGTCAAGATTATAGTAGCTGTCTATGTTGACGATTTTTTAATTTTTTCAAATAGTACTTCTGAGACTGAAAAATTGATAAATGAATTAAGTTCTGAATTCAAATTGAAAGATTTAGGTCCTGTTAGACGTTACTTAGGCATGCGGATTATTGTAAACAAAGAATGTAAGACTATAAGTGTAGATCAGCAGGAATATATAGAAGAATTATTGTCAAAGTTTGATATGTCTAATTGTAAAACGATAGATACTCCGATTGAAAGCAAGTTAAACATAGAAAAGGCTGAAAATTGTGCAGTGAACATTCCATATCAAAAGCTCATTGGAAGTCTTATGTATTTGGCAGTTTTAACTAGGCCAGATTTATCATATACTCTTAGTTACCTCAGCCAGTTCAATAACTGTTATAATGAAACTCATTTTAGCTATGCTAAACGAATATTAAGATATTTACAGAAAACCAAACATTATTGTTTAACATATCAGAAGGATAATGTAGAACTGACTGGTTTTGTTGATGCAGACTGGGCTAGCGATAGTCTAGATCGTAAGTCTTATACTGGGTTTTGTTTTGTAATGAGCGGTTCTGTGATTTCCTGGCAAAGCAAAAAACAAAAGACTGTCTCCTTATCCAGCACTGAGGCAGAATATGTTGCTCTCTCAGAGGCATCTAGGGAGGCTGTTTACTTAAGAAATTTAATGTATGAACTTATTGGTAAAAGAGGGATTATTAAATTGAAATGTGATAATCAAAGTGCATTAAAATTGGCAACAAGTCATCAGGCACATGCTAGGTCGAAACATATTGATGTTCGCTTTCATTATGTTAGAGATGCAGTTAAAAATAAATTAATTAATATTGAATACATTTCAACTCAAGAAATGCCCGCTGACTTGTTAACCAAAGGTCTTTTGTCGACTAAGCATTATAAGTTCATGGACATGTTGGGATTTAAGGCTAAATAAGTAAAAACATGTATTTTGTTTAGAAATTCACATTTATCTTGTTATGTGGGGGTATTAGAATAGATAACAATATAAATCAAAATGTGTGAAGTAACGCCATCTAGGTTGTACTGTGTGTAACTATGTGTAGCGCGGTCAACTGTCATGTATAAAATAAAAGTCAGTCTATTACGGAAAAGCAACGTGTTTTAATAGTAAATAATGACCATTCGAAAAAAAAGAATTTTAATCGAAATATCTGCCAAATCATTTTTCAATTTTCCGGAAAATTTTAGTTTGGAATACTCACACATTGCGGATCCAATGCTTTATAATTACAGGAGTAGTGAGAAAATGGAAAAGGTTGTCTAAGAGCCTAAAACTAGCAGTTTTTCCAAACCTTGAAACATTGAACGCGTTTCCAAAGCGAATCGTTCCATCTATGAGTTTAGATTTTACAGTCTGATGCCTATAGGCTCTTTTCAGAAAACAAAATTGAGCTAGATATGAGTCACGACCCACCCTCCAGTATCATGCAGATTGTCAATTTTGGTTAAAAATACCGAAAGATAGACCCAAAAGCCTACACGACCAATTTGAAGGCTCGAGTACAAAATTTCATTTACGGAAAAAAATAATGAGTTTGTGAATTTTCCAATTCGAAATGCTTTCTAATTGACAGCTTAATAAGCCAGTAAAAATTTCTGACCGAAATACCTGCCGAACGAAATATGTCACAATTTTCCTTGGACAATTCTACTAGGGAATAGTCATAAACCGTTCGACCTAAAACCCTGAAAAAAATGAGCTCTATCGTTCCTCCTGCTGGACACAGTAAATACTGGAGTATTGGTTGTTTGCAAATATCTCTTAAAAGCTGTGGTAGCCAATTGGCAATGTGTTGCCACACCTAACACCTTTGATTGGCTCAATCTTTAACAGTAAAGAATTATGCCAATCTTTATTTTCTCTAGTTTAAGAGATAGTTCGACTATACAGGGTGTCGCATCTGGAACTTCATCGATAGATTTCTAAAAAAGTGGGCATATGATACTTTTGAAAATTTGGGAGTATACTGATGTCGATGGCTCAACGGCAGCTAGAATATTTTCAAGATGGTGGCACTTGCGGTTATACCGGAAGTTGATGCCAACTTGCTTATTTTGAATTGGACACCCATTATAGTACTCAATACTAGGATTCTACATAAAATTCTAATCACATTCCCTGTATAATCATCTATACCCAAGTATAACCGTTTTTGACATATTTCAAATTTTATGCCAAAATGACATTTGCAGGCTCTATAATAACACTGATCAACAGCCAAAAAATATCCTAAATAAAATCAACAAAATATTACTATTTTTAATATGCTAAAACCGGAATGAAACTTATTTTTTCAATATTAGGTCAAGTTTTAGAGATACGGTAATTATATGTGTTCCTGCTGTGACAGTGTTAATATACTGTAATTCACAAGAATGCACGTGCTACATTTTTATATTCGGCAAGGAAAGATGATGTAATCGGCATGATTGTGTTACGTTATACATACGTGTGCATTATATTGTTTTATATTAGCCATTTTTTCCTCAGTTGGCTGACAGCGTTCATGCAAGATGTCTCGAAAGTGTGTAAACAATCCAGATCAGTTTTGTTACGTGTGTGGTGATGTGACTTTTGCGTCTCAGAGACGGCCTATTACTCCACTAATAACAAAGGCATATCAGCTTTATTTCGGTTGTAAACTAGGTGATCAAGACAAACAGTGGGCACCCCACATCTGCTGTAATACATGTGCTTCAAGTCTGAGGAGCTGGTTAAATCGCAAAAAACGGTCTATGCGCTTTGCTGTCCCAATGGTTTGGAGAGAGCCTACAAATCATATTAATGATTGTTACTTTTGCATGGTACCTTGTGTTGGACAAGCCACAGGTATGTAAAAGGAAAAAAAAATCGGTTATTAACTACCCAAACATACCATCTGCGATGAGACCTGTGCCTCACAGTGAAGAAAATCCTATTACAAAACCCCCAGAATCCTACACTTGCGAATCAGAAAACGAATCAGATCATGGCGATCGAGTGATTCGTCCGGAAGAAGATATGCCATCAACGTCAAGAGATCCTGATTTTATACCGAGCACGTCATGCCACCAACCGCACAAAATAACACAGTCAGAATTAAATGATCATGTAAGAGATTTAGAACTTCCAAAATGTAAGGCAGAGTTACTTGGATCAAGACTGCAGCAGTGGAACTTGTTAGAAGACGATGTTTCGGTATGTGTTTTTCGTAAACGCCACAAAGACTTAGAACCATTTTTCAATATGGAGAATAACTTGGTTTTCTGCAGTAACATTAACGGCTTACTGGCGGCTTTAAATATAAACTTTAACCCAGAAGAATGGAGATTGTTTATAGACAGTTCAACATTGAGTTTAAAGGCAGTGTTATTGCATATTGGAAATATTTTACCATCTCTTCCTGTAGGGTATGCAGTTCACATGAATGTACCTATTGACATGCATAAAATACGATGAGCACCAATGGCATATTTGTGGCGATTTGAAAGTTGTTGCACTTTTACTTGGGCTGCAGCTAGGCTACACAAAGTTTTGCTGTTTTTTGTGTGAATGGGACAGTCGGGCAAAGGCACTTCATTACACCAGACAAAACTGGCCTGTTCGTCAATTCCTAGAGCCAGGTCAAAAAAATGTACAGCATATGTCATTAGTAGATTCGAAAGAAATTTTATTACCACGACTGCATATCAAGTTGGGCCTAATGAAAAACTTTGTCAAGGCATTAGATAGAGATGGGTCAGCTTTTCAATACCTGCGTCAGAAATTTCCAAGACTAAGTGAGGCAAAGGTTAAAGAAGGTATTTTTGTTGGGCCACAGATTCGAAATATTTTGAAAGATACACAGTTTGAAAACACTTTAACAGGTATTGAAAAAACTGCTTGGAATGATTTCCGTCTGGTGGTCACTAATTTCTTGGGAAATAGAAAAGCTGACAACTATATAACCCTTGTCAAAAATATGCTGTCATCGTATCAAAAGATGGGCTGTAATATGTCTCTTAAGATACATTTCCTACACTCACACCTGGACTTCTTTCCTGACAATTGCGGAGCCGTAAGTGATGAGCACGGCGAACGTTGTCATCAGGATATTTCAACAATGGAAAAAAGGTACCAGGGAAAGTGGAATCCTTCCATGCTTGCAGACTACTGTTGGACTCTTGGTAGAGATGCTCCAGAAACGATCCATAAAAGAACAGCAAAAAGACAGCGCATATAGTGATTCTTATAAGTATATGAATCTTGTTACTTTTTTTTTAATATATCCTTAAAAATAAAAAGTTTTTTTTCTAAACCGCAACTAATGTTTTTATTTCATTGTCATTTTTGGATTCAGCGCCCCAAAATTAACAAAGAAGTGCACTTTTCCCACAAGATACAATTAAAAAACTAAAATTTGTTGTCCAGTGTTATTTATACAGGAACGTCAAAAAATTAGTATAAAAATTGAATGTCTAAAATTGCCAAAAGTCGATTTTCTTCAAATAATGAAAACCCCGTATTTTTATAAGTTTGTCGCATCAAGCATTAAAAATTGGCGTAACTCTATGCAGGGTTATCTATTCCAAAAATGTTTACTTCTCCAGTAATTTGCAATTTATTACTTTTCTATTTTAAAACTCCTATAAGTACAGATTTAGTTTTTTAATTAGTTGGCTATGACAGCGGGACGTGGAGAACAAACAATTGCGCTCTACAGAAACGTCACTTTATAATTATGTCCTGCATTTGATAGTTTATTTATAAATTATTAATAATAATCATTCATTATTATTTATGTTGAATGCAACAGAGTGATATCAAGAACACAAGAACATGTGATGTGTTTGCTCATAGATACTCAGAAGAAAAGACCGGACGAGTAATAGAAGATTTCAAAAATTTCGATTGTGTGAAGCATAAGATTCAAAGGAATAGACGTTTAGTTAACGATCAAGTCATGGAAGTAGCAGTTTTGGTGTATTTTTATGTTTTTCCAATGATGTCTTTACGACAAGCTGCATGAGAGTGAGGTTTGCACAATAATAATTTTTATCCATACAAGCTGTCATTAGCCAGCAATTAAAAGAAACCGATTTTCTTAAAAGAATTCAACTTTTCAAATTGATTATCACAAGATATCAAGAAAATGATTCTTTCCTGAAAAATATTATATGGTGAGATGAAGCAAAATGTACCAAAAATGGCCTTGTCAATCGACACAGTTCTCATTATTGGGCTAATGAGAGCCTTCATGTAATAAGAGACAGAAAGTTTTAAGACAATTGGCAATTCAGTGTATACTGAGCTGTCAGAGATAATCAAGTTGTCTTCCTACAGTCTTATGAAGAAAATTTAAATGGTAATTTAGCAATTAACAGTTTTTTTCATAAAAGAAACTGATAAGAATGTGCAATCTGTAAATATCAGTAGTATAAGTTTTTCAACACATAAAGTCAGCATTGTCAACATTAGTACTAATTCATCTCATTTAAAAATATTTGGATACTAAAGAAAACGTTATAAAAATTTTTATTATTAATACCCAATAATATTTTTAGGTGAAGGTTATATGAACATTCTTTGGCATTTAGAAAACAATTACTTGGATAATTTACCACTTGCTGATCATCGAAATGTATTCCGTCTACATCACGGTGCCCCACCCCACAACGGAAACTTAATTAGCAATTTCTTATAAGCTACGTTTTACGATCAACGGTTTGCTAATAATGGACCATTCAAGTGGCCACCCCGTTCGCCAGATCTAACAGTCTTGAATTACTTTATATGGGGGACAATAAAAAATATTGTTTACCAGAACCCACTGACCACTCTAGATGACTGTACGCAGAGAGTAGGAGACGCGTTTGCTAGTTTGATTCCAAAAATCATAAGAATTGCCACACACCAGGAGTTAATACGTTGATGTTTTAAATGTTTGAAAGTTAGGGGTGGTCATTTTGGACATTTACCAAAATAAGTTGTCCCTTGTTATGTTTTAATTCTGTTTTATAATAGTATGAAAGCTAAATATACATGGAAATAGCTTATTGTTTCCTGTTATTCGTTTCACTGTATGTGTGCTTGTTTGGAAATCTACTAGCAAACCTATCATAAGTAGTCTTCATATTATTCTGCATACGACTACGTGAAAGTTATTTTTTATATTATTATTAAAAGCTTAAAATTAGATGTACTGATATTTATGTAGTGCTCAGTTGTTTATTCTCCGCGTCCCACCGTTATAGCCAACCAATTAATAAACTAAATCTGTACTTATAGGAGTTTTACAAAAAAAATAATGAATTACAAATTACTCGAAATCATTTTTGGAATACATTTTTTTTTGTTCTGTTATTGGCATTTGGAATAGATAATGCTGTATAAAGTTACGCTAATGTTTAATGCTTGATGCGATAAACTTATAAAAATAGGGGGTTTTCATTTGAAATAATATACTTTTGGCAATTCTTGACATTCAATCTTTATACCAATTTTTTTACCACCCTGTATAAATAATTATCTAAATATCATACAAAGTCTATTGAACTATATCACTGTTTAGCAGAAAATCAATCCACATAAGATGTTCTACATAGGGGAAATGAACAATAATTATTTTAGGGTCTGCAATCGTCATTTTTGACATAAAATTTGAGATACGTCAAAAACGGTCAGACTTGGGTATAGGAGATTATACATGAAATATGATTGAAATTTTATGTAGAATCCGAATTTTGACTAATATACAGGGTCCAAGTCAAAATAAGCAAGTTGGCATCAACTTCCGGTATAACCGGAAGCGCCACCAACTTGAAAATATTTTAGCTGCCGTTGCCCCATCGCCATTAGTATGCTTCCAAATTTTCAAAAATATCATATGCCTACTTTTCGAAAAATCTATCGATAGAGTTCCCGATGCGACACCCTGTATTCATTAGACCCATTACTTTATAAGCCTATACGGAATCCGTTTTGATTCCAGGATGAAATAGGAAAAAAGGGTTTTGTAGTTGGTCCAGGAGGGATAAAGATTTTCTTGATTTAATATCACATTACCTTTAACACCACACGTATACTCTATTGCTAGTTTGAGAGACATTTTAGAAAAAATCGACTATATTGATTAGATGTATTTGTTCAGAAACTCATTCTGGTTGGTTAATTCTGATGCGTGGATCAAATTTATATCTTTGCGAGTCAGTAGTAAAATCGGCCCCTAGTTAATATAATTCGCCAAAGTTTGATTCATATTGTTCCTGAACGCTGAAAATACAGTAGACCCCTGCGCCTAACAACTGAATTTTTCAGTAGTCCATAACCACTTGTTTGCTGTCCATTTCTTTATCTTCACGTCACTAAAGCGGAACCCTACTGATAATTGTGAAAAAGAATGGAACAACTTTGTATGCAGGTGGTCATAGTTACATAGATGGAAAGGTTCGGTTCACCCGGAAGAAAGCAGTTCAACTATTTTATTCGAATGATCATATGGACAAAAGTTGTATGTATCTTAAGCTTCACTATAGAAGTGTTGATATTCCTGACCTGATTTGCAGCCGTAGCGGCACGTCCGCGTCACTGTGTTCATTGAGATTTATCGGCAGACTACAATCAATTTCCCAGTGCACTGACAATTTGTAATTAATGACGTAGTTTACGTGAAGGCGAGGCTAAAATCCACACTAACAGAGTATTCCCATTGTGGTGCTTCGGCCCCTTTGTCAAACAAGAACAAATTATGGAAGTCATTATGGCACGATATTGTGTCCTTGTAATGTCCTGCATTTATGGATAATAACACCTGTTCTGGGTTAGAGACTACCGGTACCCTGTTTAGGAAGAAAAGAACTTTTTTTGACGCTATGATGGTGATGCCAGCTTCTGGAGACAAACAATTCTATTGAAGTGTATATGGAACCTTCTTGATTTCTTCACCAACGTCGCCAATAGGGAATCGCTACTTGACTTGATTCTCAAGCTGCTTGACTTGACGTGAATTCGTGTCAAGCTTAATTACAGTATTAGATACAAGCAGTCTAAATTAAGTCAAGTTGCTTTCATCTGAAGTACTTGAAGGTTCAAGTGGTCTTGATATTACATAATAATTTTTGTAATATAATGCTACGGCTCGTTCGGGGACGGGGACGACGATCGACGGTGATCAGCCGTCACCCTAGTTTACGATTTACGAATATCTACATATATCTGTACTGTAAAAGAGGATTACTACTCTACAGTCACCGTGACTACTCCCAGACTCCCAGGTACTGGCGTCAGGGAGTCCAGTTCTATAATGGGTTCCGTGGTCCCACGGTGTCAGATTGTCAACCTGTCGAATTGTCTGTCGAAATTGTAAATAATGAAAGAAATTGCAAAGTTCAGACTGAAACGATATAGGTATATTTCCTGAAAGACAATGCCGTATTCTATGTAAAAGAATCCCACGAAAAGAGAGGACGGTTATCTTATATGTTACCTCTTAGTGCTACAAGAAGTCCTACACTTGCATTCAGATATGCTAGGTCTAATATTACACACTTAACAAAATGACGTTTTACAAAAGGAGGGTGGCCTCCAGATATGTCTATGGCATGATCTACTGCTAGGTAAGTATGCGTACTGAGGGGTGAAACATATACAAAGTGATCTTAACTAGTGGATAATCTTACAGCGAACAAATCTGGTAGACTTTATTTCAGTTGTCCAAGAAACCTGAAGTCTTACATAAACCTTATAGTCTAGTCTGACCTGTAATCTCTGGAATAACCTGTTGGAGGTCCCTTGGTGGTGTTAACCAGTCCTCATATGGAAAAATGTAGGAATGTAGCAGAAAGCCAGCCAAAGCGGTACAACGTTAAGGTTTCAAGCGATGCTAGGTTCAATGTAGCAGGTTATCTTCTGAGGTTTCAGAATGGAGCTCTGGTCAAATCCTGCTCTCAGTTATGTACGAAGAATGCAGAAGAAAACGTACAGGAAGTAGAAGACGTTGAAGGAAAGAAGAAGCAGAGAAAAGGAGAAAAGTTCAATTAATCAGGCACTATAAGAGTGCTTCAAGCATAAGCCAAAGGCAGCAATAAAACGGTAAGCTACCTACCTAGGGTGTAGGGTGGCCTTAAAAGTGGAGTGAAATCTTCCAATCTTAGACATCCCACAATACTAGTGGTGTGAACGCCTACAGCAATTGAAATTGTGAAGATTTACCTTTTCTTCCCAGCTTTTTCGGAACTAAATCCGCACTTGCGAAACAGTGGCCACCTTTATTGGCCAAAACAAAATGTGCCCGTGGATCTCATGTGGATTTTCCGTCTCCCAAATGCGGCAGTTTTGCTTATTAACGCCGCCAGAGAGCGTGAAATGGGCCTCGCCGGTCATCACAATTTGCTTCCAAAAATCAGGTTCAGCATCAACCATGCGAGCGACTGTTTGGGCGTATTCTAAGCAACGTAGACGGTCAGATGGCAATATTTTTGGTGCCAGCTGCACCTTATAAGGAAACAAATGCAAATAATCCTTCAAAATGCGCAGCAACGTGGTTCCATTGATGCCAAAATGCTGAGCGCCGTGACGATACGACACTTTTGGGTTCCGGACAACGCTCTCTGACAGCTTCAACCAATTCATTGGAACGTCTTGGTCGTTGAAGAACGGTATGTTGACGATCTCCCACTGTCCCGTACTCAAGAAAATTCGAAACCACACGACGGATAGTGTTGTCAGACGGTGCCTGTTTGCCACGATGTTTTCGACGATATGCGCGTTGCGTTAACACAACTGAACGATGATTTTGAACGTACATTGTGTCTATTGCGGCGCGTTGTTTCGGTGTAAAGCGATTCATGACAAATTGTAGTAAATTGACGTTTCAGAAACACGTATGACCAAATGTGGTAAATATCAAAATCATTCAATGTTTCAATACCGCCATAAAAGATGACGCACCCGGTAGATTATGAATACACAATGGAAAGACTTTGTGACAAGTTACAGAGACAACAGCTAATACAAAAAAAAGAAAAATTCTGGATAACCACGAGCTAAGAGGCATTAGGATTCTACCGGATGTATCGTTTATTATGTTGCGGGTTCCCGTAATGATCAGTACAGCCCTAGAAAAGCCCCAGGGAGGGTTCTAAAGAAACCTTGATCACTTTGCAAATACAGCTATTAATGATCGCGGATTTTTCGGGTTGATATTACTGAACCTGTCATACCTTGTTGAAAGTTCTATCCGTTCTCAGTTTATAACAAGAAAAATGCTTTTCATACCATGGGTACACTTTATCATTACTTTTCACCTCTTGCCAAGGCGATGGCATCTTATCGACAGATGTGGGTGATAGTTGGTACAAGATTGGTCTGGACGGCGTGAGAGATGTGATACAATTTTTCGGCATATCTCAGCGAATGTTTGGTGGGTCTTTTTTATAAGTACTGGAAAAGCAACCATTTATAGGTCTATGGAAGTGACCCTCCTTTGACTCCAAGGACAAGGTAAAGAACCGGGTACCCAGAGAGCTGATTGGCGATGCAAAGTTCCTGGATCGGTCCCGAGAGTGGGCTGGGTATAAACGGGCGCCAGGTCAACGTCCTATTGAACGAATGGGCGTATAGGCACCTGCAGACAGGTTAAGATGAGCTTCATAGTGGGCCTCGCTCAATCTTCTGATAAGGATTGTTATTGGCCACCGTACATTGATGATCAGTCGCGTGTTCCTATAAAGGGTAAAAGGAGATCCTGTCTGTCCCACGAACTGGGAGGAAAACGAAACAGCATTTTACTACTTAGGCTATTGCCTCGCATACTAGAGCCTAAATGCCGTCTGTCAGGATACGAAATTTTGTTCTAAATTTCCTAGAAAATTTTGTACTAAATTTCGAACAAAATTAAGGATAGTGACAGACAGCATTTAGTACATAATTATGTATGAACAAATTTAGTGCTAAATTTTGTAGAAACTGTTCTAAATAATACCATACTAAAAGTGCGCAGACGCCTACTGCGCATTTGGAGCAGTACAATGGCTGATATAACCTCGACCCAACGTTTTGTGACATAAACATGACCTTATTCGCTACTTAAATATTTGGTTCTATTTCTGTTGAGTCGCAAATCAAAAAATGCATTGAATTTGGCATTTGGAATAAGGTTAAAGGTGAAGAACGTTGAGGCCATTGTAATCGCTATGGCAGTGTTGGATAACATTGCTAAACTCCTGAATGAGGTAGACTAATAATGATGAGGAGGAAGCAGCAATGAACTTAATTGGCAATGTAAATACTTAACTTTACATGAACAATTACAATATGCATAATATTGTAATAAATCAATTAATACATCATTTTGATGAGATTTAAGCTGAAAAAAAGATAAACAACATTTTAACAGGAAAGTCTCTCATCCATGTTTAGAATTACTGTTTGGTAAGTTTCCGTTACTCTAGACTTGCAAAAGATGAACTACTCAAAGTTGGCATTATTTAAGCTTTCAAAATTTAAGTTGAACTCTGCTAGCAGTTATTGTAGATAAAGTTGAAATATTTTATGATTCGTAATTTTATAACCAAAATAAGGATTGAACATAAAAATCATTGAATAAAAAGCTATATCAAAATAAGTCCTTGTTTTATTAAATCAACCAAACATCTGATACTCTATCATAACTTAAGCAAAGTGCTATGTAAAGAACTTATTGGTTCAGAAATATCATCCATAAATATCTAATAAATTTCTGTTTTTTTATTTTTGGTAGCAGAACATGGTTTTCTAGTAATAAAATTCCAATTTATTGGACTCGTATTCCATCAATTTTTACTTCTACCTCCTGTTCTATTTTTTTAATTTGTGCCCGATTATTTCCTGAGAAGTTCACATTCCGTATCCCACTTTTGTTGCATCAATTCAATATTTCTTTTATGCTCCTTTTCAGCGAATTTTATCTTTCCAAATTCCAGATTAGGCATCCCAGTGACTTTCAATTTAATGTTTCGACCTTCACCTGAAAAATAGTTAAGACACTTATTATGTTTTCCCATCCAGATCATGGAAGCAATACTTATGGTATTGCAATTATGCCCACACTGACTTTGTTGTATTGATTAGGCTACTACTTTTCTGTCCAGGGAAGCCTTACCTAGAGTGCGAGTCTTGAATGTGGGTGTCCTTAAATTTTGCACACTCTTATTTGACCAATCTGGTTTAATTCTATTATCTGTCAGGTCTGAAAAAAACGGGCTAATCAAATTTTCTGTGGTATTGTGCTCGAATAAACTGAAGGATAGACAGAGAAAGCAAGGAATAGGTGACAAAAACCTGACACTTCAGTATCATAAGTTTCAGGAGTTACTTCAAGCAATGAATCTACTTACTTTTAGACAAATATGCTTCAAAGTATCTATGATAGCTTCTCAGACTTCGCTTACAATTCTAAAGATGGTTGTGTCATGTATTCTGGTTGAGTACATTAATAACCTGTATGATTCACCAGTTGTAAGGAACCTCAGTGTTACTTCTAGCCCGGATATGATGGTATTTGTGTTATCTGGACGGTTTTCTAGTATCCTAATTCTAGCTGAGTTTAAATAAGTACTCCAAACTTACACTGAATAGCTCAACTAGAATACATATACATACATGTACATGTTTTGTGCTGGGAGAGCTTCTCGCATAACAGTATCCATTCTTGATATTCTGCCTTCAATTAAAGTCAAAAAAAAAGTTCCTACAAGGCAGTGGATCCTCCACTATAAGATCTTTATTGGGCATATGGAGCACCCCCATGCCCCGGTCCCTCTCTTTGATCTACTTTTGACACCAAATTGTTTTACGGTTTAATTTACTTCTTTTTTTTGATGCAGTGGGCAGCTACAACGCAGATCAGTGCTGCCGCAAACGCATATAATAGATGCGAATTACTCAATCGCTCCATCTACTATTTGTTTAAATTAAAGTAATAAAGTAGAAAGCCCAATCCAAAAGCGAAAAGTGTGGTTAGTGTGACTTTGACGTGATAAATGACAGTTCTAAGTTGCCAGTTATAGTTTCTTTCTACCGACTGCGCATGATTTCGTACGAAATTTAGTACAAAATTCCTTTACGTGTCAGACTGGATTGTTATTTGTGAACAAATTGGGAACTAAGTTCAGTAACGAATTTGTTACTAAATTTAACGCAAAATTTCGTATGGTGACAGATCGCCTTAAGAGCTGAATTATTCAGAACCATGAAGTTTGATAGTAAAGTCATATATTTAGCGGAATGGTCGCTTACATTGACAGACTAGGAAGGTTCGACAGAAGGATAAGCATGTGATGTGTAGTAGAATGTTGGTACACTTTGAGTTGGAAAAAAAGTGCCAAAGTGGCCTACTTGCTGGTTTCGCCTCCTCACCACTACTACTGCCAACAGGTCATTCAGAGCAGGGTTGTGCTTATTTAAGACCATGTCGTGACATGCATGCCACCGTGTCGGTATTACTGCTCGAGCAGTTTTCAGTAGATTATTGTATGTTCTATTTTGCGCAGTGATACATGCTTTGCTATGACTACTAGTTCAAGCACAGAATTTCGGAAAGATGAAAAAGAGGCTCGACCAGATATTGAATTCTTGAAAAATGTGTGGTTGAATTGGAACAGGAATGGGAAACACCGAGTATATGGCTTCTGGATGACAATTCCAAGTGACACCGTACAGCGGCCGTGGACAAATGAGTTGAGGAGCATTGAGTAAGTCGTTGGTTGCACAGCCCCTCTGCTCACTGGATCTAAGCTGCTGCGATTTTGGTTGTTTTAACCATCTGAAGAGAGCATTGAGTGGAATGTCTCATCATGACAATTAAGTCTCAAAACCTGCAATTAACGACGACAAAAACAGCAAGTATCTGGCCAGAACGGGGGCAGCGTGTTACAGAAACAGAAGTGAGTACTTGTAGTTGACGGATTGAGTTAACAAATAAGACACTGAAAATATTAATTTTCATTTAACTTTAAATAGGCGCAACTTTGCTCCGGATGACCTAATACTAGCTTTATGGGTATAAAAGTCAGCCGTAAAACCTATAATTTATCCCTTAGCAAATAATGTGAATATTCTACTTGCAGGAGATCTTAATATCAATTATAATGACAATAATTGTGATGTCTTGGCCATTAAGCAACTACTTTTGTCTTTTAACTTGAATATGCAAGTTCAAGATGATACGCGTGTATCCCAATCTTCATCCTCCAAAATTGACTAAATATGTAAAAATTGTATTGCTTCTTGCACTGTTTTATCTGGAAATTGGAGATCCTTACACTATATCAAGAAATTCATAAAAAATGAAACATTTAATAGCTACTGTATCACATATCATAGTTTTAGCTTCAGCAAAATATAATTATTATAAACAGAAAAGAGTACATACAGGTAATAAAACCAAGGAAGCCTGGAATGTCGTAAATGAACTAAGGGGTAAACCTCCTAATTCCAAGAATATGCCACATATTAATCCTGATGTACTAAACAATTATTACTGCACAATAGCAGTAAAACTAAAAAATACTATACGAAGTACTGATGATCCGTTAACAAAGCTTAACCATAAAGATACAGATCAATTTTACTTTATCCTACAGATATTTATGAATTCCAGTTAGTATAAGATCTGTCAAAAAAGAAAAATCATCAGGCGTTGTTGAAATATCTGTAAATGTTATAGCTTATCTTCCACTCGATGTTCTTAATACACCATCAAAACATATATCTTTTAACACAGGTGTCTATCGAAAAATTTTAACATCAATAGTTATTCCTATTCATGAAGCCGGTCTAAGCGATTTACCAGGAAACTATAGAGCTATAAGCTTCATTAATGTTAAATCTAAGATGACTGAAGAAAATTTCAAATTAGATTAAGACGCTTTCTAAAAACCAACAAAATTATAAGTGGCAACCAATTTGGATTTCAAAAACAAAAAAATACTATAGATGCTATTTTCACATCACTCCAGCAGTTATACTCAAATTTAAACAATAAACAAATTTCAATAGCTCTTCCAAATCGTTTGACTGTGTAAATGAGAATATTTAAATAAAAAAATTGAACAAACATAATTGTACTGGAATAAGTTAAATATAAACGCAGGGGAACATCAAGGATCGATATAGGTCCGATCCTATTCTTAATCTACTGGTATATATCAATGAGTTAATAAACCTAAACATAAATGGTAGGTTTTGTTGATGATACCACTATACTTTGGCAAGACACAGATATCAATCAAATCAAGACAAAAGTTGATAGTGATTCACTTAATCAAAAACTCGTGTGCCCACAATTACTTGACTTTCAATGTTAATAAGTCAACATTTATGACCTTTATATGCTCTCTCGATCTTATACATTCAAATAATGAATTGATACACAAAATAGACACCATCCAATATTTGAGACTGACCATTGATCATAAATTAGATCTTATTTATCTTGTAGACAAATTGCTCATTCAGCTAGCAAAGATTTCTTATATTATAAGAGCAATTAGTTACAACGTAAGGAAAAGCACAGCCTCAAGCAGTTACTTTGCTTTATTTGAAAGCAGCACTTTAGCACTCCCAAAATTGTTTGAAAAAAGTGCTTATTTTACAGAAAGGAACTGTTAGATGTATAACTGAAAGCAGTCCTATGGCTACATGCAGGTCTTAATTTGTGAATCTTGAAATCATGATCATGTAAAACGGCAAATCTTATTTTAAAAAATAAATCTGAATTTGAAACATTGAATATAAGTTACAATATTAGACGGAAACAATAATTTAAACTAATAGTACCTAGGTCAACGCTTGTGGAAGACTCAATCATTTATAGTGGTCTGAAAATTTACATCTGTCTACCAGATGCAATCAAAAGAATTAACAATTTGAAGATATTCCGCAGTAAACCTAAACACTTTTTAATATGTCTTAAACCATATTATACCATGCGTGGATCCTAAAGTACAACTACTTACATAACCGTAGGAATCACTGTATTCTTCATGCAATGAAGCATATCTTTCTATCTATTTGTTAGGGCACCACGTTTTTGGTTTAGATTCAGAAGAGACTAGTACTTTCTAAATCCAAGCGGTAGGAGCCGCCTCAAGTGTCGGGTATTTTTTAATAAAATGGAGTATTTTGAACAAGATTGATTGCTAAAAACTGTATATAATCTGGAGAAAAACCGCAACTTATAGCTATCTCGCTGACAAGTAGCACATCCATCATTAAAGATATCTCCTCAGCACCTGGCTAATGGTATATTGATGAGTCCCATTCATCATGAATCGTTCATTAACTGTATACATTTCGCCAATTGCTTTTCTGTGCCTTTGTGCAGTGTGCATAATATGCATCCCTGTGAAGTCCGCTTCTGGCTCAAATTACACTACTCTGCATAGAGCTGCTTGGAAATGGATTCCGCGATGATGACAGTCTTAGTGTTTTGTTGGTGTTGTGATCGCATATGATATTCAGCAGGGCTATTGCGTAAAAAACAAATAAAACGTAAGAAAACAACTGGCTGCTTAGTTAGTTCCTAGTGTGCAAACAATAAATTCCGCGTTTACTCGCTATGAACACAGAGAGCGTCATCAAAGGCGTCCATTTACGAAGGAATGACTCAACGACACGACACGCCCAATGACCATGTTGCAAGCTGTAACTCAGTTCCCCATCATGCTGCTTTGCTTGCAGAATGTCAAGATAGCCTGTAAAGTACATTCTGAGAAGATGTGTGGTTGAGCAGCAGAGCAGCAAGGTCACATCTGGATGATTGTGTGTATTGGTCTGCATGTGTATAAAATCAGTGATATTTGCTGATTGCTATATTATACTTACTGAATATACTGCATATGAAGTATACTTTACCCGTTTTTTGCGTTTTCAAAAACTTTGAGAAGCATTACAGGAAATTCGCGCCGCATCCGAGTTGTATAATTAAGCCACGTCACACAAAAATCAGGAATGACTGACTTGACATCGTAAAATGAATTTCTATAAAATTTAGATGAATACAAACAGAAATGTACGTGAAATGTAATAACTTTTCTATGTTTCATAAATATTCCTGTATGTATCATATTTTCTCCCCTACGAGTATTACTTTTTATACTTCACCAACCAGGGATTTTCTTTTCTTATTTCTCTCTTTTTTCAAATTCAGCAAATTTGCATATGTACTTTCCAGGTACAATAAGAAAAAGCGGAAGTGAATGTATTTTAGACAAGAAACCAATGGAATTATCACCAATTCAGATTATTAAGACACAAATCCTCACTCTGCACCTATGCACTGCCGTCTCCTTCCAGCTATAGTAGACAAGTTACAGCTTAGACCTCCAATAATGCCATCAGTCAAGCATCAGAGCCAAACATTTATAGCTGAAGCATCATAACCTTTAGGCAACACGTACAGCTACGGAACAGGTTCACAACAAGTGTACAACAGGTAGTGCTAAGTGGATAATATAAAGTCAAAAAAACAATATAAGGTCACTTTTCAAGATACGTAATATCCCTACCGGATGGCATGTAGGGGAGACCCAGGAAAGCGAATTTTTTTAAAATCTAAATCAGTCGGACAATGTGATCGAGTTCATCTGGTTCATCTTTTCACGGTTTTTTAGCGGTTACGACATCAATGCCATACCAAATAACTAGGCAAATCGGTTAACCGAAATATGTGCGGAGCTAAAGCTCCATAGGAAATGTCAAATGAAACAGTAATTGGTAATAGCATATCAAAATGATATCTAATGGTCGGAGCCAGGATAAGTGGACACTTAGGCCCGTATCGTCAGTAGTCCCTACAATTATTGTAGGGCGCCTTTATGGCCTCCTTGATTGTCATAGTTTTCTACTTCTCCGTGTCAGAACTCTATTCTGATGTTATGTCACAAACATCTATTTGCATCAAATTGTGCCTGCTTTTGAGATATATCATGTTTTATCAGTCTGAAATTTCCTACAATTTAAAAAGAAAACATATCTTTACAATAGGAGAGCGCTGACGCTGACACGGGACAAGTGTAATCTAGAAATTTTTGAAGGAGAGAAAGCAGTATGACAATCAAGGAGGCCATAAACGCGCCCTACAATTGTAGGGACGACTGACGATACGGGCCTAAAGTTCTTGCAAGAATTGCTTTTCTCCACGGTGCTTAGGTATTTTCTAACATGCAGCGGCGGTGGCCGCAGTAGTAGACTCTTCGGTCTCCTGATCAGTCGCCGTGCGCTGTGCGGGTTCGAATCCCGTCCCAAGAGAAAATTTTCTCTTGGCAATGGATGTTGTGATTGTCTATAGGTGCTGGACAGTCTCTGACTGTCGAAGGCAGAAGGTACCACCCGTCCGTGTGGCGTTCCCCCTTTCCCCTGTATCCGCATATAGCCCCACGGTACCCCATGGGTGTTTAGGCGTTAAGCCTTTATTGTGGTAGTTGGAGACGACAAGAAAAAAAGATATCTACTCCTAAATGTTCATTTGAATGTGGCGCCATATATAACGCTTACCGTACTTTCCACCCAACTAACAATTATTATCACTCCTATTAGAGTTGCAAGAACGATTATACAGTCTTCCTTAGACATCATTGTATGCTGTAAGCACATTGGCAAAACGCTCTTAGAACAGCTATGCAAGCGAAATGGGCACACCTAATAGGACACTTCCGTCATTCAAGAGGTTGTACAAGGGCGGCAGGAAACAGTTATACAATAAAAGTGTAAACCTCTTGCAGCCGCTACAGAACATTTGCGTCAGTGCAAGATTCAGTTTTTTTCAACTATACAACTATTCTGTTACATGATTCTACTTTATTGCAACCAAACTATTTCGTATGTTATTGTATAGGCGAAGTGCAGAATATATAACTAACATATTACAGTCATCTTGTTTACATACTTACATATCGTCCATTGTGAATTTCATATGATAAACTTCTACACGGTGATATAGAGCTATTGAATTACTTGCGCAGCAAATTTTATTGTAATTATCGTGCAAAGTAGTTAGGAAATTTGTACGGGCTTCGTATTTGATTCATATTTTAATAATGATCAAAAGTATGTTTAGATTTTTAAGATGAAAAACTAAACTTATCTGCGTTAAGTCTTCCGCAAATCCTATACTTATCACAATTCCACTAATGTTTATCACTTTATGTCTGCAATGTCGAACTGAAACATAATTAATTAATTTTCAATAGAGTAATATATGTTTGCCCAATATGGCGGGTAGTTATGCATAATCATAGCATCGTTCGTGTTGTCTTTGGTTTATTAGAATATTTTGGTGTTGTACGACAATTTGACAAATCTCTGAAATGAAATACGGACAGAGTCAAATGATTTACCCAGAATATGTACCACATCTATATCTCCTGTTTGAACAGTTGATAAGAACTTTTAAACCAATATGCATGTCTTAAAATATTGGTTATGACATTTTAACTAAAAAGATGACAGCAGAAAGTTAGGTTGTGGTGAAGTTGTATACGAACATATTTAGCAACAAATGTATGCCGAGCACAGCCATTTTGTACTATAAAAGTTGTAATATTGTTGCAGATGTACAGCCTTTAACAGTTACTAAACGACAGTTGTATAGGTGCTTCCGTTGGGAGAAATTTGTTGGCTAAAGTAGTAAATGTGCACACCAAAACAAGGCTCGGGTTTGTAGAATAAACGTTACCATGGATGCCACAACACAACTATTTTCACTACCGCGCAAATATGCCGTATAAAAAAGATGTATAAACGTTTACACAACCGTTCAAAATTTGTTCTATAAGGTGTTGTATAACAGTTATACAATGTTACAATGCTATAAGAATATTTTAAACACCTCATTTTATAGCAAATATGCTACAGAAAGCAAATTTGTATTCAACACAACATTAAGCCAGCATTTTGGTGTTCAGTCCACAACAGTAGAGAGCTTTTTCGGCTGAACAGCTTATAGCACTACTTTGCTAGTTGGGCAGGCTCACATCAACGTATTCACATCTTATTACTATAAATCGTACGGGAAGCCACAGCTAAAGCAGACACTCCACGTATCCCGTGTGACTCAACCCCAATGGATTCGAACAGACGGGAGGTAGGCCGGGCAGTTGCAGGAGATGTGAAACGGGAATACGGTAAGACGGGAATGCCCCACTGGAACATCAAATCCCGTTAAAGTTTCAGCCAGTTGCGGCCATGCGCCTCCACTATAAATCTTTGCCGGCTCCTCGACAATTACTGCAGGTAATTTGAGGGCGAGTGACGTATTTTGGAGGCGGATCTCTAGTCGGCCAGGCAGTTTGCACAAGGATGCTAGAACCAGGGATACGCAACTACCGTTGTTGCAATTCATTTGAGCTTAGAGGTCTGTTTTTGTCTGAATAAGCGGAAGGCGGTACCTTGATGAACAAAAAGCGTCCTAGCGCTCATCCGGTTTCGATGGATGGCCGAGTTCTGCCGTTCATTTCGGCTGATTGAAGTCCAGATCATCGAGAGCTTGATCTGAACATCTGGTCAATAGCGGCAGCTGCTGGGAAGAAACTAGGCAATTTGTTTAGTGCTAAGAAGTACTTTCTTCCGCATGACCTTCTCGTTCTATAAAAGGCCCAAAGGTCTAGCCCCGAGTATTGCTCACACGTTTGAGGTGCTGTCCGACTAATCGATGACTCTTCTCTAACAGACAGCCTCGGGACCCTTTCGCATCGGAGGGCCGCCGGCGATCTAGCTCTCTTCTACCGCTACACCAACGGGCTTTCCTCCTCAGAGCTCTCTTCCATGATGCCGCCGCGCGACGTGCCTGCCAGACAGACCTGCCTGACGTGGCCTCCCGACCTAACCGTGGCAAACTTCGTTCATCCAGAACTGGCCGAAACGACCGCTCCTTTGTCCCGAGTGTGTCGAGATTGTGGAACAATCTACAAGAGGAAGCTTTTCCCAGTTATTCTAACTCATAGCAGCCGCGGTGGCCCGGCATTTAGGCTACTGTCTGCGCAGCTGCTTCGGTATAAAAAAAGGCAACTATAAAGAAATGAAGGCGCTTATAGTAATTTTCATCGGTAATATGTAAAACATGTTTGAATAGGATATGCTTGACTGCCGTCGCTGTAAACTATAGGCTAGATCTAGAACATCTGGAAAATAGTATAATGGGCAATGTCGCTATGGACAAAACGGGCATGGAGGACATAGAAAACCACTCCAGTCTGGGACTGTCTTCTGATATAATCCCAAGAACAACAAACCCTACTCAGTGATACTTCTTCCAAAGAATGAGGGGAACGGTAAACTGACCTTTTCAGATAGATGGCTCCAGGTGACGGAGACTTAATATATTCGTGCCAAAGCTAAAGATTGAGGATCCAGTTGGGCTAGGAGCCTGGACATCGATTTTCCAGGCAGAGTTACAGGCTATACATCTAAGTGTCAGAATGATAGCAGAATGACAATTGAGGCACAGGACTATAAGTATTATTTTAGGTAGTCTAGCCGCGCTTCAACCACTCCACTCCACCTACTAGACGTCAAAATTAGTTTGGAATCGTAATGAAGATCTTGGTAGCGTAGGAGATGGAAACAAGGTCAGTCTCATATGGTTACCAAGACGTACAGGCCAGAAGGGAAGCGAAATAGCCGACACCTTGGTAAAGAGTGGGGCTACCAAATCCTTCATACGGCCTGAGTCAGTGATAGGAGTCGAATACAATACGGCTAAACAAATGATCTCTGTAGATAAGGAAGACAAGGTCCACCAACGCTGATAGGGAGATTACGATAATTAACCCATACCAATCTCAACAAAGATGGTAGTAGAACCACTGCCGCGGCTAAAAAGTCTTAGTGAACCTCTGTCCTGGTCATTGCAAATTGCAGCACCACATGAGCAGACTGTGCGTGGAAAAAGACGAAACGGTTGAGCATATTTAATGCAAATGTTCTGCAATTGCCAGTGTCAGTTTAGGGGTGGGTTGTCAATCAATACACTTGGGTGAGTAGTACTCCACGTAGAAGACCTGAACGATATATAGAAGGTGATCTATTTACAGTTATATGAATTTGTGATTTCTAACCAAATTATACTTGAATCACAGTCTGGATTCAGAAGGGGCTATAGCACAACTTCGCTCCTTTTAAATGTATCAGATGATATTATTAGATTTCTCGACGCTGGCCTTGCTACAGCTCTTGTATTTCTTGATTTTTCGAAGGCGTTTGATACGATTGATCACTGCTTACTTCTTGCAAAGTTACGATATTATGGTATAAATCAATTGGGCTGCCGACTTTTCAAATCTTACCTTCAGGGCCGTTACCAATGTGTTGTGGTTGATAATAGCTCGTATTCTGACTTCCAGCCTGTGACTTCTGGAGTCCCTCAAGGCTTCATATTAGGACCTTTGCTATTTATTATATATACGTCTGATATTTTTAAAACTATCACTTATTGCAAGATACAAGGTTATGCTGATGACACACAATTATACCTGTCGTTCGATCCTAGATTTATAAATACCGCATCTGCTTATATTAATCAAGATTTAGAAAATATTCAAAAATATTCATTTAATCACAACTTAAACCTCAATCCAGATAAATGTCAAGTTGTTATCTTCTCTCCGCCATGTTATGAAATTTTTATGCAGCATATCGACTTAACATTAAATGGAAAATCAGTCTCAGTAGTTAATAGTGCAAAGAATCTTGGTGTTATTTTCGACTGTAAGCTCAGATTTGAAGAGTACGTCTAACTATTAGTGAAAAAGACTTACCTAGTTTTAAGGCTACTGTATCGAAATGGTGGTATTTTAAATTTTAAATTACGTAAAAAGCTCTCAGAGAGCCTAGTATTACCTATTTTAAATCATGCAATCACGCTTTATTATCCCTTCTTAACGTCTATTTTGAAATACAGACTTCAAAAGGTACAAAATTGCTGTTGTAGATTTGTTTTTAGGCTCAAAAAGTTTGATCGAATCTCAGCTAAAATAAATGAGTTAAAATGGTTAAAACTGGAATATAGTCATAAATATAATACTTCTATTTTAGTTCACCGTATTTTATCATCACAGAGCCCTGCTTACCTGAAAAGAAAATTAGTCTTTAGGCGTGATTTGCATGATTTAAATACGTGGTTCACTAATAAACTTTCTCTTCCTAAGTTTCGTTTATCTTTATATAGAAAATCTTTTTCATATAATGCTGTTACTATACAGGGTGGCCAAACACGTGACGTCATAAAAAAAAAATTAGATTCCCCACATCGAGAGGAACCCAAATCACCCCCATATATATGGTCCGATTTTGTTTAGTTTAGGAGTTATGATTTTTTTTCGGATTTTTCGAGAATTTTTGAGTTCTGTGTTTATTTTTACCATAACTTCGTTAATAATTGTGATAAATGCCTGCTTTTTTCACGATTATGTAGCTAAGACCTAAGGCTTAACTATCATATAATCATTCAAGTCATGTAACTAATACTACTTTTTAATTTTTTCCAAAATCTTCGAACATAACAAAAAAGTAAAAAAGTGCAACAACTTTGAACGTTTATAAAAAATTGAAAAAACATGTTCTTACTATTCGTAAGTATCTTAAAAACTTCCTTACGGTATCAGCTATTTACCGTAAAAATTTCATCAACCTAGCTTTACTATATGCTACCGTAATTGTGGCTCAAATAGAACCGAACCCAAAATTGGATAACCCTCTGCTCAATAGAAATTGTTAGTTTCGGAAAAAAAATTTGCAAAAACCACAAAAACACGTTTGATTTTTACTGAAAAGCAGATTATTATTCATTTATGTTATTTACAAGAGGTTTTCAAAATGTCTGCCTCTAACAGAAATGCACAGTGTACACCTACGTATGAAATTTTGTTTTAAATCTCTAAATGCTTGTGTGTTGTTTTTCAACACATGTGTCGCTTCTTGAATTTTGTTCCTCAATGAATTTTCATTTGCACATTCTTGGGCGAATGTTATGTCTTTAAAATATCCCCAAACAAAAAAATCAATGGGGTTGAGGTCAGGGGAGCGTGGAGGCCATCGTATCGGTCCGTTTCGTCCGATCCATCTGTCTGGGAACCTTTCGTTTAAGTAGTTTCGCACGATCGTTGCGTTGTGGCATGGTGCACCATCATTCTGGAACACCATGTTCCGTCTGGCTTCCAGGCTTGAATCTTCCAGCAATAATGGTAGGCTATTTTCAAGGAAGCTTTTGTAGGCTACCGAATCCAACCTTGACGGCAGTTCAAATGGACCGATAAATTCCATATTGAATATTCCTGACCACATGTTCACACTAAAACGGTGTTGAAATGTCGACGGCCTTGACTGGTGGGGGTTTTCAACAGCCCAAGTATGTAAATTATGGATATTGAATATCCCTGTTCTTTCAAAACGTGACTCGTCAGTCCATAAAATTTTATCAAAAAAATCGGGATCCTCTCGTTGTCTTCGCAGCATTGTCTCGCAGAAATCCACTCTTAACTGGTAATCTGATGGCATCAACGCTTGAACTCTTTGAACATGATAGGCATGATAACCTTCTTCATGAAGAATATTTTGTATCGATGTTCGTGGTATTCTAAGGTTTTGTGCCATAGATCTCGTACTCGTTGAGGGATTCCGGCTAATTTCTTCAAGTACTACTTCTCTGCGATCCGGATCAGCTGTAGGATATCCTTCATTGCTTCCTCGTCCTGGAATGCGGCCTGCCATGAAAGTGTTATGTGTGTTAATAAAAACACGGTGGTCTGGGTAATGCTCAGGTTGTGGTCCGCCTCGGCGTATAAGTTGTTCCCGGTACAGCTGAGCATTACCCAGACCACCGTGTTTTTATTAACACACATAACACTTTCATTGCAGGCCGCATTCCAGGACGAGGAAGCAATGAAGGATATCCTACAGCTGATCCGGATCGCAGAGAAGTAGTACTTGAAGAAATTAGCCGGAATCCCTCAACGTGTACGAGATCTATGGCACAAAACCTTAGAATACCACGAACATCGATACAAAATATTCTTCATGAAGAAGGTTATCATGCCTATCATGTTCAAAGAGTTCAAGCGTTGATGCCTTCAGATTACCAGTTAAGAGTGGATTTCTGCGAGACAATGCTGCGAAGACAACGAGAGGATCCCGATTTTTTTGATAAAATTTTATGGACTGACGAGTCACGTTTTGAAAGAACAGGGATATTCAATATCCATAATTTACATACTTGGGCTGTTGAAAACCCCCACCAGTCAAGGCCGTCGACATTTCAACACCGTTTTAGTGTGAACATGTGGTCAGGAATATTCAATATGGAATTTATCGGTCCATTTGAACTGCCGTCAAGGTTGGATTCGGTAGCCTACAAAAGCTTCCTTGAAAATAGCCTACCATTATTGCTGGAAGATTCAAGCCTGGAAGCCAGACGGAACATGGTGTTCCAGAATGATGGTGCACCATGCCACAACGCAACGATCGTGCGAAACTACTTAAACGAAAGGTTCCCAGACAGATGGATCGGACGAAACGGACCGATACGATGGCCTCCACGCTCCCCTGACCTCAACCCCATTGATTTTTTTGTTTAGGGATATTTTAAAGACATAACATTCGCCCAAGAATGTGCAAATGAAAATTCATTGAGGAACAAAATTCAAGAAGCGACACATGTGTTGAAAAACAACACACAAGCATTTAGAGATTTAAAACAAAATTTCATACGTAGGTGTACACTGTGCATTTCTGTTAGAGGCAGACATTTTGAAAACCTCTTGTAAATAACATAAATGAATAATAATCTGCTTTTCAGTAAAAATCAAACGTGTTTTTGTGGTTTTTGCAAATTTTTTTTCCGAAACTAACAATTTCTATTGAGCAGAGGGTTATCCAATTTTGGGTTCGGTTCTATTTGAGCCACAATTACGGTAGCATGTAGTAAAGCTAGGTTGATGAAATTTTTACGGTAAATAGCTGATACCGTAAGGAAGTTTTTAAGATACTTACGAATAGTAAGAACATGTTTTTTCAATTTTTTATAAACGTTCAAAGTTGTTGCACTTTTTTACTTTTTTGTTATGTTCGAAGATTTTGAAAAAAATTAAAAAGTAGTATTAGTTACATGACTTGAATGATTATATGATAGTTAAGCCTTAGGTCTTAGCTACATAATCGTGAAAAAAGCAGGCATTTCTCACAATTATTAACGAAGTTATGGTAAAAATAAACACAGAACTCAAAAATTCTCGAAAAATCCGAAAAAAAATCATAACTCCTAAACTAAACAAAATCGGACCATATATATGGGGGTGATTTGGGTTCCTCTCGATGTGGGGAATCTAATTTTTTTTTATGACGTCACGTGTTTGGCCACCCTGTATACAATAGTATCGATGACGCGCTTAAGTTTAGTTCTGTACCGATGTTTAAAGTCCTGGTAAGGCAATTTTATTACAATAGTCAATGTAATGGATAGTTCAATAGTTTTTGATTATATACTCTTCGCTTTGCGGTTTTGTGTCTTAGGCTTTTGTTTATTTTCATTCAAATTATCTCATATTT
The DNA here is from genome assembly GCA_963669975.1 of Acanthoscelides obtectus. NCBI lineage: Eukaryota > Metazoa > Arthropoda > Insecta > Coleoptera > Chrysomelidae > Acanthoscelides > Acanthoscelides obtectus. The sequence goes on from CAVLJG010000005.1 coordinate 36,267,741, forward strand.
TCTATGCTATTTTGTATTTGATCACTTCTGATGATTGCATTTTATGTATTATCTGTGGTTTTCTTCATTGTTAGCTTTTATTTAGGGTTAAGTAGAGTAGCTTAGGCTAGACTTCGCCCTGTTGCAGATTTCTGCATTGTATATAACAATGCTCAATAAAGATATAATAATAATAATAATAATATTTCTCGGAATGAGTTGGTCGACTTCCTCAGGAAGTCAGAATTGCAAGGAGGAATATGAATAGTTGTGAGCCAGAATAGACCAGTGAGTCGCGGTGGAGCATCGTGACTGATCCACCCACAAAAAACTAGCCTCATCCTGTACAACGTTTTTTAATGCTATTTAACAATGTTCAGTACTGTATAGGTCTAGTCGTTGGTGACAAACAACGGAAAGAGAAAAAGCGAGTATGGAGTTTTTATAAATAGACAAAAAAACAATAGGTTGCAACTACTAGGCTGTACAAGTACATAATATGCACGTATGTAAATGTACGACGCTGAATACCTTTGATGGTTTGAAAGCTCGGCACAGCGCGACGCAACATGAAGAAAATCTAATAGCATTATCGTGGTTCGATGTGAAGCAAACGGCTTAGGGGTTTTAGTATATTGCACTCTTGGTGAGATGTGGGATAAACTTCCGGCAGGTGGCAGACAGGACAACACTATCGACCTTTTCTGCCTGAAAGTGCTTATAAAAGCTTTCTCTTGCCTAAAAAATCATCAAAATATGAGCACTAATATCAGAAGGAATTGAGTAGAAAAATAAAAGGTATGAATTAAGTGTCGCTTTGTTGCAGTGGGGTCAGAGGTAGAGTATAGCAATAAAATCTCGTATGTGTCAGTAGTGGTCTAATACCAAGCGCAATACGGCTAAGCTATTATGAAACCTTAGAGTTTAATAAGTATGTAGATGTAGATACAGATGAAGCGGAAAAGTACACTTGTGACACAAGACGAGACCTCATGTTGGTATTTTTGACTCGCATTCCGAAGAAGGAACAGTACAGAATCTTAAGTAATAGATACTTGAAGCTGCTGACGAAGAAATGTGTCCCGGTGGGCTGATCAAACGTCATTGATTTTGGAAAGTCTTTGACAGGTCCTTGAACTATGATTCACTGTCCATTGTAGCAGGTTTTCTCACCACAAAATGTACCTTGCACCCTTAGCCGATTCAAATTAATACCTTAAAATTGTGGATTCAAGTATGTGATACGTTTGGCAAACATATTTTCATTTTGAAAAAAAAAGGTTTGCGCCTTAACGTCAGTATCCGCTTCCCAACGTGTCGGCAAGGGCAACCTCCGCCGAAATTTATATGAGGCAAGTACTTTTAACTCCCGGAGATAATGAAGCATTGTGAACCCAACGCTCAAGTGAAGTAGTTGTTATATCCTTTAACTATTCGCAACTTGGTGCTTCGAATGAGGTGGAGGCCGAATTAGCGAGCGTATATCGAGGATGCAATACTAAGCGAACAGACAGACCGACCGATGAGTGGATGATTGTTACTATACAGCTGGCTCGATTTGCTCAAGGATATTGTCCTATTGTATTTCAGAGGAGAAGGATGGGTAAGCGTATCCCTTGCGTTCAATCTATTCAGACATATGGAGACAGTTTGTAGTACCACGAAGTGAAATGATGGTACTTGACTCACAAAGATAACAATCATTTATAATCACCTCAGATTTGTAACAGGTTCTTGATAGGATTACGAAAAGATTACTATAAATTCGATATCTCTTCTGTGCAATTATCTATGACAGCATACATGGCCTTCTTGTTCATCTTACTGGACACACAAAAAAATTCGTAATATCGCTTAAAACAGCAGCACTTATTCACTATGTATTAGTGTAAAAAAGAAACCGCGTTTTTCAGTTTTATACTTCTTTAGACATGCCAAACTCTCCTGGCATACATGCGGCTTGAAAACTGTAGAAATCGTTGGAGCTGGGTTTTATGGTACAAGGCCTAACACCAAGACCCCTACAAGTCTGGGTATTACAGCAACAACACATCAGGCTGAAGTAATAGACATAAAAGTCTGCCCAGGGAGCTATTAAGGAAGACATAGCAAATGAGCTAATCGCGATCTGCTTGGACAACCAGGCAGCCATTAAGGGATTAAGTTTGGCACAGATATTGCTTGAACTAGTGTACAGAATTGCGTGAATATCCTCAAAGAGCTGGGAAATGGCAAGACGGATGAGCTAGCTCGAAAAGATGCGACTAATTGGTTCATAGCCTTTCTGTAGCATCACGATGGCAGTCCTTAAAAAATTAAACCAAGTAAAAGTCGCTAGAATGATAAAACGGCAGTTTAGAATAAAAGGAGAGGCAAACATTTCATCAACGAATGAAATACTTTAGTAGGAGAAGATTTGGTTGGATTCATTAGGAAGACTGCAAGGACCATAGAGGGTCTCTTGACAGTTCATGGTTGCCTATATATCCACATATGACGCTATTGGGTGTAGCAGAAGAGGCCACATATCGAGTGTGCACAGATCATCAGGAGACCTCAGTGCATATATTATGTCACTATCTATTAAAGGCGCAAACGATTTGTTTTACCAACGGATAGGACATTTGAACAACGGATAAAATGATGCTGTTGCTCGACACAATGGGCGCCGTATCGCTTCGCGCGTACAATCTCTGTCATGGCCCGGCACAAAGCATATAGAAAATGGGTTCCAGTCTAATTGACTAAAAATTCAGCATAATATATTTCTAGCATTCCTAAACAAATGCTGTCGTGGGACCAGAGTAATCTTATGACCAGTCTCTGTAAAATGGGGTATGCAGTTTGACAGAATCTCAGAAACTTGTTATATTGAAAGAAATATTTCATTTAAACGTCTTGTTGGATGATGTTGGTATGTGCCATGTTCATGTTAACCAATTTATGCACGAGTTGTTCGAGAATTCAAAAACATTCTTTCAAATGGACAGTTCGCTCACAAAAGCACGGAACAGTGGTAGGTGCTTACTTGTCATTATGGAAATTCAAGGTCATATTGGTCTTAAGCCGAAAAATGAAGAAAAACTCACTAACGTGAACTTAGCTGTACTGTAATATATTAACTATTAATTTTAGTTTCCTTGTCTTGGTTTGCTTCCGGCATATCAAAGGGTTTGGGTAAAATTTTTCGCATGATAACACCCTCCAGTCTCATGGAGAGCTAGGTCAAAATGACCCCAATAACTTAGTGTTCGGGCGCCAGATTTACTTTTATTTACAATAATGCCCATTCATTATTACATGATTCTCGTTATTTTTGAAAGCTTTGCCAGTAACATACCCTAAGTCGATAATTTTTTGGGTTTCTAAAACGTAAGCTAATTCCCTTTGCAGATATCACCTCCACCAACGTCATGTCTTTGAGGTATCGAAGTACAATTAATCGCTTTTTGAACTCACGAACAATGCAAGTGCAATACTTATAGTAGAAGATCACGTAATAGTCGACATCCGTGGCAAGAATAAATGAATTCTGTCGCCCGGAAAACGGACATGATTAAGCTGAAGATATGTTCCAATTAATTACCAACTTCCTAAACTTATGTTATCCATTTGATTTGCACTGGAAAAGGCTGCCGAGCCAACTTAAATGTCAGTAAAATAGACCATTCAATAACTGTTGTTTCTTTTGTTGGCCAGTCTAAAGGAGATGGATAAGTGACAACAACGTTCACACTTGTACGCTTTCTCTTTCACTTTCAAAATAAACAGCGCCTTGACTTGACCTTGTAGAGATGATAACCAAAAACGAGGAGACAACAATGACCTTTCTATGCCCTTGACCAGTGTACTGTTCTATTGAGCATAATAGCAATATAGCTTATACCGTAGAATGACAACCATGGAGAGGCGGTTCGTCGTGTTGGCAGCTCATCAGCACAGTTAGAGTTAGGTTTGGTCTCAGGTAGGACAATGATGCCTTTAAATTGACCTTGTCTCCGGGCTTTCTATATACTGATTCTCAGTGTTTTAGTTTTAGCAGATACACCTTTTTTTAAAAACATCGTTGCCTCTGGTTTTTCAGAAACTAGTCAAAGGAATCAACTATTGTCTGAGGAGGCAAGAAATATATCATACCGAATTTTTAGTCAAATCGACTGAAACGGATTTTCCATAATTATACTAAGTGACATATAAATCCGAACACCCAGTTTAAATGGTTTTATTTTAATAAAAGTTGGTGAATGTATTTATCTTACTGTAAATAACAAGTGAAAAAATTTTCAGCCTTATCAGTTGGACATTCCGGTTTTTATACTGCTTCTTTTTAATTCACTAACGCTCTAAAAATGAATATTTCAGCCGCAGTAAAGAATCAACGTTGGCGGATTTTGGTTCTTGACATCCTTTACGATCGGTTACGATGCCTAGAGTACGGAGACCTGTACGATTTCGTCAACTTAGTGAGTTTGATAGGGGCAGTATAGTGGGACTTCGGGAAGCTTGACTTTCTTTTCGGGCAATTGCAGTTAGAGTGCAAAGAAGTGTGGACACTGTGGTTAGGTGTTGTCAGGCATGGCTTCGAGAAGGCCGTACGCAAAGAGCAAGGGGCACTGGACGCCGCCGTAGAACAACAGACCGTGAAGATCGCCGCCTAAGATTATTGGCCTTAAGGGACCGTTTCTCCACTACCAGGTCCATTGCAAATGAATGGTTTGCAGAACACAGAAGACCTATTGGCATGCGAAGTGTTTACCGCGGAATGAGAAGTTTTGGCTTGTTTTCATACCGGCCACACTGGGTCCTTCCTTTAACTCGAGAATACCGACGTAATCGCCTTGAGTGGTGCAGACAACGGTCACTCTGGGATCAGGAATGGAACAGTATTGACTTTAGTGACGAGTCTCGATTTTGTTTAGGCATGCACGATGGTCGTGCCAGGGTTAGAAGGCGACGTGGTGAAAGGAGGAATCCACAGTTTTTTGTTGAAAGACATGTTCATCACACTGTTGGAGTTATGGTTTGGGGTGCTATAGCTTATGGTTCCAGGTCACCTTTAATCTTCATCAGAGGTAACATGAACGCGCAGCGTTATATCCACGAAGTTCTAGAACCCCATCTTTTACCCTATCTTGACACCCTGGCAGATCCAACTTTCCAACAAGATAATGCCCGACCACATGTTGCAAGAGTCACAATAGACTTCTTTCAACATAATGATGTCACATTGTTACCATGGCCACCAAGATCTCCCGACTTATCCCCAATTGAGCACGTGTGGGATATGATGGGTAGGAGATTGCTCAATTTGCAACGTCCTCCTCAGACTCTAGAAGCACTTCGAGAGGAGTTGGTGGTTGCCTGGAATGAGATACCACACGAGGACATTGACCACCTGATCAGAAGCATGCCTAGGCGCGTTGGAGAATGCGTAGCACATCAGGGTGCATCCACACATTATTAAAGGTCAAAGGGCTTTAAAGCAGTGCAATCATTTTGAAATTTTTATCATTTACTTATTATGCTTCATTAAGTACTTATACAAAATTTTATTAAAATAAAACCATTTAAACTGGGTGTTCGGATTTATATGTCACTTAGTATATGTTTTGTACGGGGTCCGGTAAGGCAACCATGACAAAAAACTGTTCAAGAATGTAGACTTCAATTATGCAGATTACTGTGGAGTGTCCGTGCAAATATTCAATCAGAAATATGGCCTAATTGCTCTATTTGGAACCATTATGGTTCGTTCTGTAGAATTAGAGCACCTGCTAAATGGAGTCAGGTAGCCATTTGGATCATGCACCCTTTTACTTCCATTGTTGTTAATTCATGAATTTCTGTATAATGGATTTGACATCTCGACAGCTTATCCAACACTGATATCCAATTAGGAGGTGCACGCGTTGCAAAGTCATGACGCTCCTTTTACCGTATAAGCACGTACATTACTCTTGGAGTGACGTGATTGAGATATCGAAGTTTTACCGTCCCATCTCGTCGTACTGCAACCGAAACCCACGAATTATTGGCGGAGGAGTTTCGATTTTGCCCTGATTGAAAATTAAATGTATTAATGATACCGTTTATTGGACCGTTGCCGGACATCTGTCTGCATCCTCCTCATTTTCTCTTCATTTCTCTCTCTGAATGCCCCAATAGTGCGGTATTATCGGATTCATTTGCGGCTCTGAGACTAATCGATGTTAAATCGTATGGTTAGTCTTCTGGAATAGGCCATCAAGACAGGTAAACAATGATTTTCTCACATGCTGTTTACGCAGATGATTACGTGATTGAAATGGTTTAATACATACCTTAATGGACAAGTATGCCATTATTGTCCACATAAATGTGCTAGAACAATAACAGCCATCTCCACTGAGGTTTTATTTTAGTCCCCCACCTTCATATTTCGAAAACTGCATTCCGGAAAAAAACTTTCACAACAGTTTTTGATATTTTTGAGAGGGGCAAAATGATTGTGCCCTTGACAATGATCGTATAAGATCCTGTCGAAGTCAAGTGAATATTTTCACCACTACCTTCTGGGCCAAGGTCAAAACAAGGCCTCAGAAATATCTTCTAGCAAAAGTACCAGACAGCACAGATGTGAGGTTTGTTGAGATTACCCACAGGTGACCGTTACCATGACCTCGACTATGAGCTTCAGAGTCAAGTCAAGACCTCTAATTTTTATACTGGAAATGGCGAAAAGATGGAATTGCACGACGGAAAGTTACATTGACCTCGAAGTCAAAGTCCTGTTAAGCTTAAATGACATTTGAGGATAATGCCACACTTGGACGTAAAGGATTTTACTTTTTCCATTTCCAGTATAAAAATGAGAGGCTTACTTTGGAAATTTTGAGTTGAGCTTATAGGTCATGGTCAAGGTCATAGTCAGGGTCCTTTGGGTGATCCCCACAAGCTTCATAGCTGGGCTGTTGAACATTTTTGCTCGAGCAAATAGTTTTCGACGTGCTGATTTGGCATTGAAAGGGCCTTAAAGGTCGCAGTCAAGGACATTCACTTCCGTTTGAATTTTGTTTGCAGAATGCACAGTTTTCGAAATATTTAGGTGGCGACACCGTGTATACCATGTTCAATTTTGATCAATATTTGCAACATCCCATGTCTAAGAACTTCCTCAATGTTCTGCAACAGTTGTTGATAAGGTCTACATCAAAGGACGGTGTGTAGGAAATCGGCGCTGCAGATACATGGTAGAGTGTGACAAAGAGAATGTTACGTACCTCGACGTATCGTTCGTTTCCCGCTCAAAATGATATTATAAATACGTTTAACAACCAACAATAGCCTCATTCATAACATAAAGAACAACAGTTATCTGTAATGTTTAAAAATGTGTAACGTGAATAGACACTTATCTGGATACTTATCTAGGGCAGCCTCGGTAGCTCGGTGGTTGGCGCGTCGAGTTAGCAACCCGAGGCTCGTGGGTTCGAATCTCCTCGTTGGATGCTTAGTTCCGAGCTATGGATTTTGAATTGTGTTGTCTATATCACACAGGTGGGTGCAACATTGGCGATAGGTACATATCATAGCTGCAGCTGGCTTACTGTATTAGTTACCCGTAGATGGCTTGTGAAGTAGTACACTGTTGGTAATGCAGAGTTGGTAAAAAGATGGCCTAGTTGGCAGGGTTCGCCTCCACACTACTACTACTTCTACTACCACGACAAGGGTGAGAAGGAAGCTTCGTCTTAAAAGAATGCGGTAAATGGGGGCGAGTTTTCAGGTTCTCATTGGAAAGAAGAATAATCGTTTGCTGTTGAAGCGAAATGTAAAAATAAATCAAGGCGTGTCATTACAAAACTTGATGTTTTAAAAAGATCATATATAATATGTACATCGTTCCCACAATGATTACACATATTTAAGAATAAATACTCTTCATTTGAAAAGATGCCTAAATCGGACCCCTCTCTTAAAGCAGTCCACTGACATCATTGAGTCTGGATTCTTTTACACTCCATTATTTCCATTCGTAAACAGCAACTTAGGAACCTCGCGTCACGCATCTTTGTGCACAATTATATGATAGTGGAAAAAGTTCTTGCCTAACGCTGAAATTTCCATCATTATTCGTAGAGATTTACAAGTCAGCCTTTGCATCTATATATTTTCTCAGTGGTAAGATCCAAGATCCGTCTTATGCTCACGAGATTGATTTAGATATTTGAATGAAAGTTTGGATAAACAAGTTGTTTGTTTTAGTCCCATAAATTGAACAGCTTGCAGTGGTCTTAACCTACTCACGCTGAACATGAATCTGGAGTCTGGGCGACGATGGACAAATTTTAGAAAAAACGCATTAAAACGGTCCACAGGTCCACAAGAAAAGTGGTCTGTGCTGGGGGTCAGCTATATTTTCTTCATCTATTATTTTTTTCTGAGCCCGAATCTGAGGTCAACATTTGGAGCAGATGGACAAATAAGAAAGTAATTTACTCAGCAGAATTAAAAATGTATTTTTGGTGGATGTGCAAATGTGCATCTCTCGAGGAGACAAATAATGCCGAAATGAGTGATATTGACGCCTGACTTACTTTCTTAATCATCCAGCGGCCCTCAATTTCTTGAATGACCTCAAATTCTTGTTCACTGTAAAAAACTATGAGCGAGAAATATATTGGGACCCCAAGCACACGGCATTTGTTTTAATTTATGGGCCTGTCTAGTTTATTCGCGGTGTTATTTTTGCACCTAATTCTCAAATCATAAGTGGGTAAGGTTTGCCCTTTTTTTTATTTCAATAATAACTTTCAGCTGTAACTATAAAAGTGTTACCCGCTTTTAAAACATACGTTAGCTACTTTTCGTATCTTTATCCGCCTGTCTGTCTGCCTATCTATCCGTAAACTCTTGTCCCCTCTGTAACTTGAAAAGAACGAAAAAGCCTTATAGCCCTTGAAAATCAATGTTGTAGCGACAGGCTGCAGGAAAGTAAGACTACCACTATCCCATTATATATCTCCATCTCCCTCATACATACACATGCAATCTAACCCTGTATGTGAACGTTTGTTCGGTAAGCTCAAAGACATACGTTTTGTAGTTGTCTCAAAAACTTTGCCTATACGTAAAAGCGCCCTGCAATCATATTTGTCAGAGTAACAGCTTACTTGACATCGACGTGCAATTTATGTTGTCCTGTTATGTCTTCAAAATAAAATTGTACAAAGCCCGGGAAGACGATAAATGGAGAAACCTGCCAGCTCGTGCTAAATTTGCCCATAGTAATACCTGGGAAAACTCACAAAATCCAAAAATGCAAGACCGATGCCGTCAAAATAGAAATTAGGAATACTTCCTACGATATGAGAAGTAATGGCCAACATATCACGACCTCTGCATTCAAGATCCGCCCATGGTACGGACACTCGATACTAACAATAATGTTTATTTGTAAAAAACAATTAGTCTAGAACAAAACAAATACAGGGTGTTTCACTTTATTGTTGCATAACTTTAAGATTCGATAGAACTTTTAAAATTAATGCATAAAGTCTATATAAACATGGGTCGAAAAATGCGTGGCTTCCGAAATTTACTTTCTAAAATAGTTTTTTTTTAAATATTTCGAACAATATTTGATGTATAACAGTGAAAATTGGCATACAGAGGTTTTTTGGTACGACAAAACGAACCATGGGCATAGTTTTACTGTAGCCGCTAGAGGGCGCTCTCTACTGTACCTGTAATGTATTAAAATGACCGAAAATTTTTTCTTAGTGCAATTTTTTGCTATTTGAATAAGAAAACTGATTCTTCGCACTTTTCTGCATAAAAAAGCTCTTCTGTGAGTTTTCGTTATAGTTAGCCGTTTATGAGATATTTCGATTTTTAAGATTCGATGCATTTTTAATTATTTATGGGAAAATAATATTTTTTTTACATTTTCGATTTGGGCATTTCAAGTAATTAAGATGATCGTCTAGATTGTGTTTTTAAACACAGCAATAATTCCTAACTCCAAATAAACACAAAAACAACAGAATATTATTTTTTTAATTTTCCAATATTATTTTTAACAAATTAAATTAATTATTTACAACTAAAATGCTATTGGATAGTTAGGAGAAACATACAAAATCTAAAGTAGTTGCTCGAAATGTAAACCCAATGTATACACAATTCACATCTACGAATGATCGAACGTGGTATAGCATTATTCAAATAAGGCCTTATTTCATCACATGCATTCCTGTTTCTGTCTAGTAGCATATATCTTGTGGTTACGGGAGTCTGGTATACTTTTTCTTTCAGAAATCCCCACACAAAGAAATCTAATGGATTTAGGTCAGGGGGTCGTGGAGGCCAGGCGACTGGTCCTCCACGGCCGATCCATCTTTCTGGATAATTTTCGTCCAGCCAGTTTCTAACTATTCTCGAATAATGAGCTGGACCAGGCCAATCTTCTTAAATCTAACATAACATCATCCCAAATATTTGCATGTTCAGCCTTTAAAAATTCCAAGAAGGTTGCAGCATTTAACCTTGCAGGCAAAAGGTAAGTTCCAAATAGTCGATTACGGTAGATACCAATCCACACGTTCACACTAAATTCATGCTGAAAATTTCTTTCCCGAACTGCATGGGGATTTTCATGCGACCAATATGTTGTAATATGTTTATTATGACAACTTACCACTCCACGTCTAGAGAAGCATGACTCATCGGTCCATAAAACGTTACTTAAAAACTCCCTATTATTATCAGTTCTATCAAGAATCCGCTGACAAGATGTGATTCTTCGTTCTCCGTCCCCTGGCTGTAGTCCTTGCACAGGTTGCAAATGGTAAGGACGTCTATGGTGATTTCTAAGAACACGGTGAACATGGCTTGCTGAAATTCCCAAGGCACCAGAAACTCTTGTGGCCGGATCTCTATCAAACTCACGCAGAATCATACGGGTAAATCTGCGCTGACGAACATTTATGTTTTGATCCCTTTGGAGATTTCCGAAACCATTCTCAATTATTTGGCGATGCTCTCTTACATATACTGAGCGAGTTGGATGTCGTCTGTTTGGAAATCTTCGTGCGTATTCTCTGGCTGCTTCTGCTGCGTTTCCATTTACAAAGCCATACACAAAATGAATATCCGCTAACTCTTGATTGGAGAATAAAAATGGCATTTGTATAAAACTTACGAAAAAAACAGGTAAAAGAAACTAAATTTCGTGCATTCACAATTGCAAAAAAACGTTTCAGGTTTCAACAGACAACAAAAAGTGCGAGGAATTATTTTTTTTATTCAAAAAGCAAAAAATTGCACTGAGAAAAAATTTTCGGTCATTTTAATACACTACAGGTACAGTAGAGGGCGCCCTCTAGCGGCTACAGTAAAACGATGCCCATGGTTCGTTTTGTCGTACCAAAAAACCCCTGTATACCAATCAATTTTCACTGTTATACATCAAATATTGTTCGAAATATTTAAAAAAAACTATTTTAGAAAGTAAATTTAAACACCCTACCCTGTATTTCGGAAGCCACGCATTTTTCGACCCATGTTTATATAGACTTTATGCATTAATTTTAAAAGTTCTATCGAATCTTAAAGTTATGCAACAATAAAGTGAAACACCCTGTATAGATAGATTTTATATTATGTATACTTATTTCATATGGCATTTATGACATAGCCGCCAAGAACGGTGACTATAACTATAACTTTTCTGTTGGTGCGGATAGCTTATCCGAACATAATCCTTTATGAACTGATGCGTTGCGTGGGAACTGCAAAGCCAGCCTACTTGACGCTATTTTTTTCAAAATCAGTAACAAAATGGAGGTCTTTACCCTTAGTGTTATTGCACTGGTGAGCTGAAATAGGAACCTTGTAATAACTATGCCTGTCCCGCTTACAAGCTTCATAATCAAGTATTTTGTTCATGTAAAATTCTATTCGTAAAAATATAAAAACCCCAATGAAGTTACAGCAAATAGCATTCCATGGTCATTTACACATATCTACCAAAATCCCGGTAGCAGCTTAGAGATACGTGTTTCTGCCGTTTGGAACCGAATGGGCTATTCTTCTGAGGCAGCCACGGAATCGGCTTGTTTACGTGTTTCATTATGTGAGGCTTATCGGGCGGGGACTAAGCCCGGATCGTATATTCCATGGAGTTTTTTTCTAAAGGTCGCGGTCGTATAGTTGGAGTTTACGGTTTGCCGGAGCTTCTTTCGCCCGGTGGAAGATTATGCGAAGTGAATTACGAATATTCTCATTTCGTGAGCTTTCCGACTACTTAATAAGAAAACGTCGAGACAGCCTACATTATATTTTAATATCATGAATGGCATGACTGATATTTATAGCAAAATACCGGGTGACACAGGTAGTTGGACCATTACAGTTATCTTTGTAACAATTATTGCCCCCTCAATTACTTTTTGGACGAGCCAGGTGAGCAAGTTGAAATTTGGTATGGTGAACTTGATGCATGAATACTGTATTGTAGAGTAAATGTGGCGCTTAAAAAATGTCTCTTTTCATTTGGGATGAAGTTTAACATTATTTTAGACGGACTGGCGGGTGTCAAAATTGAGCATTGTCGTAAATTAGATCTCTTATAACTTAACAATTGATCATCAAACCTTTATAGAACGTAAAGTAGGTATACTGGACCCATGACACAAAGCCCTAGAGTGTCTGTTAGAAGGAAGGTTTCCCACTAGGGCATCAGGTGTAGTCAATAAGGACGTTTCTACAACGTAGAAGTGTCGCATTTAATTAAATAAAATTATGACGTGGCAATCGACTACAGTTCACAACAAGCCATTGCTATTGGACCAGTGAACGTTGTGTGTCCACACTTATCCATCCCAGTTTTATAGTTAAGACACGACCACGTCTGCCGGATCAGCTAGTTTGAAATAAAAAATCTCTAATTTCGCGTATCATGCCTAACATCCAGTGGCAATGGTGCAACCTGCGTTCAAAGTCTCCTCTTTCAATGCCTGATGCAAAACGACATATTATGGATGCATTCTAAAAGTGATTAAAAAAAGTTAAATTTGAATAAATTCCTATAATTTGATGGCCATTATTAGAACCTACCTATAGTCGTTCAAAATATTTTGTTGTTCGTGATATGTCCAACTCAAGGGACAATGTCCTTGCGCTAACATGAGGATTTCCTTCAATATATCCTGGTACGCGGTTAATATTTTCTTGTCTTCTTCCAATTCTTTGCCGTTGAAGCGTATGCCGAAAACTACCATTGGCGCCGATTTGGGTATCGAGACGCGTAAACTCCTTTTCTGAAGATATTCAAAATAAACTGCAAGCATATCAGCAGCTTCATCGCTCGTAAAGTGCATAATAATACTTAAAGTAACGCGAAACTATTGACAACTATTGAGAATTTGAGGATTATTTATGTTTTGACTAGGTATTTGTTTTGGTTCCATGGCCTGTTTCTATTAACTGTTTTTTTCGTATATACACACAGTGAATATGCATTCAAACAAAAAATATGCCTTTTGTTATTGGCATTGCCTACTTTCCTTTTAGCGATATTTTGTCATATTTTCAAAAAGGGTAATTTTATTCTGAAAATAATTCCAGGAAAATTAGCTCAAGTAAATTAAAATGCAAGGGCTTTCCGTATAAAATTTTCTTTGTCCTAAATTTTAGGTTAGGAACAGGATATCAAGATGCGGTTTTTGCAAGCTGGTTTATACATCATTTAGATAGCTTTTTATATAAAAAAAATCATACTAGTACATTTAAATTTTTGAGAAAATTAATAACTTCTGTCGGAAAAATGCCCTACAGAGGCCACATGTGAAACTAACAAATGTTTAAATATTATAATACGAGGGATGTCCTGTAAGTTTTGCATATGGAAATAAAACAACACGGTAGTTAGTTTTAAATGACTTTATTGTTTTCCGAAGTATTCTCCACGAATACTAATACACTTCAGCATGCGCTCGAACCAATTTTCGAAGCACTTATTCCACTCGTTTGCTGGCAGATCCAAAACGGCATTTTTAAATGCGTCACTGCTTCTTCTGGTGACTGGAACCTCTGGCCACGCAGTCTGTTTTTAATTTTCGGGAAAGTATAGAAATCGTTAGGACTTAGATCGGGACTATATGGAGGATGGTCCAATAATTCCACGTTTTTTTCCGTTAAATGCTGCCTTGTTTTTTGGGCTGCGTGTGAGCTTGCATTGTCTTGGTGGAGGATGATTCTTTTTTCGGGGTTAAAGGTTGATTTTTCGAAGCTCGGTGATGACTTTTGGCAATAAAATGGTGGTATACTAATCCGCAGTAACAGTTCTTTGCTCATTAAGATGAATTGTTGCAATATGACCCGCTTTTGGCACAAATGTCGTGACCATCTTTTTCGAAACACTTCGAGAACCGGTGACTTTTGTTGGCTTTTCTTCACCTTGGAACACCCAAACAGCCGACTGTCGTTTATTTTCTGGTTTATAACAGTAAATCCACGATTCATCGCCATTAAAAATGCTGTACACATTTTGTGAGTTTCCGGAATTGAAACGGTCAAGCGTTTTTTGACACCAATTAACCCTGGCTGCTTTCTGCTCTGCAGTCAACAGTATTTATCCAACGAGTAAAACTAATTTTCTTACTCCTAATTCTTTATGTAAAATTTTTTGAATTGAGGTCTTTGAGATCCTCAAGGACGCCTCAATCTCGCGATATGTCACATGTCTATCTTCAATGATGAGTTTGCGCACAACATCGACGTTTTCCTAGGTGACTGGCGTTTTTGGTGCACCCACCCTGAGATCGTCGCTAAGACTCACCCGTCCACGTTTGAATTCTCCATACCAACGGGAAATTGTTGACTGACGTGGCGCTTCGTTGCCGAAAACAGACAGTAACTCAGCAAGGCATTCTTGTTGCGATAATAGTCTCTGAAATAAATTATGGAGCGAAAATGTTCTCGGTTAAGTTCCATTTTCACATGATTGGTGACACTTAAAAATTCACTGTTGTGGGAACACTGCACGTACTGTTGTAAAACTTTGATTTTAAGTTCACTAAAGAGTGAGGTTAAGATTGAGTATATGCAAAACTTAAAAGACAGCCCTCGTATTTGTAGCCAAATAATAGCTCTATTCAACTACTGAAAATTTGTTAAAATCGGCTCAGCCGTTTCGAAGATACAGGATGTTTTTCACGGAAACCTTTCCATACCCCTCCCTACTTTATTTGTAGAGATACAGATAAAAATTGCCAAACAAAAAAGTTCACATTATCCTCGACCTTGAAGGTCAGGTATTTTTTTCTTCGGTTAATATAGCGAAATTCACAGACACGTCACTTTTTTAGATACAATATCGAAGTTACGCCCCCTAGCGGCTATTTCAAAAACTTTACTATTGTAACGCCTTCTGATCAGTATTTTCTGACAAAACTCCTGATACACCGTAATTTTCCGAGACTTTGCAGTTCCGAAGCAGTAACTCGTGCAAGAGTAACGTTCTGAAAGCTGACACCGTTAAATTTATTTTGGGAATTATAGTAAGCAATATATATATATATATATATATATATACTTTGAGACGTGGCCATTGTCGTCTAGACCAGTTAGGTGCAAAATAAAGCTTCCGCCTTTTGTTAGATACTTCGACAAAATTCAAGCAATGAGGACTCTTTATACTTTATTGGTCTATAGCTTTCAATGGACTGCGTCATCTTCATCAGGAGCTGCGATAACATTGAGAAGAAATAGCAACTATTGTACAAAATGATTTTAAATTAACTTAGTATGTGAGATTATTGATAAATGTTATTAACGTTTAAGTTGAGGGAAACACCCAGTAACCTGGTAAAAGCTGGATACATACATTCGTCAAAATTATATTATATATATATATAGTAAATAATATACTACACTACCTTCTTACTTTCTGCTCTCAAGCTGGTGTTCCCAGAATGTAAACATTGCAACCCCTAAGTTCACAATGATTTCCAAGAACAGTTGAGTCCCAAAGATTTTATTTATATTTAAAAAAAAGCTCTTGAAATCTGATTTTCTCCCGAACAATATCTCGAAAGTTATTTGAACACCTACTTTCTGCATATAGGAACCTTAATTTGATTTTTTGTTACCAGTATCAATATTTCGCGTTCAATAAGAAATGTTCTGGAGTAGATTTAACGGTCTTTGAAACTGGGCGTCTCATCTACAGAGAATGGGTGTCGAAATAGTGTCGACCAATCTCGCAGAAATTGCATTGGGAGCTGCACACATGCCACGTTGTCCCATCCTCCCAACTGAACGCTATATTCGAGTTGGAGGAGGTGTCGGTAATACCCTTCAATCAAAATTTGAAACGTGCTTCGACCTTCGCGTTCCTCATAAGCATCGTCCTCGGTTCGCTGAGAAGGGCATGTCATGAGGAAATCCCCTTCGCGATTATGGACTTTATATGTGATATGGTATATTAGATGAGTGTCAGCGGGCATCAAGACGGAAAGACGAAAACGGTACGTGAGCTGGGTCAGGAAAACCGGAGGAATTTCCACGCTACGCTTCATGGGCGGCAGCGAGGCCCTAATGCGGCGGGTTAGGTATTTGAAGCACAGCAGGAAGATCAAGGCTAAGGTGAACGCCATTGTGGGCGATTTCTGGTAAATGGCATGGCTATTTTTACCTCCAACGTCAAAGTTATTCTCCATATCAAGCTTGCGTGCACTTTAATCCCAAAATCATCGATTTTCGAGTTATAGTCTGTTCAAGCTCAATAAATTCAAAAAAGATATATGTATGTTGTGATAAACCATAACTCTGTGGAGATGTCTCTTGCAAAGTCGTTCCTTTTCGTGTATTTATTAAACTTGCACACGCTGTAACCCTGTATCCAGATTTTTACGCAGAATAATATGCAATACAATTTCAGACAATTGGACAGGCAAGCATCTTTCATCTCCATATTCTTCAAGAAACAAAAAGAGAAAGTCGGCTAAACGCAGGTCAATATATAGTGGGTGGCTCAAAGCAACAGTAAAGTACAGCTCGTCAAGAGTAGGAAGAGATATGAGGATGTGCTGGGATTGCGCACACGAGAGAGGGAGAACGCAATCGGAGCAAAAGAGATGGCAGGTAATTGTACCTAATAGACGTGCCATTCGATCAGTCTGCGTCCTAAATTAGTCGGAAAATTTCAATAGTGGAATACGTATTATGTGAAGCCTGCTTTTCTTAATCGAAATTGTTAGCAAGTGTCAAAAGGAAACCAAAACAATTTATTTCATAAAATAAGTATCGCACGCTATGTAGCTATGTAGACTGAAATTGCTTGGTACTCATTGTATTTTTAATTGTTAATAATTTCAATTAATGAACAATCAAATGAAAAGTAATGTCAGAAAACTAAGATCGTAGTAGATACAGTTTGCAATATTTTAAAGATTTATGAAGTTTCACAGAGTATCAAATCCTGAAATTTCGGAATCGGAATCTGAGCTACTACTTAAACTTAAATATTTTATTTCGCTATCGCTATCTTCATCTAGGTTTATTATTATTTGATCCACAACTAAGTCGAGTGCTGGTTCCATTTCCATTAACTGCTTCTCAAAACCTTTGGCATGCTCACACCGCCTTTCCGTTCTTCTGTGGGTTTGTCGACAGTCTTGAGATTAAAATCTACATGTCTCTCAGCCA
This sequence comes from Acanthoscelides obtectus, assembly GCA_963669975.1. NCBI lineage: Eukaryota > Metazoa > Arthropoda > Insecta > Coleoptera > Chrysomelidae > Acanthoscelides > Acanthoscelides obtectus. Next base: position 36,285,411 of record CAVLJG010000005.1, read on the forward strand.
AATAGTGTTTCGAAGATGGCCATACCAACTCAGTTGCGTTCAAGTCGGGGTGATATGGTGACAATCTAAAAACATAATCACCTTTTTCAGCCATTTGTCTATTTTATAAGTTATATATGCCGGGTTGTGCATTTTGATGAGGCTATACAAATCAATCTTCAACATGTCGTCAGTGAAATGTATGTTTTTCTGTCTTAGCCATTCTTTCATATGATGCTTCTTAGAGCACATAGCAGGACATTTGTCTATATGAACATTGTGTTACGGAGCGTTGTCTTTAACAAAAACACTATTTGGTGTTAGGCTGGGAATCAGTTTATCCTGAAGCTACTTTTTGTGCTAGTAGTTACTATAGTTCATCTCACTATGATAATCACCTGATTTACTATTGGATTTAAGTTTCAGAAATGCATTTTCCACGAAACCATTTTCACTACCAGCATGCACAATAATAAATCTTTGTCCTTTTGAAACTGGCGTGAAGGCCCTCGTTGGTATTATCGCTCCAACTCTTTTCATGCGTATGTGATGTAAGGATGTATATTTCGTCAATATAGTCGTCCGTATAAGACGACCTCTTTCTCTATATTCTTTCATCCTTCTCAGAAAATTTCTCCTGAGATGCTGAATCTTTGGTTTCTCCATAAGATGTCTTCAATTAGTTCTTGCCTTCCTCCAACGAAATCCCATTGTCCTCAGCACTTTCCTTGAAGTTTCATGTGACCCAGTGTAATTGTGTTCTTGAAGAAATTTCCTGAGTATGCGCCGCATAGTTGGAACCTTATTTTCCGTTATGTAAAAATTCATTATAGATCGACGAAGCAATCCTCTATCAGAGTTGTCGAAATTAGATTTCGGAGTGGCTCATTCGTCTTTCTTTGTTTGGTGTAGAAAAACATATCGAAGCATCTTCTTCAACAGATTTCCTTTCGCGAGAAGTCCTTCTAATAGTCGATCGACTAACTCACGTGGCCATGGCTGCAGGCTCGTGAACTGTAGCTACAATAAGTAAAATTTATCCAGTTTGGCCAAACAAAAAAATCATGAAAATTTCGATGACTTGCGCACCCTGTATCTCGTAAACTATTGGAACGTTTGCCTTCTGACCACAGATAACTTTGGTAGAAATGGTACAAACGATATCACACTTAAATGCCAGTCATTTTAAGTGGAATTTATTTTTATGAAATTGTTATGATTGGGTACTATCCAAAAATGTTTAAAAAATGAGTCTCAAGTAGCCGCACAGGCTGAAGCCTAAATACCACGACACCAACACTGCCATGATGAGCCTAAATAAATTTTGTTAATCTGATTTTTGAACTTCCTAGGGCTAGTAGAAGTGGGAAAATCCAGTCCTAGATGTAAGAAGCTCAGCACGGTTAGGTTGGGAGGCTGAAGTCTGGCGTGTCTGTCTAGCCGGCACACCACTCGGCGGCATCATGGCGGATAGCTCTGAGGAGCAAAGCCCATTGGCATAGCGGTAAAAGAGAGCTAGATTGTTGACGGCCCGCAGGTGCGAAAGGGTCCCGAAACTGTCCAGTAGAGGACAGTCATGGATCAGTCGGACCGCCCTCCTCTGCAACAGCATGAAGCATGGATAATGTAGTCGGGGCGGCAGACCCCAAACATATGAGCAGTACTCGAGGCTAGGTCTTATCTGGGCCTTGTACAGAGTGAGTAAGTCATGTCGACAGGTAGTCTAACTTTTCCCCAGCATCTGCCGCTATGTTGAGTCAAATGGGTCAAATCGGCATTATAGGTCTAATCAATTGTGAAAGAAATAATGAAATTGTGTTGGTGCCTGTCGCAGGTCCACATCTTTGAATTTATTAAGCTTTAAGATCCTGTAACTCAGAAACTGTTGATCTTACGATAGATGACTTTGATTAGATTGGTATGGAGAGCAGCACACTAACATTTCAGCCAGTTTCACCGTGAGCCATTTGCCTCAAGGAATGTGCCATATCTTTTCAAAAATGAGATAATATATGAGATGTACATCATTCTGCCTGTCTGGCGCTAATCCTCTTTTATCCAATTTTTGAATTACCTTAGGTTAGCAGTACAGGGAAAGCCTCATCAGATTGTTCCACAATCTCGATGTCCTAGCGACAAAGGAGCTGCCGTACCGGCCAGTTCTCGATGTACGAAGTTCGTCACTCTGAGGAGCAGAGCCAGTTGACATTGCGGCGAAAGAGAGCAACATCGCCGACCGCCGGTCAGTGAGGCTGTCCGACTGTCCGTTAGAGCGGAGTCAGTGTAGTCGCAGCAACAGAATGTGGACAGTACTTGAGGTTGAGTCTTATCGGAGCCTTTTACTGAACGTGGTTATTTTGAAAAAAGTACTTCTCAGCCCTAAACCTAGCCTAGCATTCTCCCAGCGTCTGCCGCGATTGATAAGATGTGTTCGTACCGAATGAAGGTCTCTTTGGTAGACACCAACCGGATGAGCCCTAGGATGCATCTTGTTAGTTAAGGTAGTGTATTGTGCTTTAGAAGCATTGAACTGTATCAGGCTGTTGTATTCCCAAGCAGTGATAACCTCCAGATCTGTCGCCAGAAAGAGAGAGAGATAGAGATAGATAGAGAGAGAGCGAGAGTCGCTGCTAGTCTTCTCCTCTCCACCTCATCGGCAGAAATCGACTTGGCACCCTGCATTCCTCAGCGAAGAGTACTGTCATCAGTAAAGGTGTGGATTGGATTCATCTTACAGGTAAGTGATATGTGATAGAAATAACGTCGGGTCCAATACCGGCCCCTGGGAAACACCCGTATTGGTATAGTACAGCCGATCGAAAGCTTTCGTGATATCAAGTACAACAGCATGAGCCTCACTATATGACTGGATGAGTCTACTCCACTGTTGCCTGACGTAAGCTAGTAGGTGCACCGTTGACGGCTAGGACTGCAAACCATACTGCCACTCGCTAATGAAGCCATGACAATCCTTGACCCCTACATAACTCAGAAAGTCGCACGGGTTTTGATGTACTGTGAGCAAGGTTACTACCGTGCCAAGGACGACACTTTGTTGTTTTTCTAAATTTTTTTGTCACTTCCGGTCGAGCTACAGACAAAAAGGGGAAAAATATGTATCGCTGAAACTTTTCGATGTTTCACAGACTCGTCATTTTCAGAAGAACAAACATTTTATGGGGATCAACATTTGAAGACTGTTGGAAATTAGATTATAAAAGTTGCAACAATTGAACAATCATTCCAAAACTGTAATGCAACCAAATCCAGGCCACTTACTGGGCATGTCAATGTGATTCATGAGCTGTAGAAAAAGAAAAACTAAGCAAGCGTGTAAGTAAATGACTTGGGGGTACGGTGCAATGTAAATGAATACCATAATAGTTTTGTAGTACTGCTCAAGCAATCAATGGTTTTAATAATGTGGGGGTCTTATGCAAAGCGTAGATGTAATAAATACGCCTAAGAAGTGGATGTATGAAACACCACAACAGTTTACTTATTTTCCGATCACATAAAATTTTGCAAGAAATGTTAGTTGCGGCAACTGAAATAGATGAATTAATACTGAAAAGAAAATCAGATCAAGCCAAGGAATTTGTGCGTCGGCGGCAGCTATAATAAAATTGCGAATTTTGTTTCCCCCAGAGACTATTCTTGTAGATAATTTCTGATGTAGTATTTCGGCATCCTCGGCATCCCAGTTCCCATGTGTTGGATTTCTAGAACAATGGAACAAAATTCCAGGAAACAGTCATCCTGAAAAGGTAATGTAATCAAAGCCAGACCACTTACTCGATATGCCACTGTGCTACATGAGCTCATGGAAAAGGAAAAATAAGCACGCGTGAAAGTGAACCACTTGGGGGTTTTATGCAAAGTGTAGATAATGTAAATGCGCCTGAGAAGTAGGAGTGGCTGAGGCGGAAGCAGCAGCAGACACTAAGAGTGCAGTCGACACGGAGAAGCAAAAAACCAAGCTACCAGTCGGCGGCGAGTATTTTTGCTGTAAAACTGGAGGCGCACTTTGGAAATTGTGTTACTTTATAGGAGCGTATAAAATTTCCTTCTGCACACTTCTGCGCGCTTCAAGATTAATGTATTCGGGCGAATAAAAATGAACTGGCGCCTGCTATGTCTCTCCAAGGAACGGGAAGAGCATCTGTATCGGATAATTCAATTAGGTATAGTTCCTCCATGGTGCAGAAAGCTGAAGCACATTTTTATGCAGATTTCTAAGATATCTTCTGAGAAGTTGAGTCATATTAAAATGCTCTTTTTTATCTGTGCTAAGGTAAAAAGATCCCATTAATATCACGTTCGCTAACATGTAATGAGCGCCGCAGTTTTACATTTCATTGTTATATAACCATTCCTTCTCTGCTCACTTAGAAAAGATGGTACATTCGTGAATGTATTACTTTTCCAGCTCTGACACAGAAAATGAGCTATATTTCGCTCCCAGACCCAGTTGGCGGCATGAGGCTCAATGTGGCAGATATTGACAATGGTATGGCGAAAGAATAGAAGGCTTGAAAATTTAAGAAATTTAACAACTATAGACGTTAAAACCAATTTTGGCGATAATTATGTAATACGATAAAGGAAAAAAGGTGACTTATACTTGTAACTTTCATGCTTGATGGAAGGCTGAAGTTGGAGTAGCCTATGCTCACAGATCTCGAACAAGATGGCTAGAGGGCATGGCTAAGAGTGCTTTAAAGGTAAGCCAAAAGCTCAAGTCCAGTCCAAGATGAGGAGCAAAGGCAAGGGGATGGCCAAAGCAGAGGCAAGGGTCCAAAACAGGGCCCTAATGTCCAAAAGTTAGAGACACGTTTTATGACCTGGGCATCTTCAAGTCTCGGTCTATATATCAAAAATTATTCTATGATTTTCTAAGTTTCAATAGTACTTGCATAAGCTAGTCAAATCAAACAGAGCAACTTTGAAATGGTTTCGATTTCTTAAAAAAACATGTGGAATCTTATCGGCAACCACATAATAGTTTAAAATAAACTATGAGGAATATAGGAGGTCTGTAAATTAGGTAATGAGACTGGCAATGTGGCGTTCGATCCGACAACACTGGAAGCGCCGAACTTGGAGGCGATCAGCCTTCAGTACAAGTTTGAACTAGCTCGAGTCATTTGGCTGTCTGTAGCGATTTTCTTTTTGTGAAACAGTATTTTCTATTATATCCTAAATATTGGTGACATCAATTTCAAGCAACCGAGTGCTATCAGGTTTTGCTTCAGACTTGGACACAGTGCGACGGAAACTCGTGCTAAGAAAGGCCACGCTCAGGTTTTTCGGTGGTTTAAGGCATTTTCAGAAGGAAGAGAGTCGATTTAAGATGAACCAAGAAGCGGAAGACCTTCTTCTTCAAGAACTGATAAAAATATCGACAGAATCCGGGATCTGCGCGTTCACATCGTACAGTCAAAATCTTCAAGGAAGAGCTAATTTTGACTCACCCCACCGTTCATCAAATTTGCAACAACTGACTGTTGCATTACGATAATACTCCTTGTCACACAGCAATGTCAATAAACGAGTTTTTGGCCGGTAAAAACACTCTTGTGACATCTCAGCCTCCTTATTCGCCTGACTTACGTCCTTGTGACTTTTTCTCTTCCCAAAGCTGAAAAATCCCGTCAAGGGAACTCATTTTGAGACAGTCGAAAAGATTCAAACCGCTGTAACCAACCAGCTGAAGGCTATTCTAGTATTGAATTTCCAGCACTGCTATGAGAAGTGAAAGCTGTGTGCGGCTTCAGCAGGAAGTTATTGTATGGGAGACAACACATAATTGTAATAACAGTTGAGTAAAAAATCTCCTCACTCAATCCAATACTCCTGGTATGGTGGGATGTAAATGAGACGTGTACAGTTATATTCTTTCAATAAATACCATTATTTCCACATCAGTATGAAGTAATAAACTGGATAATCTAAAGCTTGATCTCCACAACATGGCAAAATATTTTTACTCCATCGCATTGCTCGACCTCATATTGCTAAGCGTACACGACAAAAGCTACAGGAAAACGATTACGGATAAAAAAGCATTGATGATTAACCACAGAGACAACGGTACATAGATGACTTCTTCAAACCAAACCGGTTTTGAAGAAATACCATCCGCTCTTTGCCTAATCACTAGCAACAGAAGTGGCTAATGATGGTGATTATATTGTCAATGATTAATTATTACTTCATAAATAAACAAAAGTTATGTATGGCCCTCATTTTTTATTAGCCAACCCGATATGTGGAAAGCACCGATGTATTAGCAGGTACTGCAAACATTATCAAAACACTGTTATATCGGGTTAATGAAGGCAGTTGAAAATGGGCTTGAAAATTAACTGCACAAAAACTTCAAGGCTGTTTGTAAGAAACTATATCATAAGCTCTATAAGTTATACGTAAATGGGAAGAACATCTATCAGGTCTGACAATTTACATATTTCGGATAAATGATCAATCAAAAATAAGACCAGATCAAGAATTTATGGGATATGAACCTGGATCTAAGCGTTACGTATGGGATGGCGAAATCTAGGTTTGGTCCTTAGTGCTTTAGGACTTGAAGCTTGGACATTAAAAGCAACAACTACTAACAAATTTGAGTTCTTGAAACAATGATCCTGTGACGAATGTTGAGAGTTTCCTGAGTTGGTTGTATGAGAAATGAGGATACCCTGAAGAGGGTTGGCTTAGTAAAACCTTCCTGTCTTGTATTTCTGACTGATGATATCAATTCAAGTTAAAAATTCTTGAGATTTGGTCAACCTAAGACATGTATTAAGAATAAGCTTTTACATTTCTGTCAGATACATATTGGCAGTTTGAGTTTAGGTCAACGACTGGCCTAGTACAAAACCATTAAATACAGAATATCCACTTATCTAACGTGACGAACTATACAGCTTTCAACGAGTAATTCTTCAAGGAGAATTAGGAAAAATAAAACGAGGAATAGCAAGAAGAAAATTACCCTAGCTAAGAAATGCATGTGAATGGGCGAGGGTAAATAACTTCTACTGCTATTATATGCCGCTTTCAGAAAAAGAAGAAAAATATACAGTCTATGCGGCGAGGCTATTTTCAGAAGCCACATACGCATTTTTTGTAGAAATGCAATAAAATGGATTGAGAGGTTAGCACAAACTTTGTGCCGACGATCACAATACCAAGAGAGAGCATTTCCCATTCTAAATTTTAGACATGCTTACCAAAAGTATCTCTTGTGAAATCTCGGTAGAATAAGTTCATGCAGTTTATGATCGCCTGTCACCTACATCATAATATCCGGTCATATTTGTTAAATTTTGCAGACCACCTAAGTGTGTGCCCGGTACATTTGCTTCTATATCTGCATTTTTGTCTCCTACGCTTCGTCTACGTCGGTTACAATGTTACCATATCTGCCTGAGTTTAGGCTTAAGGCCATACATGCTATGAGTAACTTCGGGTTTGAATGTTGCTTAGTTTACCATAGCTATCTAAAACTGGAATGACTCATCAATGTTCACGTGAACATTACTCAACCACCTGTAGTCGTTTTGTCAGTGGCGGAGTACGAATCCTTAATGTTTAATTGATTCCTTTTATATGTTTAATAAAAACGGAAATGGTATGAAAGACGTTATAGATGAGAAATTTGGAGATTACCTTTTTCAGTTTTTTTTCTGATTATCCATGAGCTAATTGAGTCTACCTCTCTTCATTCGTCGTTGCTACCACTTCCATCCAAAAGTAATAAGCTGTAGCTATCGCTTTCTTCGCCAAGATTGGCTATAACTGGGTCCATCATGGTGTCGATATTGTGGTCAAGCCACATTTTTGTTTCTTCCTTCACAACGTGACGGACAGCATTCTGCCACGCTTCAAGCATTACTAGCTGCATGGAATTCTCTAGCAAAGTGGTAATAAAAAAATTGTGTTATTGCGCGCAATATAACCCTTCACTTGAGCCCAGATGAGCTCTATTGGGTTCAGTTCACAATGGTAGGGCGGTAAGTGCAGCACAGTGACACCACAATGATGCGCCATCTCATCAGTCACGTAACTAATGTTCGCGGGGCTGTGATGTTTAATTGTTTCCTACAGTGCCACTTTAGACATGAATCGTCAAACGGAATGACCTTTTCGCGTAACCATTACTGCATCTCACTTTTCCGAGACCCCATACTTGGTACACGTACGGCTCGAAGACTGTGGTAGGAAGCATTATCCATGACGATCACAGAGTTCGGTTCAACTCACTGAAGCATCCCTTGAAACCAGCTCTCGAAGCAGCTGGCATCCATTTCATCATTGTAATCACCTTCTTTCTCAGAGACGAAAGTCAAGTTGCATCCTTCTGAAAAGCGACACTGCCAATATGTGTAACGATCAATCTTTGACCTTTCCCTGACGGTGCGCGAAGACCTGTTGACAAACCTCCACTGCTTGCTTGTCGGTTACTCAGTACATTGTTGTCTATAGTTTTTTTAACTGTGTGACCTGCACCCCACATCTCGTCCAAATAATATATTCTTCTGCTATGTCGTCTATATTCAGTTATTGCGCGTAGGTAGTTTTGATGGCACTCGACTATCTCAGGTTTCTCTATCAATCCTGACTACCGATTAATCGTTTCGTAACGAAAATTAAGATCGGGCAGGGCCTTAATACTTCGACTCTCACTGGGGGTGTAATGTCATTACTCTTGATCTTTGCTTGTATAGCCTTAAGAGCTGGTATCTCATTCCTATTAAAGAATGAATGAACGGTTCATCTGAACGCCTTTTTGCGGTCGCCATTTAGTCGAATGGTCTTTCGTCCCTGCAAATGGAACTTTGGATCAGCAGACCACTCTGGGACGCCTGCCATGGTTTCGCAACCCATAAGTGCATCTCCCTGCGACATAGTCTTGTTCAAATAACACTGATCAACAGCCAAAAAATATCCTAAATAAAATCAACAAAATATTACTTTTTTTAATGTGCTAAAACCGGAATGAAACTTATTTTTTCAATATTAGTTCAAGTTTTAGAGATACGGTACTTATATGTCTTCCTGCTGTGACAGTGTTAATATACTGTAATTCACAAGAATGCACGTGCTACATTTTTATATTCGGCAAGGAAAGATGATGTAATCGGCATGATTGTGTTACGTTATACATACGTGTACATTATATTGTTTTATATTAGCCATTTTTTCCTCAGTTGGCTGACAGCGTTAATGCAAGATGTCTCGAAAGTGTGTAAACAATCCAGATCACTTTTTTTACGTGTGTGGTGATGTGACTATTGCGTCTCAAGACGGTCTATTACTCCACTAATAACAAAGGCATATCAGCTTTATTTCGGTTGTAAACTAGGTGATCAAGACAAACAGTGGGCACCCCACATCTGCTGTAATACATGTGCTTCAGGTCTGAGGAGCTGGTTAAATGGCAAAAAACGGTCTATGCGCTTTGCTGCCCCAATGGTTTGGCGAGAGCCTACAAATCATATTAATGATTGTTACTTTTGCATGATACCTTGTGTTGGACAAGCCACAGGTATGTCCAAGAAAAAAAAATCAGTTATTAACTACCCAAACATACCATCTGCGATGAGACCTGTGCCTCACCGTGACGAAAATCCTATTCCAAAACCCCCAGAATCCTACACTTGCGAATCAGAAAACGAATCAGATCATGGCGATCGAGTGATTCGTCAGGAAGAAGATATGCCATCAACGTCAAGAGATCCTGATTTTATACCGAGCACGTCATGCCACCAACCGCACAAAATAACACAGTCAGAATTAAATGATCTTGTAAGAGATTTAGAACTTCCAAAATGTAAGGCAGAGTTACTTGGATCAAGACTGCAGCAGTGGAACTTGTTAGAAGACGATGTTTCGGTATGTGTTTTTCGTAAACGCCACAAAGACTTAGAACCATTTTTCAATGTGGAGAATAACTTGGTTTTCTGCAGTAACATTAACGGCTTACTGGCGGCTTTAAATATAAACTATAACCCAGAAGAATGGAGATTGTTTATAGACAGTTCAACATTGAGTTTAAAGGCAGCGTTATTGCATATTGGAAATATTTTACCATCTCTTCCTGTAGGGTATGTAGTTCACATGAAAGAATCATATGACAATATGAAGTACCTATTGACATGCATAAAATACTGTGAGCACCAATGGCATATTTGTGGCGATTTGAAAGTTGCTGCACTTTTATTTGGGCTGCAGCTAGGCTACACAAAGTTTTGCTGTTTTTTGTGTGAATGGGACAGTCGGGCAAAGGCACTTCATTACACCAGACAAAACTGGTCTGTTCGTCAATTCCTAGAGCCAGGTCAAAAAAATGTACAGCATATGCCATTAGTAGATTCGAAAAAAAATTTATTACCACCACTGCATATCAAGTTGGGCCTAATGAAAAACTTTGTCAAGGCATTAGATAGAGATGGGTCAGCTTTTCAATACCTGGTCAGAAATTTCCAAGACTAAGTGAGGCAAAGGTTAAAGAAGGTATTTTTGTTGGGCCACAGTTTGAAAACACTTTAACAGGTATTGAAAAAACTGCTTGGAATGATTTCCGTCTGGTGGTCACTAATTTCTTGGGAAATAGAAAAGCTGACAACCATAAAACCCTTGTCAAAAATATGCTGTCATCGTATCAAAAGATGGGCTGTAATATGTCTCTTAAGATACATTTCCTACACTCACACCTGGACTTTTTTCCTGACAATTGCGGAGCCGTAAGTGATGAGCACGGCGAACGTTTTCATCAGGATATTTCAACAATGGAAAAAAGGTACCAGGGAAAGTGGAATCCTTCCATGCTTACAGACTACTGTTGGACTCTTGGTAGAGATGCTCCAGAAACGATCCATAAAAGCACAGCAAAAAGACAGCGCATATAGTGATTCTTATAAGTATATGAATCTTGTTACTTTTTTTAATATGTTCTTAAAAATAAAAAGTTTTTTTTCTAAACCGCAACTAATTTTTTTATTTCATTGTCATTTTTGGATTCAGCGCCCCAAAATTAACAAAGAAGTGCACTTTTCCCACAAGATACAATTAAAAAACTAAAATTTGTTGTCCAGTGATAATTGACGTTGAGCACGATTCCTTTCGCGTCCTTTTTCAGTGCCTTACGCTTTCTACTTGTTACCTGGCTTCCATTACCTCCACTCCCAGTCTCACACTTCATGGTTAAGGAAATATAAGTATAACCCGAAAAATAACAACAGAAATAACTAAATAACAATCCTTTCAGTTTAGTTATGGTAATGTTCATGTGCATTCCTTACTCTCAGCATTTTTGTTGATTTTGACTGGCTTTTATGTTCTATTACAAGTAGACGAGGTCATCAGTGGAAAAACAATGCGTTATGATTTTTAAGGGCAAAAAAACACCTTGAATGGAAAAAGGTTATAAAATATAAAACATTAATGCAAACGAGATATTTCTCAAAAATGCAAACTTCTTACTTATAGAATAAGTCCACGGCTTCGCCCGCATGATAGTGTTACAGGATGCCGCGCGGCATCAGCTATTCGTTCATTGTTCAACAGATCATTCGTCGTGCAAAATCCACATTGAGTTAGCAAATAAAGCCGACTATAATTTTCTCAGGAAACTAGGTATAACTTGGAGAATTTTCATGGGATTTCATGTCTCATGGCGATCGGACAAACTCACTTGAAGAAAAAAAAATTGAAAGTCAGCCCAACGCTCAATGACCGCTTGAGCAAACCAAGCCGTTTGACATCCGTTCCAAAACAGGCAAGGACCTAATAAGGCAACCAGAGGACGATTGAAAATGACATTTTCTCATGAAAAGTGTTATTGTGGCTTGTTTATAAGGGATCGCTGTATGCTTACGCGGTTTCTTAGTTCTTTTGAAGACCCTTATTTTCGCAGTAGTAGCCTTTATGTATGATCCACCATTTAGGCAGCGTACGCAGTTAAAGTAGCACAATCGTGATTTTTAATTATTTTATTTATTCAAGCAGATCACTATATGGAAGCTTTCTCCTTAAAACAAGTCCAAAAATTCATAAACCGTTTTACTCAAGAATATTATAACAAATTAATGAGATCTTGTGAGCATAATATAAAAATTAAAGTTACAATACAGATACGAATCAAAACGGTAGCCCCATATTTTCCCAATTTTTGTTTATTAACATACTTGTATTCTAATATATCAAATTTTGACAAGATGATTGTGGGACGTATTGTTACCCAAATAAAATGTGTTTTATTTAGAATGTGTAAATCGTACACTCAGAGTTGAGAATACCACCTGATGCCTGACGCCTTTCGACAGCCGCTCCGTCGCACGGCTCTGACCACGCATAAGAGTCATTGCAGTTTTAGATAGTTACGGTATACCTATGGCTAGCTTAAGCTCAAGTAGGGATTTTCATATCCTAAGCAAAAACGGTTTTCACAATGCTATGAATCACATCATGTTGCACTTTTTGTAACAGCTCAAGCTATTGTTCTGATATTTCAATATCTTAATATCTCTATGGAATACAACTTTGGTCAGTCCGTCTGCCGAACTATGGGATAATAGCGGTGCACGCAAGCTATGCAGCTTAGGGTAGCCACTTGTGTAAGTGATTTTAATAGTCTCTAGCAAATTCATCGGCTTCATAGGTTTGGCTTTCTCTCGAATGTGGTTAATATCTCCTCAGGAATATCTCTTCATTAGAACCCGATGTGAAGTTTAAATTTGATGGGAAAATGCCGAACGTTATTTTTACCAGCACCAGACTGACAACAACGTATTACAGTGGATAATATGGAAAAATTGATTTCAGTGATCCGTCTTGAGGATTACACTTTTTTTATTTATTAAGCATAAGCCCATGGAGGATAGCGATTGGAAAAATATTTTTAGTGTAATCCGTGAAACTTATCCAATTGTTTTCACGCTGATGATCATCCTGTTTGAGTGGCTGTTAAATAAAACCACATAATCCTGTTTACTGACGACGTTCCAGACACAACTGTGGCCCTTTTCAAGCGTTCTACCGACAGAATATTGTCATTTATAGTTGAAAAATGCTTCCGTAGCGGGCAGACAGACATGGAGAAAAAACAACTTATACTCAAAATCTGAAGTACATCTGCATTCGTTATTTCTATCAACAATCACCAAGAGTCACTTGACATTTAGAACAGCTGAGTGTGAGCGCAAGCTCTGACCGATATAATGTACTAGGTGCTCTGAAAGCTACAACAAAACTAATATGCGGTGGAATAATATCAAAAAAGTGAAAGAAAATTATAACTATTTGATAAGAAATTTCAGATACCATTCCGTCCATGGTGCGAAGAAATACTATTTGAAGTTACCGCCGTTCAGTTCCGAAAACACAAGCAGGTACTCGAGGTCCGTAATAATCGATTTTATTTATAGCGAAACAACCAAGCATTCAGAAGCCTAAATGCCGGGACACCGCGGCTGCTATTGTGCTATGACGAGGATCTCAAAGAAATTTTGCTAATCCGGTTCTTGAACTGCCTAAGGTTACTAGAACTGGGTTAAAAACTTCCTCTTGTAGATTGTTCCACAATCTCGACACCCTCGGGGCAAAGGGCGATCGTATTGGCCAGTTCTGGATGTACAAAGTTCGACACGGTTAGGATGGGAGCCCAAAGTCAGGCGGGTCTGTCTGGCAGGCACATCGCTCGAAGGCATGATGCAAGAGAGCTCTGCGGAGCACACCCCGTTGGTATAGCGGTAGAAGAGAGCTAGATCGCCGACGGCCCCCTGGTGCGAAAGGCTTCCGAGACTCTCTGTTAGAGAAGAGTCGTAGATCAGTCGGACAGCTCTCCTCTGAACAGCATCGAGCAAAAATAATGTAGCCGGGGCTGCATGACCCCAAACGAGTGAGCAATACTAGGCCTTGTATACCTAGAGTGAGAAGGTCATGTGGAGAAAAGTACTTCTTAGCCCTGAACAAATAGCCTATTTCCCAGCAGATGCCACTATTGACGAGATGTGTTCGTGCTAGATCAAGTCCTCGGAGATGTGGACTCCGACCAGCCGAAATAAATCGCTCTTTGGCAGAACTCGGCCTTCCATCGAAACAGGATGGACGCTAGGACGCTTTATGTTCGTCAAGGTACACTACTGTGATTTGGAAGCATTAAACTGTACAAGATTGTTGCGTCCCCATGCAGTGATAACCTTCAGGACTCTCGTCAGAGGAAGTCATCGCTTGTCTTCTTTTTTTCAGCTCAGCGGCAGAGATCGGCTTGTCACTCTGAGTTCCTGCATGTAGACTCCTGTCATCAGCGAAGCTGTGAATAAGGTTGATCGTGCAAGAAAGGGGGTCGTTGATATGTAAGAGAAACAGTGTCGGAGCCAAGACCGATCCCTGGGAAATGAAGAGGAGAACCTGTCAATTACAGCGGATATCTTGCGACTAGAGATAATGTCGGCCACCCATCTGCAAAGCCTTTCTGGCAGGCATAGGATAAAAGTTTGCTTGGAAGGGCAGCATGCCACAGCTGATCGAACGCTTTCGTGATGTCAAGAGCAACGACATGAGCCTCACCATAAGACTGGATATGAGTTCACTCCACATTTGCGTTACTTAAGGTAGAAGGTTTCCTGGATCGCTGGTGCCGGAAGCCATATTGCCTGTCGCTAATCAAGCTGTGACGTTCGAGGTAGTCCAGAAGCTCGCGATTATAGATCTGCAGTTGTAAGGGTCGGTCTTAGATCCTTTTTTTTGGGTTGAACATGCGCAATTTTCCAATTTTCTGGGAAGGTGCCGGAATCGTAAGATATCTGGAAGAGACGCAACAGCACTCGTCGTACGGTCTCATGCCTGAATGCTACCTCCTGCATAGTGTACGGAACCATTTGAATTGACGGCACTTGGGCATTGGGGGGACGTCCATGGTAGAGCTGGCAACAAAGATCTTGGCCTTCGAGTCGGATACAGTCATTCCATCCTGGCACGTAAGTAGTGGAAGGCTACTGTGTGAGAAGTTCTCCTCAATCTGCTTGGCCAGCGTCCAGAAAGGCCGACTGCCATTGCGCTGCGACATTATGCCTAACTTGTATATTGTTCTGGTTTTCGGCATTGCGAACCGCTGCATCATATTTGTTTCTGGACTTGACGTAGGCTTGTCTGTTCTCTACAGTGGGGTATTGTAAGAAGATTCTGTATGCCTTGAACTTCTGTTGGAGAGCAGTGTCACACAATTTGTTAAACGAGCCGTTAGACCCTGGTTTAGGTACTTTCACTGTATGAGGGATGTATTCCTCCATTCCGACGTGGATAATTTCGGTTATCGAAGAACAGACATACGACGCATCCGCGTCAGTGGAACAGACATCTCTCTAAGGAACGGTAGAGAAGAATACTCTGATCCACTCTCAGTCGCCATGTCCGTAATGCCAAATTTTGCAGCCTGGGCGACTTTTTGCTGCCACAGCGGGTTCTGACCGAAACCTAAACTTCACAACACCGTGGTCTAAGCTACCCAGGGAAGACAGGACAGCAGTGCTATAAGGGAGAGGATACGTGGTCAGAAAAAGATCCAGCAGGCTACTGGCATTTGACGAGACGCAAAGGAAGAAAGGTAGGGCTCATCACCAGCTGGGTCAGCCCTTGGGCAATGAAATCACCGGGAAGCACTACCTCTTAAGCGGGGTGATTAATGTTCAGGAAGTCGATCTTGACGGCGAGGTATTCAAATAGGTCATCCCAGTTATGGTTGGGGGATGCTTTGCAGTTCAGGTGAAGCCACAGCATGTCCTTCCTGTCTGATTCCAGAGAAACATCTTTGGAGCAGAAAAAACTGCTGCGGACAAAAGCCACAACGCTCCCGTTCTTTTTAAGACTGACTGACTGGTAAAATGGTTGATCGGTGCAGACTCTGAGATTTTTGTCTCCGCCAAGAAAAGTATGGCGGGCGATTTGATTGCAAGTAGTGATGATTAATATTGCTGTTAATCCCGCAGATGTTCGTGAAACAAATTTTATTTTAGATGTTGTTCTCTCGAGTCCACCCTCCACACGGACGTTCCGAGAGTGGAGTGAGTTCACGTCAGGAATTCTTAGTATTCGAGTGATCCATCATCATTAATTTCTTTGTTTTGGAACATAAGCGACTGCATAGCTTAGGTGTGGAAATTTGCTGACATTTATAAGACACCCTGGGAAAAGCTAGTGGGTGGTACCGCCTCTGTCGACTGGTCCTTGTCTACCACCTTCTTTTTGCATGTTATTGATACTAAGTAGGCTTAAAATGGCGCGCTAGCGGACTTGTAGCGCCACCCGGCAATCGGTACTGAGGTATTCCTTCAAGCGTGGACAATCACTTGAACGGGAAGAAGTTGTATACTGGATACAACAACTTCCGGAACAAGCATTTGCCACGACCTCGCTCAGTAGGGTTTTATGTAGAACATACACTATGTCCATTTTGATGTATCTGCAAAGAGCTCAGATTTCCATTTTCTTGTACGAGATAAACAAGTGTACAAAATAGAAACAGCATATGAGTTCATTACACTCTTGAACACCCACCCTAAACCAAAGAATTCAGGCTAGATGGAAGGCGCAAGCCTACGGATTAGCGACACAAGACTAATGCATGTAGATCTTTCCACCTGTAGGTATTATTATTAGTCTGATTCAACGTTGTCTTTTTGGTAGGCAATGGTAATCAAATGTTCACCTACGCGATCTCCAAGTAAAATATTGATATCGCAGTTTTTCCTAAATATAAAGTTATCCTAAACCTTTAGTGTATATGTTATACGGAAAACTTGCTCATATTTACGACGACTTGAAGGCGCCCTTCTGCGGACAAAGGGAAGCTTCTATAGAGTTGTTCTCAAGCAACAGGGCTTATTGAATGTATGTAACTATACCAGTGGCGGTTTTAGACCCCCCCCCTAGAAGTGTGACACCTGCTTTTGTAATCTAACACCATCGTGCTATTTTCTGACACATCGTGGCGACAGAGGCATACTAAGTATAAGTTATAGGATAGGAACTGAGCATTGCGATTTTTTTGTATCCTTTGCTATTCCAAACGCTGTCCCACTTTGACATCTCTTGTTTACATCACAATTCTTACGATTTATACGTTTATATGAGTATTGTGACTTGTGACAAATCCAGGTCTGGGTAATATATTAGCTATACAGAATGCACTTAAAAAGTGAATCATGTTCTGTTTGTTGCTCAATAGTAATTTGAAAAGTGTGTAAAGCTTGACAGATTTTGTTCGGGGTTGGAGTTGCAGCGAAGCACTATGTTAGATGAACGCCTAAATTGGAAATCGACATTAATGAGATTTGTTTAGAGGGGCGCCTGTGTCCTGTCCAGAAACTGCGTCGATCGATGCTCAAAGTCAATACCACACCTTCCGCATCTCTTCTCGCGGATGTGTCTATTTATATTGCTATATTGAATTCATTTAAATCACAGAGCTGCTGCACTATACGTAAATATGTACAGTCCTGTATTCCTGTACTTGTTTCGTACAAACATACATTATCAAAATAATTACGATCTAACAGTTTCTTGCAAAGATTTCCAACTTTTTTACATGCGATCAACACCGGTTCGAAAACTGAGAAAAACAACAACTATACCGTAAATCTTAGTTCGACAACAAAAGTCTGAAAAATAACTGTAATATCTATATCGAATTTCAAAAACCCCAAACCCTATGGAGCGGGCCGTGGCAAATGCTTGTTCCGGAAGTTGTTGTATCCAGCATACAACTCCTTCCCGTTCAAGTGATTGTACACGCGTTAAAGAATCAGTACCGATGGCCGGATGGCGGTGCAAGTCCAACATTAACACGCAAAAGGAAGGTGGTAGACAAGGACCAGTCGACCGAGGCGGTATCACCCGCTAGCTTTTCCCAGGGTGTCTTATAAATCTCCGCATGTTTCCACAGCTAAGCTATGCAGTCGGTTATCTTCCAAAACAAAGAAATTAATGATGCTGAATCCTCGAGTACTAAGAATTCCGGACGTAAACTCGCTCTCACTCACTCTCGGAATGTCCGGGAGGAGAGTGGACTCGAGGGAACAATATCGAAGATAAAATTTGTTTCACGAACATCTGCGGGATTAACAGCTTCCCAAATTTCGAGGTGCACTCCAATCTGAGAAAGAACGGGGGAGTTATGGCCTTTGTCCTCAGCAGTCTTTCCTGCTGCAGAGATGTTTATCTGCACTCAGACCGGAAGGACATTCTGTGGCTTCGCCTCAAATCATCCGGCAAATTTATTTGCTGCCTCTATCGCTCTCCCTCGGTCCATAACTGGGATGACCTTCTTGAATACCTCACCGTCAAGATCGACTTCCTGAACATCAATCACCCTTCAGAGGTAGTTCTCCTCGGTGATTTCAATGACCATCATTTGTTTTGGTTGGGCTTAAACCAGACCGATGCAGCAGATTGTGCAGTTGAAGCGTTCGCTCTTAGTCAAGGGCTGACCCAGCAGGTGACAGGCCCTACTTTTCTCCGTGTGTCTCGTCACATGCCAAGTAGCCTGCTGGATCTCTTTCTGACCACCCATCCTGACCCTTACAGCACTGCCGTCCTGTCCCCCCTGGGCAACTCAGACGACTGTGTTGTGGTGTTTAGGTTTCGGTTAGAACCCTCTGTGGCAGCAAAAACTAGCACAGGCTGCAAAATTTGGCATTACGAAAATGCCGACTGGCAGGGGCTCAGAGACTTCTTCTATACCTTCCTTTGGAGAAGTGACTGCTTCACCGACGCGGATGCGTCGGCTGTCTGTTCTTCGATGACCGAAATTATCCACGTCGGAATGGAGGAGTTCATCCCTCATACAGTGAAAGTGCATAAACCAGGGTCCAACGGCTGGTTTAACAAATCGTGTGACACTGATCGCCAGCAGAACAGAACCTTCTTACAAAACCCCACTGTAGAGAACATACAAGCCGACGTCGAGTCCGGAAACAAATATAACGAAGCGGTTCGCAATGCCAAAAACCAGCACAATATAAGAGTTAAACACAGGGTAATGTCGCAGCGTAATGGGAGTCGGTCTTTCTAGACGCTGGCCAAGCAGATGGAAAATGACTTTTCACACAGTAGCCTTCCACCACTTACGTGTCAGGATGTAACGATTGTATCGGACTCAAAGGCCAAGGCGGAAGTGCTTGCCAAGATCTTTGCTGCCAACCCCACCATGGTCGTCCCCTCTACCGCTGAGCTGGAAAAAACGTCCTAAAGCTCATCCAGTTTCGATGGATGGCCCAGTTCTGCAAAAGAGCCACTTATTTCGACAGGTCGGAGTCCAGATCACCGAGGACCGGATCTGGCACGAACTCATCTCGTGAATATCGACAGCTGCTGTGAAAAGGTTAGGATATTTGTTTAGGGCTAACAAGTACTTTTCTCAGCATGAACTCCTCACCCTATACAAGGCCCAGATAAGGCCTTGTCTTGCTAGTATTGCTCACACGTTTGGGGTGCCGCCGCCCCGACTACATCATTTATGCTCGATGCTGACCAGAGGAGGGCTGTCCGACTGATCGATGACTCTACTCTGACAGTCTCGGGACCCTTTCGCACCGGCTCTCTTCAACCGCTACACCAACGGGCTTTGCTCCTCAGAGCTATCTTCCATAATGCCGCTCCGCGATGTGCCTGCCAGACAGCCCCGCCTGACTTTGACCTCCCATCCTAACCGTGTCGAACTTCGTACATCCAGAACTGGCCGATACGACCGCTCCTTTGTCTCCAGCGTGTCGGGATTGTGCAAAAACAGCTTCTTCCAGTTCTACTAACCTCGGGTAAACAAAATTCTTTGGGGTCATCACAGCAGCCGTGGTGTTCCGGCATTTAGACTTCTGCCTGCGCGGCTGCTTAGGTATAAAAAAAATAATTGGCTATGCCTATTGATATTTTTATCACCTGCTGATATAATAGAAGTGCTTAATTGTGTCAGTATTTGCACCATTTACTTGATTTGTTTAATGGACAGTTCTGAGTCTTAATCCTTAAGCTTGCGCAATTTGTCTATAGGCAGTCTGGAGACGGTCTCAAGACGCGATCTATAGATGGTCTATAGACATCCTTCGTTGTCTTGTCTGGCGTCCAAACGATAATAATATCGTTTGCGCCTCCCCCAGACGAGATCCTGAATTCGCCCATGAACTATACCGGCCTCTTACCATCAGAAGTGTAAAATTCACTCATATGTGACCAGAAAGACAATGGTCGATTGCCTCAGGTGAAAAGTTAAAGCTCTGCATCTATATGTACAGTGGCATATTTTAGTGTTGACTGACATCCGCCAACCCTGGAAATACCACTCCCACCTTGAAAAGGGATCGCACCAGTATTTACTCATGTTATTAGCGTGGGCGTGATGTTTGTATCATAATTGGCAATCGCTTTGCGTCCCTCCCTTCAAAGGGCGTGGCACTAACATACATCTCAATTTCCCCTATCATTCTCCCGCCCACAGAAATTAGCACTTTCGCCGCTCCGACGTCTCCACTATTAGCGTGTGTCGTTCTGACCGATGGTCATCGAAAATTGATTTCTGTCGAAAATTCAGGAATATTGTGAGAAGAACATATTTAAGCATTTGGACATGTGAACCAGTGGCGTAGTATCAATACGTAACTGCTATCCTCTGATGTTTGGTTTCCTACTACTATTAATTATCTTATGCTGGGTGTTTCCAAAACATTCAAGAGGTAGTTCTTCACGATTTTTTAAGACTAAGTCGTCGTGTAACGATTTTCGAAATAACGCTTCGTCTGGGTGATATAATAATAATAATAATAATAATAATATTTATTCGCCAAAATACAAAAAATGGGCAAATAAATATGAAAAAACCACAGAAGGCATCGCCTGTGTGTGGTTTATATCTTGATAACTAACAATCAATCATATATGTGTATAACAATTATTGTTAAATCTAAAAGGTATTAATGTAATTGGAATTTTGTAGTTTTAGTTTTCTATATAATTATGTATAGTCATTCGCTGCACATTACTAACCCAGTCTTTCAATTTTCTTCTAAATTTTTTTCCAAAATTAAGTATCTTTCTTTCGTTTGGTACTACATTATATAATTTAGCTGCTAAGAATTTAAATGATTTTTTGAATAATGTTTTGTGTGGTCTTTGAATATTAGATGAGCCTATTCGAAATCGTGTGTTATGCTCGTGTTTATAGGATTTTTTTTTTATTACAATACTTTTGGTATAAGGTGGTGGCATGTAAGAAATAAAGTTGTCTTGTATCAAGTATCCCTGTTTCTTGATATAAGTTGTTCGTTGGATATAATCTTGGCTTATGGAAAATGGCTTTCAAAACAGTTTTTTGTGCTATATTCAGTTCAGAAATATATGTCTTGCAGGCGGCACCCCAGGCTGTGATGCCATATATTATATGGGTTTCAACTAAGGCATGGTATAGGATTCGCAGATAACTTTCTGTAAGAATGTTAGCAAGCATTTTGAGTTTATAGGCAACATTTCTAATTTTTTTGATAACATATTTAATATGGTTATCCCACCTTAGATGTGAGTCTATAAATATTCCAAGATATTTCAAAGTGTTAACTCTTTCGATTTTGGTCTTTTGGCCATGATAATTAACGGAAATTTGTTCGAAGGTAGGTAAAAATTTTGAATAGGATGTATATGCAATAAATTTTGTTTTTTTGAAGTTAACTGTTAAAATTTTAGTATCAAACCAGTCAATGATCCTTATAAAATCCTTTTCAGCTATGTGCTTCAGTGTGTTCCAGTCATCAGCTTTATATAATACGAGGGTGTCATCTGCAAAACATATAATCTTTCCAGAACTGTTAATTTTGAATAGGTCATTTAAGTAGAGACTAAATAATAGTGGTCCTAGTACTGTTCCTTGAGGCACACCACACTTGATGTACATTTTTTTACTGTAAGTGTTAGTGATTTTGACAGTCTGTGCCCGACTTGAAAGGTAATTTTTTAAAAGGATTTGTGACGCTCCCCTAAATCCCAATCTTTCCATAACTTTCAGAAGCTCGACATGGTTAACCGTATCAAAGGCATTTTTTAGATCAACAAAGATACCAATAGTAGGTATCTTTTTGTTGACATTAGAGTTAATTTCATCCATTGCAGCCAAAATTGCATCTGTAGTAGATTTTCCTTTTCTAAATCCATATTGGTCAGAACATATAATTTTGTTTTTGTCCAAAACTTGTAATATCCTTTTTTGTAGTAATTTTTCGAAAATTTTGGCTATATTCGATAGTACTGATATGGGTCTATAATTTGATGTTTCCATTCTGTCACCGCTTTTATAAACATGAGTAATAACAGTTGTTTTAAATGCATCAGGACAAATTCCAGATTCGAAACACCAATTAATGACGTAAGAAAGTGGTTCGGCTAAGTCGTAGGCTATTATTTTTAAATGGTCGGCTTTGATACCATCTACACCAGGACTTTTTTTGGTTTTAAGTGATAGGACAGCTTCTTGTACTTCAATCGGACTAACGCTTTCTAAAAAGAATGAATTGGGAAGTTGGGTTTTTGTGAACTTTTCGTTCGAAACCATTTTTTTAATTCTGGATGCTAAATTTTCTCCAACATTAATGAAAAAATTTAAGAATGCATCGGATATTTGTTGTTTATCTGTTAATATTGTTCCATCACGATTCTTAATTTCATCAATATTTGGCTTTTCTTGAACGTCTTTGTTAGTTAAGTGATCGACAACTGACCACAGTTTTCTTGGATCAGATTTGGCATCTTGTATTTTTTTTTAGATAGAATTGGCGTTTTGCTTCTCTAACTAGATTGATAAAAATATTTTTATATTCTTTATATTTATGGGAGGTATCTGCACATGGCGATGCTTTCATTATTTTGTATAGTTCCTCTTTTTTATATATATGGCCCTGAAGAACCTATAACTTGGGAAGTACCACTCGGATGTTGATGGAACTTCCACACAAATTACTACTATACCAGGGAAGAAAGAGCTTTGTACTTTTTGAAAATCGGTCCAGTGGCGGCGGATCTAGCGGCAGAAATACGGATAAAAATTAAAATCACTCAAACTTCTTTTTTTTTTGGCATTTCAGAGGCTCCTGATCACACTTATGCACCTATCAGCACCTTGATATTGCTCTTCAAATTCGTTTCAAGCGTGTTAATTTTTCAAGTCATTTTTTTCATTTTCGATACCAGAAATGGATAAAGTGAAAAATACGTTCGGATGCCCTTCAAAGTCATGAGCAAGATATAATATCTAACCGATAAATAAAATTAAATCAGTAAAATCATCTCGCGAAAAAAATTCTCCAATCTGAAGGTGGCTTTAAATCTGACCCTGACTTTGATCAATATATACTAAGTGACATATAAATCCGAACACCCAGTTTAAATGGTTTTATTTTAATAAAATTTTGTATAAGTACTTAATGAAGCATAATAAGTAAATGATAAAAATTTCAAAATGATTGCACTGCTTTAAAGCCCTTTGACCTTTAATAATGTGTGGATGCACCCTGATGTGCTACGCATTCTCCAACGTGCCTAGGCATGCTTCTGATCAGGTGGTCAATGTCCTCCTGTGGTATCTCATTCCAGGCAACCACCAACTCCTCTCGAAGTGCTTCTAGAGTCTGAGGAGGATGTTGCAAATTGAGCAATCTCCTACCCATCATATCCCACACGTGCTCAATTGGGGATAAGTCGGGAGATCTTGGTGGCCATGGTAACAATGTGACATCATTATGTTGAAAGAAGTCTATTGTGACTCTTGCAACATGTGGTCGGGCATTATCTTGTTGGAAAGTTGGATCTGCCAGGGTGTCAAGATAGGGTAAAAGATGGGGTTCTAGAACTTCGTGGATATAATGCTGCGCGTTCATGTTACCTCTGATGAAGATTAAAGGTGATCTGGAACCATAAGCTATAGCACCCCAAACCATAACTCCAACAGTGTGATGAACATGTGTTTCAACAAAAAACTGTGCATTCCTCCTTTCACCACTTCGCCTTCTAACCCTGGCACGACCATCGTGCATGCCTAAACAAAATCGAGACTCGTCACTAAAGACAATACTGTTCCATTCCTGATCCCAGAGTGACCGTTGTCTGCACCACTCAAGGCGATTACGTCGGTGTTCTCGAGTTAAAGGGAGGACCCAGTGTGGCCGGTATGAAAACGAGCCAAAACTTCTCATTCGTCGGTAAACACTTCGCATGCCAATAGGTCTTCCGTGTTCTGCAAACCATTCATTTGCAATAGACCTGGTAGTGGAGAAACGGTCCCTTAAGGCCAATAATCTTAGGCGGCGATCTTCACGGTCTGTTGTTCTACGGCGGCGTCCAGTGCCCCTTGCTCTTTGCGTACGGCCTTCTCGAAGCCATGCCTAACAACACCTAACCACAATGTCTACACTTCTTTGCACTCTAACTGCAATTGCCCGAAAAGAAAGTCCAGCTTCCCGAAGTCCCACTATACGGCCCCTATCAAACTCACTAAGTTGACGAAATCGTACAGGTCTCCGTACTCTAGGCATCGTAACCGATCGTAAAGGATGTCAAGAGCCAAAGCCGCCAACGTTGATTCTTTATTGCGGCTGAAATATTCATTTTTAGAGCGTTAGTGAATTAAAAAAAAGCAGTATAAAAACCGGAATGTCCAAGTGATAAGGCTGAAAATTTTTTCACTTGTTATTTACAGTAAGATAAATACATTCACCAACTTTTATTAAAATAAAATCATTTAAACTGGGTGTTCGGATTTATATGTCACTTAGTATAATTTCAAAACCAGGTCCAATTTTTATTAGATCTTCAATGTAATTTCAAAGCCAAGTCAGTTTTTTATAAAAGGTTATTTTTTACCATCAGGAATGCATTGAACGGTCAAATCCAAGGTCATGGTTAGCTAGTCGTAGAAAGATACCTGTTCCTGGGTATAGTTTTTTTTTAACTCTTTCGAGACTATTTGCCATATGCTGACTTTTTGAATGCCTTTGCTCCTAATATTGGCATCAAAGAATGTATATTTTTACAGGTGAAGATGTAGGCCTTGCAAAAATATAATTTTCTAGCACATACGTGAGTTGATGACATTCCGTACAAGCTAGAGCGCAATGCATCAACTGGTTATTATGCCGTTAAAATTTTGTTGCATCACGAAAAACAGATCTTCAGATAGAATACCCCAAACGATTCTCAATGTTTGCACAAAAAGCCTTGCTTAGATACTCTAACCTGTTTTTTTTCTAGACTTTTGTAGCTTTCCTCCCGAGATGCTGTGCTCCTCTGAGGCTCCCTGACGGCGACTCTGCCATATTCTTTACGCCTGCTCTGGTAACCAAGCATCTGCATCCCATAGCTTACCCAAGCAAAAATACAGGTCTACCAAAGTTTTAATGTCAAAGTTTTCCTGGCTCCTGAGATGTCTTTGTACTCTTACCCACTGTACACTCTGTGTTTGCCGATAAATATGAGGAGGACTAGAGTGAAAACATAAAAACTCCAGATGAAATTAACTTTTCCAGCGCGTCCTCAGACCTCTCAAGAGAGACAACGAGCGTCTACGAGTCACCAGAATTTCTAAATTTCTTCCAGAAACTTTACCCTTTTTAGCTATTTATTCCGGATGGAATGTAAAGCCCTCAAGTCTGCTCCTCGGCTCACAACTTTAATATGGAACACGAAACTTTCCCGTTTGTAATTCCTTGTTTCATTAATATTAAGCGCTTTTGTCACTGTCTTCTGAAAGGACGTTAAAATTTGCACCAGGGAGCATTCTAACAATCTATTTCTTTTTAATAAAGCAAGTTTTGTCTCAAAAGCAAACAGCCGGTCATTTATTGAGGCCAGACTGACAATGCAAACTGGGATTCAGTTCCAATGGACAGCTTGCTCTTTTTACTTATCGACATATTTTAGTTTATGGTGAGCGTCTTCGAAATACTAGAGAGACTTCGCGAGTGTATGCAGATCGCTTTCCCAGACTTCAGAGATTCGTTTACTTTGTGCAAAGTGCTACAGCATTCAGATCGTTTTGTAGGAATGTCGAAGTGGGCACAGTGCGGGACCTAGACACCCCAGAATGGTGCAAACTGAGGAAGGAGTATTGAATCTAGGAAAAAGTCCTTCAACAAGCACTAGGGAAGTAGCTACACAAGTGCAAGTCTCCAAGACTAAAGTGTGGCAAACGCGGCGTGGTGTTGGATTGTACCCTCTTGTGCCAGCCCTCCGAGCTCAGGATTTTCGTGCAATAGTGCGTTTTTGTGAGTGCTTGTTACCATCCATATTGGTCACGGACGAATCAGCCTTCACGCGTAACCGGGTGAATTACTTTCAACAAACATTTTCTGCGAATATTGGGGTTTGCATGGTGAATGGTATACTCATAAGACCTTTTATTTACCCAAATCAGCTGGATGTTTTACAATACTTTGACTTTCTACGAAACATTTTAGCAGTTGGTACTTATACGTGACAGAACCGTACTTGAAATTTTTCTGCAAATTAACGGTGAGTACTTTTTCTTTCTTTTTTTTACTTTTTCGCTACTGTTCTGCCACAAATCAGCTTAGATATTTCGAACGTATTTACTTGTAAAAAGAAAAGTCCCAACTTTCACGGCACCCTGTATTTCAAGAAACAGTTTTAGCACTGAATCCCTGAGTCGTTGTGAATTTTTTATGGACTATGCCCTTGGTCGTACGATATGGGTAAGTAATTCGTCCTACATCTTCGTTATGGTATCACTATTATGTCATTGCGTGCTTAATAACCAATTCGGGTCTGTCCAGGTTCGGCTTCACATCACACAAACAGTGCCCAAAAAGTCAAGATACTATTAGAAATGATGAGAGAAGAGGGTGATCGGTATTACTAATTATTAAGATCTGACGTTTGGATGAGCTTCTGACTGGGGCAGCGTTGGGCGTTTTATAGCCGGCCAACCATTTTATTGACCCTACTGTCAGTTATCCTATACAATGAAATATCCCTTATTGCCTACGTGCTCAAAACAGTAATTTTTTTACAGTCACGAAGGCAAAACCCTCTGTGCCGAGATACAGCGAATGCCGGAATGCCGATTGGACTACGGCATTCGGCTGTCCGTTAAGTGACCGACTCTTAAGTGTCTTGACAGGTATTTATGAACAAACCGACGAGTCTGGAAGCAACGATGCTGCGAGGGCACCTCATCAGTACCACAAAGCTTTAGTCTACAAGGGTGCTACAATACCATATATCTTACAGGCCTGTTCTCGATGTACCAGTTTTACATAGTTGGACTGGGCATGTACATTCTAGCGCTTTCATTTGGTAAGACCAATGCCTGGCGGTATCATGCAATATCTTAGATGTGTGAGAAGTACTCCAGACTTCCTTAACACCAACGTGTCAGGCACCAACCTGCAACAGTCCCTGTGGCTTCATTGGTTCGTACGTTCCCGTGTGATACAGGACTGTTCAAGCAACACACTGTTGCGAGAAAATATGGTTGGATCTGTACTTTGAAAAAAAAAGCCACAGTGGTGGCCTAATTTATGCATATATGTACCTTCATTTAGCCAGAAAGAACACTGCGTTGTATCTGAATACAACAGGATAATGAAAGTTAGGCACCTTTCGAGAATGGTGTTAAAAGTCCAAAAAAATTTTTTTCCGTCATAGATTTTTTCTGGAGAAAAGCGTGAAACAGCGCTGTAATCGGCTAACGGACGCAAGCAGTATTATTAGTTTTTCAATATCGAGATAAGATTCACTATATCGTCAGAATTGACGGCGTGAAGCAGTTATAGTGATAAGTTTTCTGTCGACGCGAGCTGTGATGTCTTTACGGATCCAGAACGCATTCTCTTTTCACTCTCGCAGTGACCGATTCTAGTAATAGATGTCCCTTTGTGCCGTTGTATTT
This sequence comes from Acanthoscelides obtectus, assembly GCA_963669975.1. Classification (NCBI taxonomy): domain Eukaryota; kingdom Metazoa; phylum Arthropoda; class Insecta; order Coleoptera; family Chrysomelidae; genus Acanthoscelides; species Acanthoscelides obtectus. Next base: position 36,313,339 of record CAVLJG010000005.1, read on the forward strand.
CGACAACCTTCCATTCGTTGTTCTACCTAGAGACCATGAACGTGATGATAATTACCAATAAGTATGAAACAGCTATGCACTGTTCTTCCTCTGTGATCTGCGAGTCGACCATCATCTATTATTATATGACCAGAAACGACAACATCAGGCAGTTCCTTCTCTCGCTTGAAATTCACTTTCTACAGTTTCTCAAAAATTTAAGAATATATACTGAAGTTCTGAAATTTGACAGGATTGATCGTGAATATCCCTGCATCTTAACAAAGTGTAGGGGTCGTTCTCTTTTGTTTTTCTAGACTAATGTAAATACGGAAGGGCCAGAAACTTTCATATCTCCATACCTTCTCCCTGTCGTCCTTTAATTTTGGAATTTTTTAATCCGGGATAATAAAGAAACCTCTTTCATACCCACTGCGCTTCTAATTAAATTTTCCCCAATATATTTTGCGAGTCTCGTCAATTTCAGTCCACAGTGTTATGAGGCATGTGGTATCAAAACGGACGAGGACATGCCCACAAAAGAACGATACGAGGCCATCCCGCAACAAGACGGACCGAAGATACTCCTAAACGTGATCATACTCCTGGAAAATTCATATTCATTACGTCTCACACTAGACTCCGCGACTCCACTCATGTGGAATTAGTATAAACTATGGGTCATTCGTTTCGCGTATCAGTGTAGATATTGGTTACGGAAAATAAAATGCAATATTCAAGTTCAAGTTGGGCGACGAACAATTTTTAGTCAATATCCATTATATCACCCTTTTCCAAACCTCACAACTTTATGAAACGTATTTTTAAGATTTTGGCCTTTGTTTACTTTCTGAACACTCTCCAATATTTATGATAGTCATGGTCAAGGACATTGGAAAGGAGATACTTTGACGTAAAGTCTTGGGCTCTTTACAACCCCGGTGCCAAAAATAGGGGTTTAATTTGAGAAAACTGGAGGTCATAGTCAAAGTCATGACCAAATTGAACATAGTAACAGAGTTTGGAAGACTCAGAAGAGGAGAAGTAAACCAAACAGTGAACAATGTACAGAGAAAGTCACGCCTTGCCTACAAAATAATAGCACTTTGAACATCTACTTTGATTAAACTCTGCTTATTTATGATTATTCTTGTTATTACCATCAATAAAATTTTCATTTCATGTTCAGGTTTTACCATACCTTTTTACTTTCTTCTTATTTTCGTTTTAATTTAGGACAATTAAATGTGCAAAATATCAATGTAGAGTTTATATTGAAAGACAAAGTTGGTGACGAAAGTCGGAAGAAGAAACCTCGAATTGAATATTTGGCTACGCTGTCTTGTAGAGAAGAAAAAGTGACATTAGAAATATGCAACTCACTTAGAGATCCTGTCTCAAGTAAAGTCAAGAAAATATAAAATGATTTTGCCATAAAGCTGTTATAGGAAGCAAATGATAATTCCAAGGCAGTCCTTCTTTTTACATAACTAAGGTTTAGCAATGTTAATGTATGACATGTTATACATTTTTGTAATGACAATTAAGCACTCTATTCACTTGTGCAAAACTTAAAGTCATGAAAGAAAGTAAAGCAATTTTGGGAAAATTCAGTTTCCTCCGTCTCTCTCCGGAAGTGGTTTAAATTTCGAAACTCTGTGTCGCATTTTGTAGGCTACCTAAATACGCAACTTTGCTCTTAATAAAGCAACTTCGTATCTCATACTGTTTCTGAGATCCCAATGGTGAGGGTCGAATCTAAGATACCCGGTATATATAGTATATACCTATATAGGTCATAGGCTCTCAAACTTATTTCGGTTACTTCCCACTTACAGACTAAATTATTTTCCAGCTGCCCCCAAAATTGCCCTAGAAGATGTCCGGCGCGGAGGTCTCTGCGATTTAAAATTGAAGGAGTGCGATATCTGCTGCATTAGTGCTTCTTAGAATGAATGCAGTAGTTGAAATTTAGAGAGAGGAAGGAAGGACAGCAGAGTCATCTGCTGCTTCTGAGATTGAATGCCCTTGTGATGATTGAAGAGCGAGGAGTAGTATCGATAATTTAAAATTCAAGAATTCAAGGGCGGCGGAAGACTTGATCTGCATCAGTGCTTCTGAGCTTGGAACGAATGCCCTTGTGGCAGCTGAAGAGTGGGGGACAATGAATATCAATTGCATCGCCCCTCAAATCAATTCAATGCCCCCAATCTCCTTTAGGCTCTTTACCGCCACCCCATATGTCCCCAGCGCCCACAAAGGGCGTTATCGCCCACTTTGAGCAACACTGATTTAGGTCACTAAACATTTTGATCCAGATCAACTGAGAAGTAGGGAAGCGAAAAGAGTTGAAGCGAAGCTGTTCGGCCAGGGCAGTAGTATAGACTATTAATGAATTCAATTTCCCTCATAATAAATATGCCACTTCTAGCTAGCGGTTAAGAAGACCCGGTCAAAATCCTACAAGGCTTTGTACTTGTAACTTTAAATAGCCTCTCTACATACTAGAGATGCACCGAGTACTCGGTTTGTACCATGTACTCGGCTTACTCGGCCCATTTTACCGAGTACCGGGTTTTACAGAGTACAGAAACGCTCGGCCGGGTAATTACTCAGTCTGTACACAAAAAAAAACACAACTTACATGAATCAAAAAAATTCTGAGCTCAAATGACTTTTCCAAAACTTTCTGAAATTAATTCATTGTCATAGAAAAAGTCAAGTCTATAATATTGTATTCAGATTGTTTACATTGTATAAGCACTGTGTACATTATCTACGCATTTTCTACATTGAAACGTACATGCATGAGCGCCCATCACTGGGGAATACTGTCAAAAATGTGAAAGATCTGCTTATTATAAAAAAAGCCCACGTTTCTCTCATTCATTCGATAAGTTAGAATAATAATACACCGTCATATCATTATATATAGAAACCTTTCTTACCCTTTGATTCAAACTACGTTGTTCATGGTTCTATATTTAATCACATTCTTTTCATCGTCTATCTATAAATATATAAAAACCGTTTGGTGCCTTAAGGGGAATGGAAACAAACGAACGTAGAATACAAAATATTATGTAACCGTTTAGATCTCTTTTTATGCGTTTCGAGCTCAACTGAAAAGACCCTACATGAAGGTAAACATTAAAAAGGCCCCGATTACCTTAAAACTCTGGCCTGACCTAATGCGACACGTGGCCCACTATACAATGTTCTTCGTTTTTGAACAGCCAAGATTTAGTTCGATGAAATTGATGCATCACTCCTGTATCTCAGTGTTCAAGGGACAACTAAAGACTTCAAGATGGCGATTGGGTGCCAAAATAACAGTTGAGTCGGTCAATGCAAAAAACCTGGTACGTTCCATAACTTGAGTTCTACAGGAGACAATTCATTCTTCCAACAAAATAAGGAACATTGCAAGGGTTCTGCGTGTAATTTTATTTTTATACTATCTATACGAACAGATACTTGAAATATTTACCGTATACTTACAGGAGTTTCTGAGTCAAACAAATGAGGATTGAGTCAGTGGTTTTCGTAGGAAACAAGAAAATTTTTAAACAAGTGATTTTGTGCAAAGGTGCTCTTATTTCTGCAGTTGGAAAATCAAATCGATATTTTGGTGAATATTGTTGATAATCATGGAAGTAAATAATACAAATATGTAGGGATTGCTTTTGAAATGACTCAACTTGTCTTTGCACTGAACTTATATTACATGGTGTTATGGGAAGGTAAAGGAAAGTACCGCTTCTCGAATCCAAATGGTGAGAGACGAAATTGCAATACCTGTATATTGAACGTAGTCTCCTTAAGATGCCTAGAATTGTCTGGAATTATTGCCACCATATTGTGAGCTGTGAGCTGTTGTTATATATCCATGCATTATTAGCAAGATGTGAAGGACGAATATATAGCACAGTGTATTATTCCTGCAATAAATAATATATGGAGCTCTTACCATGTTTCCCACACAAGGGAAATGACCTGGAATCAAACCAGAGAACATAGAACATCCATAGAAGATGTCTAAGAGCATAACCTAGTAATCTAGACAATTTAGTTCTGAGGATGATTGATTTTGCTTCTTGGGACTAAATTAAAGTAAATCAAAATGGATTTGACAGCGTTATACAGTCAAATGGGGGAATAATACCTACATTGTCTCTTTATGTGCTAATACACTATTGAGGGTGATTGATACAGGTTAGGTAAGATTATGAAAAATTTGTGTTCTTAGGGGCATATTTACATGCCGTTTAGAAACTTTCATTTCATTTGGGAAAAACTAATTTTTTCTGACTTTATTTCAAGAAATGCTAAATAAATTAATGAAACCTTTCCATTTTTTTTTATATGTTCCAACTAACACGGAGGCCTAAGGCTTAATCACCCATGTAGTACCGTGGGGCTGTAGGGGGATACAGGGCAAAGGGGGAACATGCACACATTCTGGCCCCGCCTACGAGATCCGTCGGGTAGTACCTCTGCATTCGATAGTCAGAGACCGTCTACCACTTACGGACAATCACAACATCCATAGCCAAGAGAAGATTTTCTCTTGAAGCGCACGCCGACTGATCAGGAGACCGAAGAATCTACTACTGCGCCCACGGCTGCTGCCATTAGCACTCTTTGGGTACTACCTGCCGGTGTTTTTAAATTTTGTGCCCGACGGTTCGTTTTTCAGAAACCATCGTCAACTTTATTTTTTTATATGGTCCGAAAAAAATATACTTGGTATCCAATCTCATTTCTCTACCCAAACTCACGATGTATCACATGTTACAATCATTTTCTTGGTTATAAGGAAAATGCATTTTTTCTTGTTTTTTATTTCTTTTATGTAAACGTGTATTGTTAATATTGCTTTATTATCGTCAAGGATGTCAGGCGGTCATTTTAGCAATAAAGGAAGGTTCGACATGCTGACGTGCTACATTTTGTGTTACAAAAATGCTAAAAGTATTGCAAAAATGTGTGTGATAAATTTCCCGAAAGAAGGCAGGCAATGGAAGCTTTAGGGAAAACTTCGCGTAAAAATAGATATCACCCTTATATCCGATAGCACGAAATATTCATTAAACATTTATTCAATATTTAATAATATTTTTATCTTACTTAAATATTTGTTATCTTAAACAAATATTTAATAAATATTTGGAATATAATATTTTTAACAAATATTTATTAAATATATCTTAAATATTTTAAATACAATATTTCTTTTATAATGTTCATCAATTATTTACTCGTGAATCAATGGAAAATATTAAAACTCGATTATTTAGAAAATATTCATTAAATATTTTCGGCTACGGCGCATCTGCGTGGGACCCCAAGCGACCAATGAGACAATGGCAAGCCGACCTGAGCCGACCCGTTTGCCGGCATCCATTTTGCCCGTAAGTTTCACTATGCTAGCATGCTTCCTGTGTACTTCCAAGCGGTAGATTATTTGAGTGTTTTTTGTGGAAAAGGGTAAGTTTTGTGATAATTAAATCGCTTAATTTATCTGACTCGTAAACATTATCGTGCCAGTTGAGGGTAAAGGCATTTACAAGAACACTGCATTTTATATTCCCATAAATACACTTTCTAGAGTAGTTCGGGAAAATATCTCTCCCAAACACTGTATACAATAGTACTTCATAATTAGTGAGTTTGTTTTCTTTTTCAGATGAGTGGATTTGCAAGATGCAGGAGAGGCTTAGAATTTTTTTTAATAACATTTTTCTAGCAAATCAAACCATTATATCTAGAAGGAAGGGAATTTTCTTTATACACCAACCTAATTTATAATAAAAAAATTATAAAAACCTTCCTACAGATTTTTCTAAAATAACGAATGAAGAATTTTCTATATTACACTACAGTGAAAATATGTATCAGATCAATACTCGAAAATTTATTGCTTCATATATTTTTTAAATACATATTCATGAAAAATATTAAATATTTAATCAAAATAAATAAATTGATATTTAAAAATCTTTCCTCATATATTTTCTAAATATTTGGAGAAAATATCGCAATAATATATGAATTATATATACTTCAAATATCTATAATGATTACTCAATGAATATATATATAACATGCATTTATTAAATATTAAAAAATCTGTCGCTAGAAATATTTAACAAACATGTCTTCTAAATATTTATTAATTACTTAATGGGGGATACATTTAGGATTTGCCGACTTAGACCAGGGATAGAGAACGGCGCCAGCATTTTTGTGAGTACTACACTTGAAAGTGTGAAGAAGATTTTAATTTCCCTTCAAAAATAATGTGGCCCGACGAGCCTATAGTCACTAATCTTTAATCGCCGCAACACTCATTACTGTGCTCAATTAAATCTGAGAGCTACAAAAGTATCCAGACATCAAAAACGTTTTGGCTCTAATATGTGGTGCGAAATTTTAGAGACCAAAACATTTATTAAGCACAACTCATTAAGCGTAGAACCCTTAGTTGATGCAACATGGTATAGAAGATTGACTGGATAATTTACTTTTGTCACAGGTACTAACCAGCTACTAAGCTGTTGGTTTGAACAAGACGGTGCTCCTGCACATAACTCTAGGCAAGTTCCCAGCGATTTCCCGGAAGGTGTAACCTCCGGTGAAGTGTTCTGACCAACGCGTTCCCCGGTTTAGCTCCTCTGGGCTTTTTTCTGAGCAGCAGTTATGAGAATGTGTAACGGAATCATTTAGTATGATTACCCCAGAAATATTTACACGCGATGTTTTGAACTCTACTGTTAGAAGATCATATTTATGTTTAAAAAATGATGGCAACCTATTCAAATACCTATTATGAATAACAAAAAACTATCTTGAAAATGTATTTGTTATTTTGAATATCACTAGATTAAGCGTCATTTTATAAAATCGAATTTTTGAACTTCGTGTTGGAATAGTGCACAGAAGTTGCCTTTGTTATTCCAAGAAAAATGTTTATGAATAGTTTTCCGTCTCCTGCCAGAACCCAAAAATTTATAAAAAAAAATGGAAATCGAATTGGAATTGCGATCCGGAATAGCATGCCGAAGTTTCGGTATCTTTCCTCGATCAAAATATTTATTTATAGTTTGTAAATTCATCTCGCTTTTTAGGACCAACAGCTGATAACAAAGCGTCCGTTACCAATTTGATTTGACAGGGGTGAGATAAAAATACGTCGCATTCTCTCATGTAGGGACGAGTCATTAAGCTTACATAATAATATGTTTTACGGGTGTGCGAAAAATGCATTATGTAACACTGAATCGATTATTGCTCGCAAATCATGCGTTAAATATCGACTCAGCTGAACGGATTGCCATGTTTTGCTTCAATTGGAACAAGATGGTTTCTGATTAATCGAAAACCACATTGGTGCATATAATTTGTCAATTCTTTTAAATTTGAACTAGATTGTTCGGTGAAAATATACAGTCGCAATAAGCGATTTGCCAAAGTAATCCATCGGAAATAACTCACTTTTCCTGGAGTCTGATTTGCTAAGTCTGCAGAACATTGACCAGAGGATGTTGCAAGGCAAATTTTTTACAAATATCTTTGATCGGTACTTAGGTCGCAGAAATCTACTTTTTTGAATAGTTAGCAAATTTTCACAGTGAAGTGTCAGTCTGGCCAGAGGACCTGAAAACGCACTATGACTGCCTGTTTGACCATCAGTATGCTGAAAAAGATGGTAGTTCATTGGAATGGAATGTAGCTGGCAGATGTATCGTTGTAAAGGACGTTCGAACTTTATTTCAAGTTGAGTTACGACTCGATTTTTTGCTCCTGTGTTCACTAGGGTGCCATCACACTCCACTAAAGTAATTCTGACAGGTCATAGCTATTTTCTGGAATAAAGTCAACTATACCTCGAAGTAGGTCTTTCGCTGATCCAGAAGAAGGCACTGCATGACCCAGAAACACTGAACCTGGCTGCTGTAACATCGTAATACATTCTTCAACTAAGGTTATTCTATGAAGTCCGCTTTGTCTTTTCAACTATCAAATTAAGTTGCTTTCATAGGTTGATACTTTACAGAATTCACAACTGCATTTCTTATATTCTCTCTAGCTCTTCTTAACTCATTTTTGTCTATTATTTGCACCCAACTCTCTTTTGTTACTAATCCAACATCTTGTAAGACAGCTGTAGCTACTGCGGCTACAGATCTGTCTGACAATCCATATCTGTCAGAAACTTTAGCAAGGTAGTTTGAGTGTATTATCTTTAGGAATTTTCATCTCGTTCCTTTGAAATTAGGCGGGGTTTGGCAGGCTGTATCGAAGTTGACGAAAGAAGAAACTGACATAACAGCTAATATCCCCGAAGAAGTCTTCGATCGTTTTTCAGGGCAAAAACTATTATGCGACTTTTACCTTTCTCGCTCCTTTTCTGTAGTTTCAGTATTTTCTCATATCTATGAGAAATGCACATTCTTCTAGAGGTACCTGTAAAAATAATCATCTGTTGCATGAGTAATCTCTTCAAGTGAAATATTATGAACCTTACCTTTTTTTTCTTTGCTACGAGAACACTCCTCAAATTTTTCGCACTTACAGACACTTATATCGAAGAGTTTCTTATAGTTTTCTTTACAAGTTTCAACTTTTAGAACATAGTTATCATTCCTCTTGACTTTGAGATACCACAAAATCTACAAAGATTTATCATGCAGCATTTTTATAAGTTGCAAAGCACGCTTACGTGTGACTGTAGGAAATGATGCTTTCTCCCATGAACTTAGGATCTAGTCAACCAATAGGCTCGCAATTTCTGTTACTGTTGGCTCTTTTCCATAAATAGCACTTCAGAACATCTTCTTGTGTAGGAGGAAGATTATCTTTGAAATCTGCCGGTGATCCAACTAAAGGACACTCGGTATCTCTAATTGTTGAGTGTTTATTCAAACTCTGAAAGGTCATAGACTCATGGTTATTAGACCAGCGATCACTTACGCAAGTGCGGCTTGGTGTTTTCTCGCCAAAACGCATTTGCGTAGCCTGCAGGTTTTGCAGAACAGAACCTTGCGTACAATCACTAACGCCCCATGGTATGTTTCCAACGAGACCCTTCACAGATACCTTGACATCCCTTACCTAAGGGACTACATCAAACAACAAGCGCAGCTACGTTACAGTCAAGCAGAATCGCATAACAACCCTTTGTTGCGCGAGACAGTAGACTACACAGTCGAGCAAGATCGCAAGCACACAAGGCCGCGACTCGCACTGTGAACAAAATTAAATCGTGCGACTTGAGGTCCAACCAAATTATAATTTTTCTTCAACAACCAATCCCAAAATTAATTTTAGGATCAATTTAAAATTGCCGAATACTAACTAGCAATACCAAGGCACCCCTCAAATTGATGCGCTTCTTTTTTCTTTGCTCTGCCTCCTTCCTTCCTTCCTTTCTTCTTCCCTTCTTTCTCCCTGACTTTGGTATCTGGGCAACCAGACCTGACAGACCTACTGACTTACAAGACTTCAACCAAGAGCAAAGGTCCTACGGATCGCTCTGATAGACAATGGCGAATAGTATAGGTCATAGACTCGTTAACCGACACAGAAATTCAAAACTGTCACGTTTGTCTAACGTAAGCAACTGGCCGAGTCCAAAATTCACCCGCGCCTGGCAACCGCCTTGGCTTCCTGACGCGAGGTCAGGTGACATAAATATTAGACAGGGTAGTATTCAGGCGAGTAACTCAATAATTTGTAATAATATATGTAGGTTTCATAATTTGCCATTAAAAGCGGACAGATTATGAAAAACTTTACTTTAAATGTTTACTTGAGTCAAAAAAGAACATTTAGAATGTTATAGCCCATTCAAGACTTGCTAGGGGGCAGAAGACTTGATGCAATAAAAATCCTCTAAATAAATATTTTGACCGAAATAAGAGAAAGAAACTCTTGTTTGCTATCCCAAAACACAGTTCAAAATTTCAACTTTTGTTTTTTTTTAATTTTGAGTTATGGTAGGGGGCAGAGAAGGTGTTACAGTAAAAAAAACATAAATAAATGCTTTTTTTGAAATAACAAGAGGCATCTTTTGCGCTCTATTCAAAAACGCAATTCCAAAGTTCCTGAAAAAACGTTTTTTCGGCCCAGTCAAGTAATCACATAATCTTACATCAAGCATTTGTTTGCAACGCCTATTTAAATAAAATAACAAAAGTAGAAAAAACTACTAGGAAACAAGAGTAACATGTGATACATCATAGAATTCGTAGAATGCTATCTGTCAGATATAGGATGTACGTTTTTTCGGACCATTATAAAAATAAAGTTCTCAAAAACGAAACGTCAGGCACCAAACTTTAAAACATGGTGGTAGTGCTTGAAAAGTGCCAATCAATATTTTGATATCTCTTAAAATGAAGTCAGAAAAAAATAAAAACGATTTTGTCAAATTTTAGTTCTCGTCAAATACCTTAGAAGCCATCAAGTTTTTACAAGTTTCTCAACGGCATGTGAATACGCCCCACAGAATGCACCGTTTTCCTTGTTTAACCAGAGCTGTATCTCCCACAGGTATTGAGATCCCCATGCATATGATCGTTATCTTGGATTTTGCGACATTGAATAGTGACACACTCAGAAAGAATCAAGAAGGCCTCCTCAACATCCATATGGGTGTAAGGTTGAACATAAAGTTAAACACGCGTAGTTGACTTGTATTAGCGACTTGGTGTATATTTATTTTTTTATACCACCCATACCTGGCAATTAACAAACCCAGAAATGTTAAAACGTGAATTTTTTTTGAAATGTGCATTTTGCTATTTTAAATATGTACTAATTGTTTAACAGAGGTTAAAAATCGTTACGCATTTTATTCTATTTTAGCCAATGAGCTTTTCAGTCATGAAGATGCATATCACTCATTTCCATCAGAAACGGCAGAACAGACTTTAATGAAATTTGGTATAAGCTATGCCGTGGTAAAATTCAGCCCATCGGCGATCTTGCCTCTTGTATTCAAGGACTTTCTGACAATAATTTATGGTATTCAAAAATCTTTCGGAGCGGTTGAAATTTTGATGGAAAGATTCTCCAGTATATTTTGGCCGTTTTTCACTTTAAGGCAGTGTCAAATATTTTTTACGAGGTACAGTAATTATGAAATCCAAGGTTTATTTTTTACTAAGATTCTAAGCGACAATCTGGTTATCTAGATGCCGAAAAGGTACAGCATCTATATCCATATGTTGTCAGAATGACCCTTTTTACTGTATTAGTGAATGGATGTCAATTTGATTAGCTCAAGCACTTGTGATTCAGCTGAAAAGCATTTTGACTTTTAATTATCTTGGTTAAGCCACCTCTCAAGAGACGGCAAAGTTCAAAACGTTATCAGCTTGTATTTCATAGCAGAGACATCCCAGTCGCCTTCAGCTTATATCAGACAAGTCTGCCAGAAAACCAGGCTTTTTAATCAGCCTCACGAGCGAGAAATTTGATTAAAATTCAAAGCAAACTTCCATTAAGCGCTGCCTAATAATATCGAGAATAATGAGTTAATGTCGCGTGTAATTAATCCTAATCCAAACGGGGGGAATCCTGGAAACTTTTTTAATTTATCGTTGGCTGTTACTTTCAAATAATGAAAGATAGAAATGCCCTGAATGTCCTCTCTAGTTGATTAAGATTTGATTGCCCTCCTTTAATTACTCAAACATCATTTGGTGTCGGTGTTGACGGTGAATTGAGTTATTTACAGAAAAACCAGTCACAAAGCTTCGACCGCAAACATTTTTTATCGCTGTGGTTTCTGCCCAACATCAAAAAAATGAGATACTGCTGCCGGTACGTGCTTTAGGTAAAAAGGCAGGCTGTAGGGTGATCAAATAATTAGCTTCAGGACCAAATTCAAGAAATCGTTTGATTGTCCATCTACAAGGTCATTTGAAAAGCTTATGGACTCGCATACGGAAGCCGTCTTGGTGCCAGGAAGCATAATGCCTTGCTAGCCTGCTAGAGCACATGCACATTTTCAAGCTGCTCCAAAAAATAGATTTCGCGTTACAGCGGTTTGCAATGGGAATGGAAAACAGACCTCGCATAAAAGTTGAATCCCAGACGCTTTGCCTGAAAATTCAGTATGATATATTTTTTGCCTTTCCGAACAAAAGTATCGATGGGACCAAAGTAATCGTTTAATTAGTCTCTGTTAAATAAGATGAATTTGCCTGATTTACAAAAATGGCGAATGTGCTTATTGTAGTTACTGTATAAAAACTGGGAGATTCAGTATACTGAAAGAAAAGATTCCATGTAAACACGTTGTAGGAAGGTGTTGGGAGATGTCATGCTGGTCGCGACCATGATCCTTACAAGGTCAGCTTCAGGGCAACTTCCATATGAAGAGTACAGGGGAAACAAGATTAATGTCACAAAAAGTAAGTTTTGAGAACTCCTAAATTCGTTGTACATGATGGGTCAAAGATCTGATGGAGTACAATAGATTCCTTACTATAAAAAATTGGAAAAAAGTCAAATTATAAATAATATATAAAAAATATAATTTGATATACAGGGTAGCCCAAGGTGAAACCGGATCAAACATTTTGTAATTTAAAATCTTTTTCGTTTTGAGATTCTGCTTATGGTTTTAAACATTTTTTGTGTGTTCGCGTCCATGCCTTAATTCAACTTTTTTAAGATATTGAGGCTCTCGTCATATGCGACACCCTGTAAAATCTAAAGGTTGATTAACCAGCAAAATGCCTGTCTTAGGATTTACAGTCTGTTCTAATATGAGAACTAACTTAACAGGAAATTTATTACACAGGCCCCAGACCATAAGAAAAAGGTGAATCTCTAACATCAATAGCTCAAAAACAGTATTATGTCTAAACAGTTTTTTAATTAGGACAGGAAAAAAACGATGAACCAAAAAATCTTTATTCAAAAGAATATATAACAAGCAAAACAGAATTAATGGTAACTGCTTAAAAATGATAACTTAACGTTTACTTCTCTCGTCGCAGATTGGTGTTATGGTAAACTGTTTTGGTGACAATCAGTGGACGCTCATCTTTTTATGACACAACGGCTGTGACATTAATCTGCTTTCCCTGCACGACAAATTTTCAATTGGATATAACTACGAACTTTCATTGTTTTTGCGTGTTTCCGATACCTCATATACTGTACTGCGATAAGACTAAGTGTTGCCGGTTCTAACTACAAAACACCAAATTTGTGAGATTCATTTTGTTCCCCTGTACCCTTCATATGTTTAAGCTGGAATAGATCCGGCAAGACCTACTACAGAGTTAATTAAACTCAATAGGAGTACTAGTTTTACAAGTGCGCAGAAAGGTTGCGGCTGTTACCTTCTCTTTGTTATGACCTTCACAAGGTCAAATCAAGGCCTTGTTGATTTTGGAGGTAAAAGGGAAAGCGCACATGTGCAAATATTGCTTTAAGTTGTTGTAGCTTATTAATCTCCCTTACATCGGCTAATAATTGAAACCAAAGGAGTTCAATGAACTAGCTTACTGACGTTGTATCCGGTACCTCGGCAGCCTTTTCCAAATGCCAAATCACATTGAAGGCATACAAGTTAATAGTAATGGGTTGTCCAATAGGGACGCAGGAAAGTAGACGTCAATTTGACATAGACGCCAACTTTGTTTTCTGTCACCGACATGTCATTTTGTTAGTTGAATGTTTACCATTGATCGCTATGGAGTCGTATTCGATTGAAGACCGCATTAAAGTTATTCAAGAGCACTACAAAAATGGTGCAAAAATAAAAAACACGTTTCGCGCGCTTCGTGAACATTTCGGTCGTAACAACCGCCCAAACGAAACAACCATCGGTCGTCTGGTGCGTAAATTCTAGGCAACAGGTTCTGTGGCAAATCTGCCAGGCTCTGGCCGGCCAAGGAGCGTTCGCACACCGGAAAATATTGCTGTTGTGAAGGAGAGTGTGAGAGACGATCCGAAACAATCAACAACGCGTCGATCCCAAGAATTGGGCATTTCGAGAACCAGTTTGCTCCGCATTCTCCACAAGGATTTGAATGTACACGCCTACAAGATCCAATTGACGCAAGAGCTGCGTCGGGCCGACCATTTTTCGCGCCGAACGTTTTCAGATTGGCTCCTTGAACACCGCCAAATTGATGCCAATTTTTCATCAAAAATCATGTTCAGCGACGAAGCGTATTTCACTTTGAATGGGACGGTAAACAAGCAAAACTGCCGCATCTGGGCGAAGGAAAATCCCCGTGAGTATCAAGAGCAGCCGGTGCATCCTCAAAAAGTGACTGTGTGGTGTGCATTGTGGTCAGAAGGCATCATCGGACCTTACTTTTCCGAAAATGCGGCCGGGGACGCCGTTACCGTCAATTCAGAGCGATATCACGTGATGATAGAGGACTATTTCTTGCCGCAACTTGAAGGAATGGATATGGTCGATGTTTATTTCCAACAAGACGGTGCAACATGCCACACAACCAACGTCAATATCCATCGATTGCAGTCCTTCTTCGGTGATCGCGTGATTTCGCGCAGAGGAAATGTGCCATGGCCACCAAGATCGTGCGATTTGACTCCCTTGGACTTCTTTTTATGGGGATATTTGAAAAGCAAAGTCTACGTCAACAAACCAGCCACCCTCCAAGAAGTCAAAAACAACATCATTGCCGAGATAAATGCCATAGAACCGACCATGTTGCAAAATGTCATTGAAAATTTCGACCATCGCGTGGACGTCTGTAAATCCAGTCGTGGTGAACATTTGAGCGTTATTATTTTTCATACATAAATGGTATAAATGAACCTTCAAAATAAAGTACCCAACTTGATTTGAATATCAATCTTTCTTGTTTTAATATGCGTTTACTTTCCTGCGTCCGTTTTGGACAACCCCATACAATAATTAATTAGGCAATGACCCTCATTTATTTACATCTTTCTTCCAGGCGATAGAGATAAAATTTTTGACAGCGTTCTTACAGACAAATGAAAGTTGTTCCAGAAGACATTATCTCTATCTGTTCAAATATACTAGGTGATGTACTAAGAAACATCATAAGGTTTCTCTGTGCCCTTGTAAAGCTGTCCTATTGTGTTTCCTGAATTCTCGAGCATCTTTTGCCAGATCTATTCCAACATAAATATAATCATCTTGCCCTGAAACTGACCTTGTAAGGATCCTGGTTACGGTCAACATGACACATCTCCCAGCACCTTCCTCCAAGATCTGGAAAATGCAATCGACACATTCACCACTTTTGCAATTCCGGCAAATTTCATCAGCCTATTTCTCAGAAATTAATGATAAGATTGCTTTGGGCCCGTGGACACTTTTGTTTAGAAATGCAAAAAATATAACATACTGAATTTTTATACGAATCGCTGCGATCAATTAATCACACGTTTTGTGCGGAATCCTTTCAAAAGTATGCAGTGAAGTAATACTTGCATGGAGAACGTTAAAATGTATCCTGATAAGGTAAACATATCAAGCAGTGGTGCTCCTTCGCGATCAACTGTGACGCCCAAAAATTGCTATTAACGATGACTTGTCAATTCTATGTATCACATAGTTTTAGACTGTGAGAAATTGCTAAGGCTATGGGCATCTCAAATGAACTTGCGTTTCATATCTTAAATAATGAATTAAACGCATTCGAGAAACAACATCTCGACAATTTGCAAATGATAAAACTGATTCCGTTCATCGATTTATAATTATTCTTGAGGCTTGTACTTGACACTATGACCGTATAGTGGAGTTGACCCGGCTTAAAAATTTCAATTGAAGGAGTCATCACAGTTGTCGACTGATATCTTGGGCTACGAGAGGATCACTCCAGGGAAGGTGTGAGTCAAATATAAAATCAATGAGAGAAATGTAAAGAACTTAAGAGAGAGTATACTGAAGAATACACGTATTTCCAGTTAGTCATTTTGATTAAACAACCACGATCTAATTTCTAACAGAAGTATCATCAACCTGGCTCCATAGGATGCTTCCAAGCGCATGCTGGAGTAAAAGTAAGTAGCCAGAGCTGTAGCACGTGAGAGTGGCGCAACAGTCTAAATCGAAAACGCTCTACGTCATTTCTGAACCCTTGCTGCGCCCACAAGGCCCTGCAGAGTAGTAGTAAGTTAATGTCTAGTGCGGTATAGGACACCCACAAGCTTCATAGATATCCAATGCTCAGGAAACTCTAATGTTAATTTCACATAATCATTACTTTTTCCGTGGTGAACAAATTCAGACATAAATTAAAATTACCAAATTCTTCTTCAAATTAAGTGAAAAAATGGCGTCAAGAGGGTTGACTGACATCTGCTGAGAATATTTTAAAGTTTTAAATCCTAACGTACGGAGAAACCTATGTTGTGTGACATATTTCTACAGGTGCGTAGAATTACCAAGGTTGGAAGCGTGTAAATATCTAAAAATGAATGAAACCTGAGAAAACGAAATTTGAGGAATTCTTTTTTCGTTGTTGGTCTTTCGCTCCACCGAGGCGATTTTCAACTTCTACGAAGCTTTTTCATCCTTAGAATAGTAATGTTGTGGAAATATTTCCTCAAAATACGAGGGTACTTCTCGAATTAGTTAGTTCGGTTATAGGATCAGCTCACACATAGACAAACAGGCAGACGGAAATGAGTGACTTGATTTTTCGTGATGTACATGTCATACAACATCAAAAAAAAATAATATCGCAGTTTTCTTGGCGCGAGCACTTGTACTTATTGTTGACACCGTCTTGCTGTTTCAGTAATAACAGACGCGTTAGTTTATAAGCGTAGAATCAGGTTGCAGATTATAACCAAGTCATTGTTCCTGAAATGTCGTAATTATTATACTTTCTCTATCTTTCATCCGGAAGCTTTGAGCCTCAAAGGTGAAGTGCCTCAACTTGTCAATCCGATATGACCTCGTAACTGAGTTAGTGGCGCCACAGTTGAGAATTCAGAATCTCCCCTTACTCCCGTAAGGATGATTAGCATAGGAAACGATGAAAGTGATTTACATTAAAGTGAAGCACACGTTCCAGAGTTGTAATTAGATGTGGCGTACCATATACCTAACTCCCTCCTGAAAGTGTCCACCAGTGCATTGATGCACTTCCTGTTAACCTTATTTCCTTGCTAGTTTTTTGTCCTAAGTTGTAAGCTAACTTTCAAGTCTTTTTACTATGACATTGCCGGTTCTCTTCAGTACGCAGCTTAAAAGAAGTGAAGCATACATTTATGATGATGGTTCAACTGTTCACGATATGGTAATGAAAATCACTTGATTGATTTTTTGGACAAGCCACTCAGGTAGAAAAGGTCGACAGATTATATCGGTCTCTCTTGAAGTGTGAAGTTTTGCAATTCAACCCATTCGCCCTGGCCTAAATGCTTGGTAAAACTTTCAGCACTGGGCCTCGCAACAACGGTCAGTTTCAGTTCAACCTAGCTACTGTTGAAGCATTATATGGAGTTTTCTACCCACTTCAGGTAGATTCCAAAGCAACCACATCCCGTGAGAAGCGTGCTGTATAGTGTAATATAAATAACTATTTCAATGATTTTCTAGAAACGTGCTTGTGGTCTTTCGACATAGCCTTTAAACGTAAAATTGTTCAGAACAGCGATGCAACACTAATAAGAAAATTAAATTCTCTAAGTCACTTCAAGAAAAAATAGATCAATTGAATAACCTAGCACGGCTACGTTAAGAGATTCGAGATACTAATTTGGAAACAAAAAAATTTAAATCCTGAAAAAAGTGGTTGATAAGAATATTCGTGATGAAAGGATTAGCTACTATCACTCGATAATAAGCAAATCTTCGAACAAACAGAAAACTACTTGGAATATTGTCAATTCAATAAAAGGTAAACAAAAAAATGCAGTTATCACATAATTAGTCTGCGATAACATAACTATAAAATGGCCAACAATTTTACCGTTTTGTCAAATGCCTGCACTACTGGTGAAACAGCCAAACAATCAATGTTTTTCGCCCATGTCACACTACTGATGACGTTATATTTGTGTTAAGTAATATGTCAGACAAGAAATCTACAGCGCCTGATGAAATTCCAATCTATTTAGTAAAACAGAACATGGATATCTTTGCCTCGGTATTAGTAGATATCATTAATGAATCCGTTGCTGCAGGTAAATTTCCAACAGCTCTTAAACTGGCATCGTTAATTTTGATATTTAAAAAAGGTGAAAATTGTGATGTTGAAAACTATAGGCCAATCAGGCTATTGATTAAGTATTTTTTCGAAAATCATTGAAAAAGTGGTCGTTAAATTTGCTATTATCACATATGCTCAACATGGTTTCAGGGCAGGTTACTCAACTGAAACAAGCATCATCGAGTATGTTCAGTATGTTTCTGATAAACTTGATTTAGGTAATTACGTAGTGAGTATCCAGGTTGACTTGTCTCAGGCCTTTGATTGTGTAGGTTCGTCATTTGTGGCCGATAATCTTCATCATGTCGGCATTCGCGGATGTTAGCTTTTTAGAGAATAGAAAATTTTATGTTACTGTCGCTTATAAAAAAATCTGATGAAATCAATTTAGATTAGGGCTCACCTCAAGGCAGCGTCCTTGGGCCACTTATTTTCTCAATTTTCATAAATCACTTGCCTGCTCACTTATCCTACGGAAAATTACTTTTGTACGCAGACGACACAAATATCATTTTAGCTGATTCATCGCATGATCGTTAATGAGTTCAATGGTGCTTCAAAAACAGACTAATAATGAATACAAAAAAGACCGTTTCAGTTGAATATTTTATGAAACCAAAAATTCAGTCAAATTTAATTTTTTTTTCGGTGTAAGCTTTGATTGCAATTTAAGATAGACAGAGCAAATTGATTCCGTATGTAAGAAGCTTGGAAAAAGTCTGTATCTAACACTTACGCTAGGGAGGATTTTAAACACCTCAGCATTAATGGATGTCTACTATGCGTGTGTACACTCTGTCATTTCATATGGCATTACTCTGTGGGGCCATTCTAATGAAATCTCTAGAGTGTTTGTCTTACAAAAAAAATAATAATTCGCATTATATTCAAAATACGTTCCAGATCTTCTTGTCGTGAGATATTTGTTAAACCCAAATTACTTACAGTAGCATGTATATATCTTTATAAATTTTTAACATATACTTTTCAGCACAGAAATGATTATCTTAAGCATACTGACCTCCATGACTACAGCACTCGTAATTAAAATAATATAGTTAGGCACCTGTCATATTATAAGTTTCATCCAGAATCTCCCATAACAGCAGGAATATACTTTTTTAACGTATTACCTCCGGAGATCAAAATCGTAAACTCCATAGGGCTTTTCAAAAGACGTTTGCGGGACAAGCTGTCGGATTGCGGTCTTTATGACCTAGGTGAATTTGTCACATTCCACAGTGATTCTGATAGATCTTAATAAATAATTTATTGCCATGTGTATATCATATTGTTTTTTTATGTTCCTATTGTTATTTGTATTGTACTTCATTTTATCTATATTTCAATCTGTATACACTTCTCCAATGTCTACAATGTAGATCTAACTGGATCAATAAATGAACTGAATCTGAATCTATCTGCAATGTTCGACTGTCAAACCAGGCCAATGTTTGGAACCAGTCTACGCCCTATGTGGCCCGTCTTCACTACCACCTAATATACAGGGAAAACCAAATTTGTCTGAAGACTTGAGGTCAATGTGTACGAGATGATAGTGCGACAAGTTTGTATCAACACATGTTAGAAAGAGATAGTGGCGGGCTGAAGAGCGAAGGTCATCACCATATAGCCCAGCGACTGTGACGCAGAAGGCCATACAATCTGCCGGGTTACCGATATGTTACACCAGAAAATTTTCGCTCAGCCATCTACAATGAGTTATGTTTCTGTCAATCCGAAAAAAAGGTCTGTTCGAATGTTTGTTTTGATATTTTGTTTATATTTTGGTTGGAATTATTTATCACAATTTTGATGCAACCTAGTGTTTTAACTTCTTCTAGACTTATCTTTGATTTCCACCGATGGTGATAGAATCATCGTTACATTTTGCGACAGCGCTGATGCAGTGATGAACTTCGCTCTATTTTTAACATTCGTGTCTATACACACTTCTCTTCGTGCACAGACAAATTTGGTTCTCAGTGCACAGTACTTGCTTTTCACTGCTATGATAATGATCTCAGTTGTAGGGTTGCTTAGGCTTGCTCTTTAGAATTTCTTTGTTCCAGCCTAGGTTATAAACAGGAGATACTTGTAAAGCTTTACGACCAGTACTCATTTTTTTACAGTCAGCAAGGGTAAGAGAAATAGAGAGCTGACGCAAGCGCACTAACGAAGCTGATTTTCATGCCATTTTCTTGCGACAGCTGGGGTCTTGCATGAAAATCAATCAGTTGGAATTTTCGTGGAAGTTTGTCCGCAATTTTGGTGGAATAGCTAGCAACTCGCAAGTTACCAATGTATGCAAATGTCTCTAGGTATGTGGTTATATTTAATTGTTTACACATATGCGTTTGATCTTGATGTAATGTTGGATGGGGGGTGATTGAAACTAGTTTTTTAGTCAAACATTGATGTCATTTGTTACTCAGCTATCCAATTAATGTTTTATTGCATAACAAATCAAAAATCTAAGCTTTTTCACACAAAACCTCCACGTTTAGCATTGTGTCTATTTCATTTAAATCGATTGTATCTTTACTTTGTATAAAAAGCAATTGCTCTCTCTTTCTCTTTTTTACGAAGAGAGAAATCGAAAAACCAATCAGTCAAAAATGATGTTAAACTTAATGAAATGTTTCCTTTGACGTAGGAGGTTCAATCTCATTGAAAACGGAATTACGGCAGGGCTAAGCTAAGACGGTAATTATATGTAGAGTTGTTTAGGTTTGCACTTTTCAATTCTTACAAATAGAGGGTACTTATAAAACTGTGTGACCAGTACTCATTCATCTTCTATTCAATAATGTCGCTTTGTTAAAAAGTCGTCTGTTATTTGCGTATTCATAATTCGCGCAATATTACCTTCCTCTGGTACGTAAGCATCAATTGTCTATATTCTTTTTTATTAATAGCCTCTGACAGACTGGAGCTCCACACAACATGATCGAGTTTCACACACCAATCAAGAGCCTTCTTTTCTTGCTACTTAGCCCACCATTAGTTGGCATCAGCGGAGTCAAGGAAGCAGTTGTATGTTCAGTGACACTCGAAATACCCAAGAAAACTAGAGAGGGAATACACGTGTGAATATGAAACCCATCACGTTAACATAGCCTGCCGCTCCACTCGCGTTTTGCCATGCTTTGTAGGTTTATTACTGAGTATTTTATTAATCTTATCCAATATTTCTGCTTGCAACTCGTCTGGACTGTCAAAATTAGAATTGTTTGCAGTCATGGTGACACCAACAGAGAGAGAGAATATTAGCGGAACCTGAAATTCATTTCTGTGCAGAGTTTATACAAGAGAGATGTCCTATGTGCAACATATTAAGTTAATTTGCTGCGTAGTGTACCAACTCACTTCATCACCAACTTTTTGGCTTCACCTTCACTCCATAAACTTATCTCTAGTCTTCATGACAACCCCCAATCTTACAAGTGACAGATGCGTCCGTCACACTGCTTCATACTTCCTAGCGATGCAGACAATTTTGTGAGAGGTGTGTCGCATAAAGTAATTAGGAACGTTTTGATCTACAATGTAGATGGTAATATTTATAATACATTTTAAGTTAGCGAAGATTTAAGTGCATTTCCTATAAGTTGCTGAGAATATACTCAGTGATAAAGAAAGTAGAACACCCAATTGAAAGGGCTTTATTTGGATGATTTTTTGTGGAGCTACACATGATTAAAATGAAGTCGTTATGCAATTTTCAGGTTTAAATATTTTAAGCTCTGCCAGATTTTACTAGAAATGTGTTTGGTCTCCCTGATGGTATATAAATGTGTCTGGTTGTCGGGTCATGCATCTGAGGTGATTTAGATCTTGATGCATTTGATCTCAAACGAACGTAAGGTAGCTCGTGGTAGCTCTAGGATTATAAAGACACCCATTATCCTGTTCTATCGAATTGACTAAAATAAGTGATCAAACTGTGCAACCTCTAAACACAATCCAATATTCTCAAATTTAGGTCTACATATCCTTTATACTGCTTAGACTCGGAAGACGGGCAAAGACTGTTAAACTTTTAAGCTTCCAACTCTCGCGTCACCCTACTATGTAAGGCAATGAGAATACCTAAGATTAAATAAAACCATCTCCTCTAATGAGAAAGACATGCTATAGCCCTCTTGTCTCCAGCATGGTCAACTCAATAGTTGAGCACCTGATCAGTCCGTCTTGTTTGTTGGTAAGTAATAATAATACTTATTGCCATCAAAAACACATTAACACAATAAAATAAATAAAAGGTGCAATATACGGGTAGTCCCAAAAAAGTTTAACAACGTGTGCTACTGCTCAAAGCGTTAATACATGTGATAAAAAACTGAAAAATGACATCTTCGGTGTTTTCTGACTACATCGAGATTTGGTCAAAATCAAGGAAAATAAAACATCAAATTCAGGTATACGGTCAATTCCACGAAAATGTATTTAAATAATTGAACAGCCCTTTTGGTAATCCTTCAAAATGATAAGGTCCAGCGTCTGATGAACGAAAATCCTAAGCTGGTTCAAAATGCATCCCCTTAGATCTCTTTTCAGTTGTATAGGCACCATATTACGTATTACCTATTAAAAAACTTATCTGCCCAATACTTTTTGGAACTTTTGGTACAAATACACAATCTTGATCTTTATGGCTTGTATGCCAATCGCCCCTAACTGGAGTCATAAGGCGTTTATTCCTTATGAAGTATATAAATAGCTTGTCACACACATCTTTATTCAGATCAATGCTACGATATAAAGCAAATTTATTGAATACTAGCTTAATAAGATGTTATTGAATCACCTCAATTTTTATAGTGCAAGTTCGGAACTGATCCCCATCTAACGCATTGTGTAGAGACAAATATTGTAGAAAGTGACATGAACTGAAGAAGGTCACCGTTGTAACGGAATCGTATACTACATTAAAGAAGAATTTCAAATATATGTGGTTTTATTGGCCAGATTAACATGGGGGACTATCGGCATGAAAACGACAGGATCACGTCAGATTATCCATCTAAGATGTGTGTCGATAACGATTTCTAGGTGTTTGACTTTCGCAGCTGATTTTGTTTAAAGTGTTATAGAACTAGGTGATAATCTTACGTGCATGTCACCATCGCAAAAAAAAACTAAATATAATGTTTTCTCTAGATTGATTGTAAAGTTTTCTTAGCAGTGGCTAGTTCCTGTCAGTATAGAATGCAACCTGCAATTCCTCCAATTTCGCCTTGAGTCTTCAGAGAGAACGAATAATTAATGTAGAAATTGAACATCATTGTCAATGAAACTGCTCCCTGCGGTATACCATATCTTACGTGTTGACGGGAGGGTTGCTTGTTGCACCATATATTTCATTTGTGTTATTTCGTATCAGACAAAATGAAAAAATATCCAACCTGCGGCACTACAAACATCACCAACAAACTATCGCCTGGTCATAAAACTAAACTTCCTAGAGAAATGGATGAACCATAACAACTTTTACTACAAAAACAAAGTCAGTTTTATGAATCCATACAGGCATCACTGTACATGATCGAAGCATATATCGCATAGTTTGTATACAGCGAAATGCTGATAAAAGTTTTAACAAATTATGGCTCAAAAGAATTCAGCAACCCCGAACAAGGGGCATAAAATGCGATGAAAATATTCGGCTCACATGCATGGCTGCCCGCCCTGCTTCGCCACACGTAACTACTGCGGAGACGTCAACAGTGGCGGAGCGACAGTTGCACCTGCGACTCGATGTTTTATTAAACAGCGCTTTTTGAAAAGGTCCCTCTTACCTATTTTTTTTTCTTTGTTTCGGTTTGATTAAAAATTATTGCATGACTACTATACGCTAACGTAAAAATGAGAATTGTATATTGCAAAATGACGCTGGCGTGCTATTTTGGCCATTAACTAAATGGAACTGGAAGTCCTTATTAGCCCTAAAGAATACATTTACCGTGTTTCAAAATGGCGTTATTGTAAATTGAATTGCTCATAGCTCAACAGCTAATCGTCAAAACCGTATAGTATGTTGATTTAAACCTATTTTCTTGGATGCATCTATCCGGAATGAAGCATGAGATACTCCGTTAAAGGAATAATGTCAAGATCTGTCAATTTTTTTGATCAAATTGTCCCATATTTTAATGCACATCTATATAGATAGGCCCTCCCGAAAGAAGAATACTAATAAACATACAAAATTCTATGATTAGTTATGAACTACTCATGAGGAGCTTCAAGCTGAGGTAATGGATGTCCCCCCATTTCATTAAAAAAACTTTCCATGTGGCATCCTAAAAATCACTATTTTCATCTTAAAATTCCTGGGTGGGTGATAGCAGACAGCGCTGCTGCTGGACTGATCCTCATGGTGGTCATTTTGGTACTCGACACGACAGTTAATCGCAAAATTGACGATGAGTTCGCTGATGAAATGATTCCTATAACCTTCCTTGACCATCATTCAGTAAGTATACAAATTCATATACATATGATGTTCTTAAAATTGGGACTTTCCTTTTCAGAGTCAACTTTTTTGCAATACCAAAGCTAATTTGTGGCAAAGCAACACCGAGGACGTATAAAAGAAATTGAAGAAAAATTTTATTTGATAAGGAATTCCAAGTACTGCCCGATTCAAAGACCCGAGTTTATTTACCTCATCTTAAATTTGCAACATTTGAGGATGTCTAGGTCTTCAACTATGTTATACCAAACGGCTTTTCACGGTATAAGCAAACATATGCAGCTCTGATGGAAACAAACATCGAGGACAACAGTGACCTTCTGAGTACTTAGTATAAATAGGATGTTGAGGATGCTTATGTCAGTTCGATAACTACAGGGTGGTCCATAAGTCCTTTGAAATTTCAAATTTGAATAAAATTTAACGGGTGAGCTTGAGCGGCGCGGGCGAGGTGGGGGCAGTATCTTCAGTGTCTGGGAATTCAGTCGCCATGGAGTGTTTCACTGGAGCGGATCGTGCTTTTTATGTGCGCGCGTTTTATCAAAATAATGATTTGGCAACCATTGCGCGGCGTAAATATCGAGAATACCACAATTTACACAATTTTACAAAGTGTCCAACAGCTCAAACGATTAAGAACTGGGTTGCTAAGTTCGAAGAGACTGGTTCGACGTTAGATAAACAGCGGTGGGGTCGACCAAGGACAACTCGTATTGAAGAAAACATCAACATTGTGGCACAGTCTGTTCGTCAAAATCCTACCCAGTCTACTCGTAAGCGTTCCAGTGCACTAAACGTACCCAGAACATCTTTACAGCGGATTTTAAGGAAAGATTTACGTCTGCACGCTTACAAAATTCAGTTAGTGCAGGAATTAAAAGATAATGACGCTATTCAGAGACTAAACTTTGCGAATGAAATGTTGAATCGATTTTCTTCGCTCAATAATGTGTTGTTCTCGGACGAGGCTCACTTCCATTTAAACGGGCATGTAAATAAACAAAATTGCCGCTATTGGAGCCCCGAAAATCCAAGGCGTAAGCATCAGAAGCCCTTAACAGCCCTAAAGTTACAGTTTGGGCTGCTATGTCAGCGCATGGCATCGTAGGCCCTTATTTTTTTGAGGACGACAGAGGTCGCGCATTAACTGTTACTTCGGAGCGGTATGTAGCAATGATAGAAGAGTTTTTGACACCAGCGTTGCAGAATTTTCCAGGCTATAATACGCAGACCTGGTTTCAACAGGACGGAGCAACTGCCCACACCTCCAACACTTCTATGCCCGTCGTCTGTCAACTTTTTCTCAGCAAAGTAATTTCTCGAAGAGGAGACATTTCCTGGCCACCACGTAGTCCAGATCTGACACCAATGGACTTCTTTTTATGGGGCTACCTCAAGAGTAAAGTGTACGACACCACTCCGCGATCAGTTGATGTCCTGAAAGAAAATATCCGAAGAGAAATGGCAAGCATTACAGTGTTGACTTGCCGCGCAGTCATCGACAATTTTAGACGTCGTTTATATGAGTGCCGTGATCGTAATGGATTGCATTTAGACGATGTGATTTTTAAAACATAATTCCCATTCAATAAAGATGATAACAAAATATAATAATTCTTCATAATGTAACTAGTTTGGTTTTATTCCTTTTTTTCCAGCTCAAAGAACTTATTGGCCACCCTGTACGTTACTGCTTTAGGAATGAGCAAATTTCAGTTTTTCAAATGCGGTTTTTTTATGAACTAGGATAGCCTAGACACCACGCGACGACTGGTTTGGATTCTGACCCTCATAATCTCAGCTTCGTTTTGACGTAGAAGGTTGTGGGAGGGGGGGTGGCAGGGTCATGCTGATTCATTTATTGCTTTTTGTTGGAACATAATACCTCGGTTATCTTAAAGGCTTGGCATATGTTACTAAAAAATCATATAGTAAAACAAAACACAAAACAAATCTAGATCAAGATAATCACGCTAAAAAGACAAATGTCGGAATGCAGTAAATCCACGATGCACATACTCTATTTATATTCCTTTACGCACTTCGGTCGGACCAGAGATTGACCGCTTCCATGTCGGAAACCTCATGTCAAATTCCACTGAGTCGCTTGGGCTGTAACTCGCGAAGTGGATATTTCAAATTTATTTTCCGGGATTAAAGATAGACTATTCCAGACTATAATGTATCAGTTTTCACCCAGCCCCTTTGGTGTGATGAGTAACAAACTTTCTTGTTATAATATCAGCAGATATACCAGGGATTGTTATAAGAACTAAGCATGTATTCAAAACTTCAATTCGATTGTTTGAGATTAACTGTTTTAAAATTTAGTTTCAAGAATGGTTCCACACTATCATAGATCCTAACACACCAACAAGTCAAGATAAATAAAAGATTAAAACTGCCCCCCTAAGTATCAAAAGGTCCGCCGCGCCACTCCTAACCCTAACTCCAGTAACCCAGAAAGCAGGGCATGATTTTATTGACTCGTACATGTACACAATGCATGCTTCGGCTTAAGGCGGGAGCGCTCGCGTGGTTTTCCAACTTCGCGTGTTAATTTCATCCCCAAACGACCAATTGTTTTTATTTTTAACTATTGTTATTTACCCACACGGCCTTTATATCGTGAGCAGTTTGCATTTTTATTGAATAAAGACTCCGGATTAGGCCCGATATCACGCATATATACGAGCTGTCATGGCTCACGTACATATTATCCACCGTTTTGCAACCTATTTGAGGTTTTTGAAACTTCCTGGCAGGATTATTTATTGCATCACGGGCTGCACGCTAGTCAACTACGATGGATTGATATTAAGTGACTTGTACCACGAAAATGAATCCCCTCGATGGAGGTTGGCCTATAAGTATTTTAAGAGCTACTATTCTCAACAATTTGGGAAAGCACGATCGATGCAATTCGCTTAAAGATGGATATTCAGAACAAACGGAAGTCGATTGATATAAAATTCCAAACTTTCTTTGCCTTATGGAGCATCTGAACGGGCAATATTTGTGGCCCGGCTATATACGTATGTCGGATCTATCAGTTACGCAGCGACTATATCTTGACAATGTTGTCTGCAATGTAGACACATACCTGGTCAGAATTTCTCATCGTAAGGACTACAGAATCAGGAAAGAATGACTAAGTAAATTGTGGCAGCTTGCATTACTTACATCATGTAGGATTCCAATCAATTGGCAATCTGACATGAAAATAACGTATGTCCTAAAAGTATTGGCACAAAATAATGGGTGATTTTTTTGCTAGCATCTTTTTGGCAACACTGTTTTTGACACACGACGCGTGAATCGTGTTTTGTGTCATTGTCAAACTTCTTCAGTTTGGTCTATAATTTAACCATGAATCGACTTACGAACGAACAACGCTTGCAAATTATTGAAATTTACTATCAAAATTCATGCTCGGTTAAGAGAGTGCATCGAGCACTGCTTCCAATTTACGGGCAATTTGGTCGGCCTACTGAGGGAGCTATTCGGAAGCTTGTGACTAAATTTTTCGAACCCAGTTTACATTACTGGACATTAAACCACCAACACGCAGACGTAGAGTGAGGACTGAAGAAAATATTGCAGCTGTATCCGCCAGTGTTAGTGATGACCGTGAAATGTCGATTCGCCGCCGTTCGCAGCAATTGGGCCTGTGTTACTCCACTACGTGGAAAATTTTGCGACAGGATTTGGGTGTAAAACCTTATAAGATACAGCTGGTGAAAGAATTGAAGCCACACGACCTCCCACAACGTTTCCCATTTGGTGAATGGGCGCTGGCAAAGTTGGAGGAAGATCCACATTTTTATCGAAAAATTGTGTTCAGCGACGAAGCTCATTTCTGGTTGAATGCGTACGTTAACAGGCAAAATTGCAGCATCTGGAGTGAAAACCAGCCAGAAGCATTGCAAGAGCTACCAATACATCCCGAAAAAATCACTGTTTGTGTGGATTATGGGCCGGTGGCATCGTCGGGCCGTACTTCTTCAAAGACGACAATGGCCGGAACGTAACATGCCACACCGCAGACGAAACAATGGCCCTATTGAGAAGCGAGTTCGGTGAACATTTTATTTCACGTTTGGGGCCCGTCAATTGGCTGCCTAGATCGTGTGGTTTAACGCCGTTGGACTATTTCTTGTGGGGCCATGTTAAGGCTAATGTCTACAGGGATAAACCACCAACGATTGACGCACTGGAAGCCAATATTGAAGCATTTATTCGTGAGATACCGGCCGATATGTGTGATAATCAGTAACTAGTTATCATAAATTACATCATAATAGTTATTAACTAAACTATATCCACTATAGAATTATGTGGAGTGACCCATTCTGCTCTACCAGACGCAACTTTCTTCGAATGTCTCTAATGAGGTCCTGGACAGAATTCAGATCAATTACTCTCAGTTCTTCGTAAATTCGCCGTCTCAGTTGTTCTTCATCTTGGGCCTCCAAGTCTGTATGATAAACCTTGCTAGACAGTAAAGCCAAAAAATCTTCTGCCTGCGGCAAGTTTGAAGGATTATCGTCTTTGGGTACAAAAGGTATGTTGTGTTGTCGTAGCCGGCTTTGGGTGTCGCTTGAGTAATCGCATGATGCTAAGTCTGGCCGAAATATGATATGGTCATTAGCATGATGTTCGTGGACAAACTGCAGCAATTTGGACAGGCAGATATAAATATAGCTCTGACTATTCAAAGATTCACCCCTCACTCTTCCCACAAAAGGATGCGATACACTCCTGTTAGAAACTGCGTGCCAGACAAGGACCTTATGTGTAAATTTCGTTTTATCTTGTATCAATCAATCAATAACCTTTATTTCCATACAGACAATATATAATTGTATTGGAATTGTCAATTTTTTGTTCGCTACAAACCTACAACTAACCTCAAATTGCAATGTTCAAAAATTCATGTAATGTGGCATGGTAAATTATTAAAAAGAAGCGGACCAATTTTATTAGGTGATCGAAATGCCGCATTTGGTTTGCTGAAGTTTAGATATAAATTATTATAAGTCCTTGTATCATAATTATGCATATCACAATTCCGCTTGAATTATTCATTAATTTTAAAAAAATGTAAGCACAATTCATATATATACAACGAAGAGACAGTTAAAATGTTGAAACTTATAAAATATTTTTTGCTACTTCCTGTTGGTGAGATGCCAGCTAATGATCGGATGCATTTTTTTGAGACACAAATACATCTTCAGAGCGCAATGACCAATCCCAGAAACATACCCCATATCTTGATCTCGAATCCACATTAGCAAAATAAACTGGTATCAATTGTTCAGCTGTTAAGATGGTTTTTAATTGCCTCAACACATAGCTTTGAGAGTACATTTTTGATGTGAGAAATTCGCAATGGGCCTTCCAATTTAAGTTCGAATCAAAATGAACTCCAAGAAATTTCACTTCTCCTCTAAAATCGATTTGATCGTCACCCAATCTAACTTAAAACTTTTCTACAGTTTTTTGAGCAAGATGAAAACGAATAAGCGTTGTTTTGGAAGGATTCAAGTAAAGTGATTTCTTTTTTAAACCATATATTGATATTCCTAATTAAGTTGTTACATTTATTTTCCAAAATTATATTTGAATTACTTGATATTATGGCAGAAACGTCATCAGCATATGCTGTAAAATGGGTATCTGGATGAACATTATCAAACTGATTAATGTATAATAGGAAAAAGATTGGTCCAAGAAAAGAGCCCTGGGGGACTCCAGTCCAGATGTCTAACGTACTTGATACACAGTTTTTCATATTGTTCCCTGAATCAAGATATTGTACTGAAACATATTGTTTTCTTTGGACTAAAAACGATCTGCCGTTTCCCTTCATTTCAGAATTACTCAAAGTTAACCACTTTTCGTCATCTAAAATAATGAATACAACGGAGTTGCGCTTTCGTATTTCGGGCTCTTAAGTCTCTTTCGATATTTGAGACATTTCCTCCTTAATTCCAACGATATCGTAGGTACTCTTAGAAGATCTGCATGGACGAGCCAGTCTCCTTGTTGACATTCTACGCTGATTTTTTGCTCTTTTCACCAATCTCTCTGACCTGTAGATACTTTTTCGTATTTCTAATTTATACGACATCATAAAGCGAAAACTTCAAAATAAATAAATTTTAACTGACAGTAAATAAACTAAGTAAACAAACTTTTGTTTCCAAAGGCAACTTGATATTATTTTGTGTTTGTTAAAATTAAAGCCAATGAATTTTGTGCCAAACATTTGAGGACATTCGTTAGATCGCAATTGTCTTTTTTTTTTGTTCTGTTATTGGCACTGGTCGATGAATCGGAAATTTCGAAAGGTATGAAAAGTAGGGCCCAGTAACATTTTGCTGTCATGATGTACTTACCGTTTGGCTATTCCGCATTGAGATATGAGAATTGGATGCGCGGTAGACACGCCGGATTGAGTAGTGGGGACACCATTTCATAAGCAGCAGCGATCGACGGCACATCGTGGGTACACTCCGAATAAAAATTTTAGGCGCGTACATATATGTTGTTATACTGCCAGCTTCGCGATGAATAGCAAAGTTAGAAACAAGGTTCTGAGTCAACAAAGTCGTGAAATTATAGCCTCTGTATTAGAATTCATGCAAAACGAAGCAACATATGGAGTGACTATTCCTATAGACAAGGTAAGGCCTTCATAATAATTATGTTCATTCGGTCTGTATAATCCGGTTTTTGCAATACTATTGTAAATTCTAGGTACGAGAACGTGTCTCACCCGCAACAGAGGTGAGCCTGTCTTCCATAAGGCGTGTAAAAAAAGAAGCGCGAAATATAAAAGAGCATGTGGCAGTCTCACTACCAAAACCAAAGAGAACAAACATCAAAACTGAGGTGGCCCTCGAGGGCTGTTACGGAGAACGATCATCAACTACCATATAACAGAGAAGCGCATACCTTCCTTGCGCTGTATACACAGAAAAACGCGCGATATTACCAATTACAAAGGGTGTAAAGAAACACAACGCAAGGAAATACACAAATTGGGATTCAGGTGGAAGAAATTTGAATCCAATAGAAAATTATTAATAGAAAAGGCAGAGATTCGCCATTTACGGATTGTTTTTTTAAGGAACATGGCAAAATATAGAAAAGAAGGACGCCCAGTAATATATACTGACGAAACGTATATACATTCTTCGCATACACATACCAAAAGCTGGGTAGATAACTCCACAGACGGCATTAAGAAATCAATATCAAAAGGAGAAAGGCTGATCATACTCAATGCTGTCGGTGAAAATGGATTTATACCCAATGCGTACCTAAGATGGAAATCTAAATGTAGCACAGGAGATTATCATAATAAAATTAATTTTGATAATTATAAAAAGTGGCTAAAAGAAAAACTAATTCCAAATCTGCCTCCCAGAAGTGTGATTGTTATAGGTAATGCGCCGTACCACAATAAACAGATAGACAAAAGTCCAACATCTTCGCCCGCTAAAGCTGAAATGAAGATCTGGCTTCGCGACTGGAATATGTTTTTTCAGATGAAATGCTTAAACCAAAACTCTACAATTTGATTAAATTGCATAAGCCAGCTTATAAAAAATTTGTCATAGATCAAATTCTTCATGATGCTGGCCACGATGTTCTAAGACTGCCACCCTACCACCCCGATTTAAATCCAATAGAACTCGTGTGGGCAACAATGAAGTCTTACGTAGCAGCCAGAAATGTCGATTTCAAGTTTTCTACCGTTTCAAAATGGTGCGACGCGTTTTTCAATAACTTTACGTCCGAAGAATGGAAAACTAGATGGGAGCATGCAAAAAAAATTGAGATAGAGTTTATGCAGCAAGAGCCCGCTGTTGATAGAGTTGTAGACGAAGTTGTTATCCATTTAAATGAAGTTGACAGCGATAGCGACTTTCTCGAGACCGAAACTGAGGACGAAGAGGCCGAAGAACGGAGCGATGAAGCAGAAGGGGATCTAGCAGAATTTTGGATGTACAGTCTGGCAAAGTCAGTTTAAGCTGTAAAAAACCGGTTGCATCGTAGATATCACGTCACAGCTCAAGCTGAATTTGCCAAATTGTGTAAATGTTTAGCAAGAGTAGCTTAAACTATCCATATAGGTACTTTTATAGTTATTGATTAAAAAAATATAGATAATCTTCAAAGTTTTAAGCAAATGAATTGGTTTTAACTGCTTCTAAAACTGCAGTGAAAGGCAATGAAAAACAACCTTTCAACCTTCCTTCATCATAGAAAATCAAATAACAGTCGTATGCCTACTGTGAAAAAACTTGGCGCGTCGACTGTACTTCTACATTCGTTGGCTATTATTGTTTCTCTCAGATATAGCGCTCTCTCAGTCCGTCGTTTGCGCATCTCACATCTCTAGCTACTCTGGTTCGCTTCATGAGGACTAGAGATGGGGAAACAAACTGTCTAAGGGATACATGTATTCGTATGAAGCAACTCCTGTCGCCAAGGATGTTGCGGCTCTCGGAATCTATTGGGCATAAGCATGGCGCAGATCGTCTGGACACTTGAAAATGTCACATGCCGCAATCTTTATGTGCATTTGACTCATGTTTTGTCATGCTTTGTAGGTTTACTACTTCGTGGTTTATCAATGTTATCCAATATTTCTGCTTGCAGCTCATCAGAACTGACGTAATTAGTTTGCAGTCATAAAGAGAGCACACACGAGAAGAACCCGAAGTCTATTTTCTGCGCATTGTACGAACGAGAGAGATTCCCTATTCGCAGCATTTGGAATATTTTTGCTGTGCAGTGTAGCAACTCACTTCAGCGTCGACAGTTTTGGCTTTGATTAAACTCCGATTTCTCAAACAGCTTATTTAAATCTATGAAATTAGTTTAATTAAATCAAGATATAATAGTTCAGTTGAATTTATTAAACCGTTTACTCAGTTGGAGTACACCAATTTATTTAAAATTAATGATATGTTAAAATGAGTTTATACGCTCTAACTAAAACATTTATTTATATTTCCTAAATGTGTTTAATTGACTAGTTCAGTTAAAACTGTTTGGTGTTCTTAACAAACTATTTTATTTAGATTTAAGATGATATTTGGATAATATTTGGAATTTAAAACAATAAGTTGCATTTTATTAAATGACGTACCTACCTGTATATTATAACTGCTCTGATAAATCTTAGATGTTAAAACCCTAACAAATTCCATATTTTTATTTTCATTAATTGTGGCCTTATTCTATATGGGATCAAGTCTTACCAAATACTTGTCTAATTTTCCAGAAACAGGGAATAATATATCACCATTCACTAGAAGTAATTCTTTGTTTTGGATTCAGAAAGTAGGAAAAGGGATACCTGAAACAGAATAAGGCCACTTGATAATGTGTACAAAAAATTTACTTTTATTTCTAATAGTAGAGCAATATTGCACTCACCCGGATTCAACGAATTTGCATATATAGGCAAATTCGACATCACTTTAAACAAACTAGGATATTTTTTTCTACTACGAAGTCTGCACCAATTGGAGGTAAGGAGCAAAGCACATCAAGCCCATGTTAAGCACATGTTTGGTTAAAGGCATCATTGACACAAATAGAATTTCAAAGTTCTTCCCGGTCACGTCCGCAGTGGCTCCCCTATACAGAGTATTCCTTAGGATAAAAAAATACCTAACCGTGGTTATATTGTATGTCCGCTAAGCGCCTTATGCCCGGGTATTCCACATTATCACCATAATTGATCCACTCCACAACTACTTCACCAATAACGGCAACATCCGAATATGTGACTGCTTGCAAAAATCACAAATAAAACTGAGGAGTTCGGAGCGAGTCAGCTGCGCCTGTCGCCTAAATCTGGATTATTCACGAATGAAGGGCCGAGAAATGTTTAATTGATTTGAGTGTAGCATTTCTAAATGAACTGAATTATATTAACTTATTAGACAAATTAATGAAACAGGAACCTGGTTTGCTATTTCCAACTAAACTGCTTCCAGAAAATTCAGTTTAATTAATCCGAATAATTTGGTTATTTAGAACAATTAAAAAAAATTATTTCGGGTAATGAAAGTGTTCTAGAGAAACTGTTTCATTGTCCAAATTTTAACACTGTAGTGTTCATGAAAATACTCTTATGCAAGGAGTATCATGTCCAATCTCTTACACCACAATCACCTGCAAACACTCTCACTTTTATAAAATAACGTTAAAGATGATAGATCTGTCAAAAGATAAGCACTTGTAGTATCCACCTTCATCCTGACTACAGACTGAGATTTTGGAGAAAACAAATTGAAGGATTGCCCCTTTTACCTAGTCTAAATTCGTGGGATAAATCAGAACATAACATACACATAACCAATCATTTAACGGCCAGACAATCATGGAATACTATCAACATAAAAACCATAAATTAAGTTTCAGGTGTAATTATAGATACTCATCCGTGTGATCATTTTTATCTACACTGTAGGACATTGTTATTGAATGTTTCATATACTCTGCTAAGGCATGTAACCACAACTTCAATTCGGGAGACTTTGCACATTTGCACATAAACAAAGTAAGCTTAGTCTTAAAGCTCTAAGTCAGGTTGGTCTCACCACATTTAAACTGAGTTGTGGTATTTTGAGGATTTTGTGTAAAACAAACAACTTTCGTCTAAATACGAATTCAAGGTCTGCCTCTAGAAATCATATGCGTCTGTAGGTAAGAAGTTAGTCAAGAACCTTACCTATTTTGTAAAAGAATACCAGGAACTGACGGGAGCTCTTCAAAAACTAGGCATGATACATCTGCTAAGAGTCCACAACAAGTCGTGAACATCGCCGTTCCATTCTTATTAAGGCTCATCAGTAGGATCAATAAGAACGTTCAAAAGTTGAATTTTTATCAATTATAACACGAGATAACAAACACGCCGCTACTAAAACATTTACCGCAAAAGAAAATTGATGCATGGGCTTCACGATATGGAAAAAGCAACGAACTGTAATTGTATGCACAACATATTTTGCTTGCTATGCTGTCTGGTTTCTCTGAAACTAAGAATGGCCCTAACCTGTATAATTAAAAGGGCATTGCCTTTGAGCTGCAACTTTTTATGGTTAGAGCTTAGTGATTTTCAATTCTAAAAGGCCAGGTTGAAACACCTAGGATACACGTGACAATAGAGGCCAGACCCTTTGATTTTGGTATCACAAACTATTTGACAACTATGCTACCAATTACCATAGGCGCCCGAGAGAGCGCCAGTACAAATATACGAATATGCTCTAGAAATTCTTTGAAAAGCTAAAAACTGACAAGAGATATCGTAATGTGAGCATTTTGTAAATCGGGAGGAAACAAATCTGATTTAAGCAAATCTTAAAGATCCTACTACAAGTCTGATGATCTACTAAAAATGTGTTTTTCTTTTCATATAATTACACGTTATATTAAATAATACTAGTTTTCGATGAAAGAAAAAAAATATGTCTGAAAGACATATGTTTCTGCCAAAACTAATGTACCAAATTTTTTAAAGTACTCAGTGGCAGAGGTCGTTTCTGTGATATCCGGAATGAGCAAAAAATGTAAAAATGTTGACCCATTCCCCGATATAATTACATTGACGTAACTATGATAACTTGTCATCAAAATTAGGCTTCTTGGTTCCCTGCCAACAACGAATAAATTACGATTAGACCAGCCACGACAGGCAAAAACACTTTGGCTTATAGTATGTATTTTTGCTTTGCAGGCTGATTTAGATTCCGTTGAATTATTAATATATGTATATATTATCGATTGGGAATTAGTATTCAAAGAGGATTTAGGATTGCTGTGCTATTCCTTTGTGGTTGTTTCCCCTATCCCAATTTTGTAATTGCCTTTCCGCTTTCAAATACTTCTTGGTTGGTTTACGTTCGAGCATCGTTACACAGGGTGATTCAACAAAAATATCAGTAACTCTAAGGCAGAAACTTAATCCAAAGGAAACATAAAAATGAGACTCTTTAAGGACAAAACATCAATATACTTCAAACAATGCTATGGTAAGAAAAAATTGTTTCTTCTAAAACAGGGTGTTACTTCATGATAGGCCTAATCAGAATGGCGCGGTCCTGAACGACATTTGAGTAGATACATGTGTCTGGTTTTCAAGCTACCGGATGACAAAGTCATATAAAAATTTTGTTTTCCTATTGACATCTCTTTAATCCGATTTTATTGAGTTTTGACAGTGCTGTTCATTGCAATAAGGCACTAACTAGAAGATAAGTATGAATTCCAGTGGCATCTCGGGGGGCAATTTTACGTATAGTATTGACGAAGTACGCGGATGACTTTTCAAAAAATATATGTATTTTTTTCGGATCAAGCAGACAAAGATACATTTTTGTACGTCATATTTCTTCGTGTCTCTCTTCGTGTTCGAGGCAAAAAAATGACTCCATTACATTTCAAGCTATTGTTCAAATTATTTTAGTTTTATCGATGCATAATATTTATTTGAGTCATTTTTGAAATGCAAGGAACGAAAGGTACCAGCTTGACAAAAGTAGTGTTGAATATGAACACCTACCCCTTCTATGCTGCTACTATCATATTTTAACAACTTTTCGGAATGCAGTAAGGTAGTTCTTACATTTCTAAGCTTGTTGTCTCAAACCTAGGAAGATATGAAATGATACTGGGCGGCAAAAAATTTGTATCATCTGCTTAATTCGGAAAAAAACAAAAAGACAAAAGCGTTTACCTTTTTGTCTGGAATTCATAATTATCCAAATCCATACCAGATAGCGCTAACTTAGCGCCTTATTGTAATGAACAACACTGTCAAAATTCAAATAAATCGGCTGAAAGACCTTTGAGGCGTTGACAAAAATTCTAAATGTATATAAAATGTTGACCAGACTTCTTAGGACACATATCTAAGTGAAATTTCCTACTTAAGTTGGGTTCAGGAATGCGTGCTTGTAATAACAGAATATCATTAAGAAACACCCTGTATGCTGTATATGTATGCATGTATACACATGCAATATTAAGTGTGAAACGTCACCAACTTCGGTAAATTTTTAAACTGGCTCGGACTTAAGCGTTTTAAATGAATTTATGTATCTCAAATTTTTAAACCACTTTTTCACCAAGGAGAATGGTCTGTCAAACGTAATGATAGCGTTGAGCGTGAAGTGCAGGCGTAACCTACTTGACAACATTTTTTCTGCAACGTTTCGCCGCTCGCAATCTAGATGCGATCTTGCTATTTAACCAATTTTCTATCTGTCACATCTTCTCAGAGATATACTCTA
Source organism: Acanthoscelides obtectus (assembly GCA_963669975.1). Taxonomy (NCBI): domain Eukaryota; kingdom Metazoa; phylum Arthropoda; class Insecta; order Coleoptera; family Chrysomelidae; genus Acanthoscelides; species Acanthoscelides obtectus. Next base: position 36,351,321 of record CAVLJG010000005.1, read on the forward strand.
AAAACGCGTGATTCTGCAACCAACAAAGCATGCTGGCGAACTGACTTGCAGCATGGTCTTTGAGTATGTCGTTGCATAGGTGGTGATTTGAGTGACGCTTACAGGTTGCATAGCACCAAGCTGACATTTTGGCATATTTTTTTGACATTATTGAAGTTTTATACGTACGAAATTTTGACTGCCACACGGTAACCTAAGGAGTATCGATATGATAGCCTACGCTCAAGCTTTCTAAGTTTTCTTTATAAACAAATAGTACCCTCCATTCCGGGATAATAATAATAATAGTAATAACGTGTCGTTATATTTTAGTTGAAAGAACAACAAAGAAAAAAACTCATTTGATGAGGGAGTCGGCATTCAACATAGTTGCTCTTCCATGGTAGTATCATCTACACCTCTGTCTACATTTCACACTTTTGAGATTAAACATCCTCAAAAATAGGTTTGTACCCATGCAAAAGATACTACAGCACGTCCCTTTAGGAATATGTGAAATATGTACGAGTATAGGAAGAAAAACGGATACAGTAGCAAAAAATACAAAAGTCATATTCTCCTTTTTAAAAGGTTATATAGTTTTTCCAACCAAATGTCACTGAATCTATTAAGTTTTCGGGTGTGCCTTGGTGATGGTTGTATTCCTCTATTTGTTAATTTAGTTTAATGGCTCAGGTAAGTGAAGATAGTATCTCAGGGAAGTTGAGAAAGGCGCACAACTAGATGATAAAATATACATCCCAATTCTACAATCTCAAAATAAACTATTTGTATGTCGTGAATATACCGAATGGATCAAAAACCAATAGTATTTTGTATTTCATCTACAAAATTTATAAAGCGCTCCCAAAAGTAAAGGTTCTGAACATGTCGTTACCAAAATACCATTGTAAATGTCTACGCCACAGAGAACACTGGTTGGAAAGAGAACAATAATAAATTTTACATAGCATTGTGATGAGATATAGCACATAATAATAATAAGAATATTTCTTAACCATTAGACATGTATAAAACATGTATAGGGTTCGTCAGAAAACAATTTACAGTATGAATATACATAAAAACAAACAGTAAAATGACAAGCAACAACAAACAATAGCTTAAATCAGATATCTAAGAAAGGACACATAGGCAAACAACAGCAGATAAAATAGATTAGCCTTCCAGTAGTTAAAATTAATAAATTAACGGAAATACAACATAAAAATATACAAAAGGACAAACAATAAGTGGAAGACAAACAATACAAAAGAAGAACATTCAAATATCCACAGGGTCGCTGATGGCGTAGCAAGTCTTATCAATAAAGTAGGTTTTCAATTCAGCTTTAAAATTATTTAAGGAGCTAATTGTGTTAATATACTTAGGCAGCATATTGAATACCTTTTGTCCTAAAACAGAGGGATATCTACTACCTTATATCGAGCAAAGGGTAGATGAATGTCGTGCTGCCTACGTATATTGAATGTATGTATTCAAAGTAAAATTATCTCTGTTAATATATGTATATATTGCCATTTCATAAAGAAACAGCGAGTGTTAGAATTTTTAATTTCGGGAACAAGTCTCTGCAGGTGTTTATACTGTCAACACCTGCTATGCACCTTATTATTCTCTTTTGACTTCAAAATACCTTTGAAGCATTTGCCGAGGAACCCCAGAAACACAATGTATACCGCATTCGCGACTTGATATGACTGTGATACAACATCAATAACTGATCACGTGTAAGAACTGTTCACAGATTTTTAAATAGGTAGGCCTGCGAGCAAAGCTTCGCGGACAGGTAGTCACAATGTGCTTTAAAATTGAGTCACTAATCCGGGTGCAGTCCCAAGAATGTTGTGCTCTCTCTGATGGGCAGGGCTGACTTATCCAATGTAAGCTGCAGTGGAGGTATTGATCTTTTAGCACTGTGGAATCTTATAGATGTTGTTGTTTCAGAGTTTAGATGCAGCTGGCCAGTTATTGAGCTATTACAGTCGTTAATTAGGATAACGTCATCTTTATTTGATAGAATAATCGATGTTTCGTCCACGTATAAAGTAAAGTGTGCTCTGGAGAAGGACTGTTCTAGTCTATTTACACATAATGCAAGCAGAGCAGGCCCCAACACGGATCCTTGTTGAACCCCAACATCCATATTTATCCCAATAGACTTGACTTGCATTAGTTTTGCCGAGCAGTTATGAGTTGTAGTAGTGACATACCGCGATTTGTTTTCTAAGAAGGATTTTATCCAGAGGGAGGCTGGTCCACTGATTCCATAAGTTGCCAGTTTTACCAATAACATATCATGGTTGACACAATCGAATGCCCTGCTTAGATCACAAAAGATACCAACAAGGCACTATCCTGCCTTAATGTACTGAACTAGCGTATTGAAGAATATGATTTTAACTGCCAGCCTCACAGTACTTTCAAAATAGAGCGGATTCAAGTTTTTATACAGAGGAATGGATTGACTACAATTTCTAAAAATCGAACATCTTATTCGAAGATGTTCAAAGAAAGCCAGTGCCGTAAAAAATACCATCTTTCCCATGTTTGCCTCAAAATACTCTCCATTCTAGGCCACCGACATAATTTGAGCAACGAAAGCTTTTGCATGCACCTATTATGCTGTTCGTTGTGCAAACCGGATGTAACAGAAGTAACAGAACGGTTCTGTGTTTTCCGTCTATTTTTAAAAAACCCAAGGTTAGGTCCTTACTGACTTTGAACTAGGTGACCTTGGATCTTGTCAGGCCTACGCCAGCTTTTAACAAGGATTTCAATAGTGACCTTACATTTGACTTTGAACTTCAGGTTCAAAGCAATAACAGTACATGAGGGCGTATCATAACTTAAATTGTTCCATTGCCGGTGTCAATGGGTGGAATTCTCTTAGCTTAGAAAAGCTGACCTTGAAATGACTTTAGAGATGAGTTTAAATCCAAGGTCATCATTCAAATCATTGTAAGAAATTAATAAAAAACATGTGCCTAATATATTTTTTCCATCCATAATCCTACACAACTATTAGGCCTAGCCCTACACACTTGACCTTCACTCGATCTTCAAAGATGGCTTTGATCTTGTATTTTAATATATAATACTGCGTAGGGTTTTGCCGGTGCGGTGTTTCGATTTCCGTTGTCAAAAGGATAAGTCTTGCCCGTAAAATATCCTTGAAGGTGGAACTCAAGTTCAAAGCCAAGGTTGAGTTCTCTGCTTAAAATTAGTAAAGACCCATATCTTATCCTTTTTCAAAAGTACGTTACCTGGAAAAATACAGAGCCGTCCGTTACCTTTGTTACACCCGATATAAAAATGTTCAAGTACCTCATCAACTTCTAAATTATGTTTCACGAATAAAAAGTTATACGATCGACAACTTTTACCTTAAAAGCATTTCAGTGTTCGTCTTTACTTAATCACGTTTATTTGGTCGTTATACCATATTTTCATATTATCTGACAATAAGCAGACCCCTTCTATTCCAGTACCCTGACAGATTTATTCCAAAAAGATCGGCAATGGACATAGATTATTCATGCTACTTGCTCAATCAAAAAGGACCAAAACCTATTATAGTAGAATCTACAGATTCAGAGGTGGTCAATTCAGCTAAACGGTCGCAGAATCAGAACAATTATATAAGCGTGTAAGTACCTGACGTAAAACTAAGGAAATTTTTCTAAATCTCAAGATACCTTTTTTGTTAATCACTTCAGCATATATAAAGTATGATCTCAGAGCTGCCAAACATTGTTCATTTTCTGAAATGGGCGACGATGCCACCCCTGAGGAAAATTGCTGCGGGCGCCCATGGCATTTATATGCACATTCAGTTCATGCGTACCTGCTAAGTTGTGTAGATGGCTCATTTGCACATAGCCCGTAACTTCAGCCAGGCGAGACGTTCTAGACAAGGTGTCCCGCTAGCATTTTAACACTATGGTATAGGATTCGGCACCAGCCTTAATTTTATTGGTCAATTTCAATTTATTCGACCAATAACAAGCCTGGTGCCGAAATCACTACCGGAATGTTAAACAGTGCTGAGCATGGGGTCAGAATGTTATCAATTTAAATTTAAATTTACTTACCTTCCGCTAAAAATACGTAAGATAATAATCAACGCACGTTGTTTCCTATTACGATATTTAATGATTTTAAAATTAATAATTTGGTTTAGCAATAAGAAAAATTACATGAAAAATTTATATATATTTATATAGGTGAAAAATTAAAGCTTCCGCCTTTTGTTGGGTACTTCGACAAAATTTAAGCAAGGAGGACTCTTTATACTTTTTTATTCTCTCTAGCTTTCAATGGTCTTTGCCATCATCATCAGGAGAGTAGTATGTGAGGATGTTGCTAATTGTTGTTTACGTTAAGGATGAGGGAAACACCCTGTAATATGGTGAACGCTGGATAAATGGTACAATGGTCAAAATTATATAAAATACACACAGCTGTATGACAAGAACAAGTTGATGGCAAAGACCATTGAAAGCTAGAGAGAATAAAAAAAGTAAAAAGAGTCCTCCTTGCTTAAATTGTGATTTCGGCACCCAGCTTGTTATTGGTTAAATAAATTGAAATTGACCAATAAAATTAAGGCTGCTGCCGAATCCTATACCATAGTGTTAAAATGCGTCCCGCTATAAATTGACCTAGCTTGTTTGTATGACGGTTTGGAAAAAAAAAATTTATAAAAGTTATAGGGTCTATAGTTTTATCACGCTGGGTTGTTTATGTATACAGAATGTCTCAGAAAAGTCCTATCTAATAAAGTTGTTTTTAACGGGACACTCTAATATAAATTATATAATAATAATACGTACATACAATGTGCGATGGCAATGACATTCTATAAAAAGCTTTTGTGGAAAAAATTTTTCATAAATACTCACATGAAAAAGCTGAAGGGGTGAATTAATTGCGGGAAACCTTGTTTAATCGGTCTGGCAAAAGCTGTGGCCGACTGGAAGTGCTGCCTATTACTCTGTAATGATAAAAAGCGTATATAAAAATCAGTCATCAGATCTTGGGTCAAGTTAGTCTTATTTTTACTTGACCTTTCTCGTCTGGTACTTGTATTTCAGAAAATAGGTAATGCGCTGGGATCTTGGACTAATATTTTTTAAAGCTTTTATTCTATCTTTCTAAGATTGACTTTCAGCCGATCTGATCTCTTACCTTTAAGACTGAAAAAGGCGATCTTTGGAAATAACAGACAAAAATGGGTGTTGCAATTCTCATCTCGTCCATTACGAAAGAGAGATTCACCGGAGAGCTTCAGATGCCTCTCTGATGTCTGGCCAGTGAAGCCTAGAAGTAAGCCATTGTTGAAGAATCCGTCGATCATATTGGACTTGCCAGACATCCAAGACCACCTAGGTAAGCTACACAGGGAAGTTTCTTAAACATGGTACGAAAACGTGATGGGTCACTTATTTGGACTTTTCCAAAAAATATTTCTTTGACGACTTTCGAAACACATCTTTATTTCGGAAAAAATAAGCCACTAAAGTATTCCACTGGAGATCACTTTAAAAAAATGTTGAGTCCTTTGCAGTTTTTCAGAAATTAAATTCAGAGTAAAAAAAATACAACATGACTCGTGGAAAGGGCAGATTTTTGGTGGTTGGGCCTTCATTGAAATCACCTCCGAACCTCTCCACGAATAATGTAATTATTTACTTTGAATCGCAATTTATTGGGTCAGGAATTTCATACCAAAACAAAGTTGATGGAACCACATCCCAAAATATATGGGGAAGTCTTCGTAAGATGTATTTTTTTTAAGTTTGGAATCACCCTGTACTAATGTACAAAATTTAAAAAAAAGTGAAATGGCGAGAAGCTATCAAGAATAAAGCCCATTGTGATGAAACGTTTGCTACTCTATGTGCAAAAGTGACTAACAAGCTATCAAGCTTCTTTAATCTTTTTTCTTAAATAACGGAGCTATTAACTGATTAATCAATAAAAACTCACCCTGTAACTGTTTTGGACTTTTATGGTTATTTATTGCAGATTGCTCAAGCCCTCTGGATTGGGCTGCAACTGGATATATAGCAACCGTATACGAAAACGAAGTACATTTTTGGCACCCAGAAGGAAGAAGAATGGAAGCAACATATACTTCAATGAGAGTTGGGAAGTGCTTAAAATGGAATCGTCAGGGGAATTTACTGGCTTTTGCCTTAGAGTATCCTCATTGTAAATACGCCACATGGAGCATTCAGCTTCAAAAGGTGAATACCATTTTTAGATCTAAAAGCGCAGATTATGGGCCGAACTTTTAATCAAGCCAAGAAGGCCCCAGCTGGTCTGCCAGCTCACTATATACCTGTATATCAAATCTCCGAACAATTTGACCACGCATCTTTTCGACAAAAAGGTTCTTACAACAGTTTCTGGAGAACAGAAAAAAACTCATTGATGATGACTGGTATGATCTACACCTTGGAGGTAACAAATTGCTCTTCCAATTGGCGTATGAGGTGTTTCATGACTTTCTGGAACGTTTGTGTAAATTCTTTTGTAAAAAAATGTGTTGCAGTCCAGTTTACGGGGCATTTGTGCCCCTCTCAGAGAGAAGAAGTGAGTTCGCGATATCCAACATCTTGTGTTCATCAGGCCTACTTATACATAGTCTTCGGCTGATTTTACTCATATGAAACAATTCAATCCACGCGACGATGACACCCGACATATACTCGTGGCAGAGTATACTTCTTCTAAGGTTTAAATGATAAATTCTTCCAGCTCTAAATAATGACGTCAAGTAAGTTGAGTCTGTACGGAATCCTGTCATCAGTTCGTAAATGATTATTTTTGGTACAAGGTAGACCGTTTGAGAAAAAAATTTGCCTAACAGGTGCGTAGAATTACTGCAGTCGGGGGCGTATAAATAAACTGACGTCAAAAAAATTAAGACCCCCACAAAAAACTTTGAAAGTGATCAGGATTCTTTGAACCGTCAAAAAATTAACTTCGAGCATTTTTTCGTTTTTGGCTTTTGTCTCTGTCGCCAGTAGGCCTTGGAAGTAAAAAGACAAAACTTCGTACTTTAAAATATTTCTCCAAGCTGCCCATCTCTTGTTAAATCAGTTTTTACTCTTTTTTTTCTAATTTACAGTACGCCAAAAAAATAATAAACTATCTCAAATTCCACGTCAAGGATATGAGAACTCGATAACTTCAAATGCCGTGTAAATCTCTGTTCCAACAGAATAGTTCGGAACTAGTTATGAGCTGTACCTGCCTTGGGCATGCGCAGAAAAATAATTCGGAATTAGTTCTGAACTAGTTCGGAACTGCTTGCTGAAACAAGACTTAGGTTATTTATTTATTTATTTATTTAGCAACATCCATAGCCACTTACAGGATGGATAAACATGAAAATATAAACAAATGCATGTTGTGGATGTATGTAGAGAAAGCTAAAGCGCTGCAAAAAAAACCTCAAAACAGAATTGGGAGGAAAAAAAAAAGCGTTCTAGCTTTACCTACCCAGCACTCAACAATCACACCGGCAAGCATTAACGAAAATAAGCATTAATGTCTCCCAAAGTCGCACAAAACGAAAATATATCTAAAACGCTATTAACTGAATGATAATTACGGCACATTATATATATATATATAGGGGAAAACTTAAGTATGTCAGTCATAGGCCTGGCTAAGTAAACAGTTAGATTAGTTCGTGACGCTAATCTAGGAATTAAGAAGTTAAGTTGTTCTAAGATGACACTGGAGTCAATAATGCCATGGATGAGCTTGGGAATGAACTTAAGTGAATTCATTTTGCGTCTGCTCCCTAAATTATAGATTTTGCGTCTCGCCATCAACTCACTATGAGGAAAGCCAATAGCGGGATATATCCCGTCAGCTTTGTATGAGAGGTATTTTAAAAACTTTCTTTGAACGGACTCTAAGCGGTCAATATATATTTGATGATGAGGATACCATACCAGGGACGCATACTCAAGCTTAGATGTTACATAAGCATATTACAGTATTTTTAGTGTAAAGGAGTTGTGGAAATCACCGGTATTTCTAACAATAAAACCATACGTCTTTGATGCAGCCACAACAGCATTTTCAATGTGATAGGAGAAGGAAAGTTTTCTGTCAAATGTGACTCCCAAGTCATTAATTGTACTAGGTCTGTCAAGTTTCCTGTCACCAAAACTATATTCATACATCATTACCCCTGTTTTTAAAGTAAACGACAAAACGTGACACTTAGCAGCATTCAAAACAAGTCTGTTTTCACGACACCAGTTATCAACCCTTACAATGTTGCATTGCAAGCGATGACAATCGTCAATGTTAGAGACTCTACAGAAAAGTTTAATATCATCAGCATATATAAGAAAATCGACATCGATAACTTCAGAAATATCATTTATGAACATAATAAATAACAGAGGTCCCAAATTAGATCCTTGAGGAACACCGAACATTACAGGGTATTCGCTTGACTTATGTCCATTGCACATAACATATTGTTTCCTATGACATAAATAAGATCTGAAAAATAGCAACAATGCATCTGAAAGACCAAATCTAGATAACTTATTGAGTAGAATGTTATGGTCTAAACTATCAAACGCTTTAGAGAAATCAGTATATATTACATCCGTTTGAAGTTGTCTATCGATTGATTCACAAACATATTGAGTAAGATGTAGCAAGTTAGTAACTGTGGACCTGCCCTTCATGAAACCGTGTTGACTGACGGAGATAGACCTGCTTACATGAAAATATAGCACAGTTTGTATCACTATTTCGAATGTTTTAGCGAAATTACTGATAATTGTGATAGCCCGATAGTTTTCTACATAATTCCTCTCACCTTTTTTAAAAAGAGGAGTTACCCTAGACAACTTCCAAATAGATGGAAAGTGATTATTTTTCAGAGAGGGATTGAAAATGATCATGAGTGGATATGCTAAAATGGACGCACAATCTCTCACAAAAAATGCAGGTATTTGATCAGGCCCTGCAGTCATTTTTGGCTTAATTTTCTTGAGCGCCTGTAGCACATCGATTTCCTGTACACTAGGCATAGCTAGTGTAGTAGTGAAATGGTAGTCAGTAGAAAAATTAGATTGAGCTGTTGGAGTATTATAGCTCCCACTAAAGTGTTCCGCAAATGCGCCAACAACATCAGATGATCATAGTAGATGCTACCAATAAATTCCTTTTCTGACTTCCTGAAATTTTTCTACAAATCTGTGTTCGATTAGATGGGTGGCTGTCAAGTATTTGGGGTATCCGGATATTTAATTGGTATGGCTTTGTTGTGAGCAGATTTTGATAGTTGCCTAGAAATTTCTTGTAAGAAATAACCGTTGGAAAGGGACAATAATTAAATATACTGAATTTTGTAGGATCTTAAATGTTCTTGGTTACAATCATCTACTTCTTTCAGGTCAAAACAGTCTTCTTTTGTTCATATGCGTTTTGTGAGATAACTGCTATCGAGTGGACCAAGTCGAATGAAATAATTACAGGTAAGCGTACAAGTTACACAGAGTGCCTCTCGTAAACACATAGAATATATAAAATATACTGATGCGCCTCCCTGTGAAGATATTAGCCCTGAGGGACACTACTGGAACCCGATTTACATCGAATAACTTCAGAAAGATACAGTAAAATTCAAAGCAATTTTGACCTCTCAGTAGCTGTGTGGTGTCCTTAAAAAATAATCGTAATCAGGTTACTTGAAGCCATCTAGCCCTGCAGCCGTACGTCTGCATGGAAATGGATGTCCAAAATAAAAGATGAGTTATCCATTTACCCCTTTTTACCAGCGTTTATGTTACAACATGTTACAACTTGTCCTGTCGGACAAACATTGGAATTGAATTTTGAACCAATAACCTTAACCAAAAGAGCTAAAATTTTGCATACACATTTGGTTGTAATTATAATAAATTGTATGACACCAGTTCGGAATTAAATATGGTAGCTGCTGCAGAACAACGATTTGTCAGTTTCATGATATGGGTATCAAATGAAAGAGTTCGATTATAAAAACACAATGAGCAGTGACATTATTCTCAACACAATATGACGGCAGCTGCAAAATGGCGATTTACCGTTTCCTGAGCCAGCCCTATAATAATGGGTATCATACACAAATTATACATAACTTTAAACCTGACTTTATCTGCGGTTCTGGTACATATTAATAATAGTTTAGAAACTACATATAATCGCTCAGAAGCACACAATTTGCAACTAAATGCAAATAGATGCGCAGCACTTCTATTTTGTTCAGAACATGACGAAAATAATATTAAAACAGATTCCAATATAATTTTTCTTTTTATACCGAAGCAGCCGCGCAGGCAGAAGCCTAGATGCCGAGACACCGCGGCCGCTATGATGATCCCAAAGACATTTTGTTAATCCGATTTTTGAACTGCCTAAGGTTGGTAGAACTGGGAAAAGCTTCCTCTTGTAGATTGTTCCACAATCTCGACACCTTCGGGACAAAGGAGCGGCCATATCCGCCAGTTCTGGATGTACAAATTTCCATATGGTCAGGATGGGAGGCCAAATCCAGGCGGGTCTGTCTGGCAGGCACATCGCGCGGCAGAAGAGAGCTCTGAGGAGCAAAGCCCGTTGGTGAAGCGGTAGAAGAGAGCACAACAAGCGTGTGAGCAGTATTCGAGGCTAGGCCTTATGTGGGCCTTGTATAGAGTGAGAAGGCCAAGTGAAGGAAATTACTTCTTAGCCCTAAACAAATGACCTAGCTTTCTCCCAGCAGCTGCCGCTATTGACGAGGTGTCTTCGTGCCAGACGAAATGAATATCTCTTTGGCAGAACTCGGGGTTCCATCGAAACCGGATGAGCGCTAGGACGCTTTTTGTTCATCGAAGTACAGTACTGTGTTTTGGAAGCATTAAGCTGTGCAAGATTGTTACATTCCTAAGCAGCTCAGCGGCAGAGATCGGCTTGTTACCCCAAATTCCTGCATGTAGAGTGCTGTCATCAGCGAAACTGTGGATACGGTAGATCGTGCAGGAAAGGAGGACGTTGATGTGTCAGAGGAACAGTGTCGGAGCCAAGACCGATCCCTGGGGAACTCCCGCGTTGACGTTGTGGGATGGAGAGAAGAAGAGGTAGAGTCAGCCACCCATCTGTAAAGCTTTTCTGGGGAGCCATAGGATGGAAGTTTGCTTAAGAGATTTTTGTAATGTATTTAAGGTTTTAGGACTACATATTGACGAACAACTTCGCCTAAGAGAGAAGGTAAATAGTTTAATTGAAAGAACTTATATTCGAATTCAAACATTGTAAAGTAATAGGGTCATTTTGACTGATACATTAACGAGAGAAGCGAGTGCTTGGTTCTTCCTATTATCAGATATACTTTTGCAGTGTATTTCCCTTGTTTGGAAGTAGCTAATAGAACCAGAATTTAAATGGTTCAAGATACATGTTATCGATCCATGAACTGAGAAGACATGTTTTTGAGAAAATGGAGAACGCAAATTCGTTTAAAATTTCCGTTAGTTTTAAATACGATATGCTAATTTTTGTATATGAATTAATTAATCAACCCACATCTCCTTCTAACCTCAAAAAACAAATTAATTTTCAGATCCAATCTCTATTCTAGGTATAAGAGATTGCTTATCTCTGGCTATGCTTTTCCACTCATCAAGTCTTTTCAGTAGAAGCTTCACGTTTACACCCTGTATAACTCCATCTCCCTCATTTGTACACATGCAGCAGCGGTGGCCGCAGTAGTAGACTGGTCGGTCTCCTGATCAGTCGCCGTGCGCTGTGCGGGTTCGAGTCCCGTCCCAGGAGAAATTTTTCTCTTGGCTATGGATGTTGTGATTATCCGTAGGTGGTAGATGGTCTCTGACTGTCGAACGCGGAGGTAACACCCGGCGGTTCTCGTAGGCGGAGCCAGAATGTGTGCATGTTGCATGTTCCCTCGCCAGAGTCCGTGTGGCGTCCCCCCTTTCCCATATATCCCCCATAGCCCCACGGTACCCAATGGGAGCTTAGGCCTTAGGCCTTCGTGGTAGTTGGAATATAAAAAAAAGTATCAGTCAGTTTTTTATTTCAGTGCACTCACTATGTTAAAGACGACTATTATTATTATTATTAAATAAATGAGCTTCATGAGAGAAACAAAAGAAGTGAAGTGAAGTCATTCCAAATCCAATGACATGGTCTTATAACATGAGAATGCAGTAATATTACTGCAGATCTGATGATAGAGCCAGAAGGTGGCCTTGGAATCTCTATAATACAGCGATTCGTTTGATTCTCCGTGACAAGTACCCCAACTAGCAAAGTAGTGCTATAAGCTTTTGGTAAAAGAACCATTCAGCCATAAAAGCTCTCTATTGTTGTTGCCTGAACACCAAAATGCTGGCTTAATGTTGTGTGGAATGCAAATATGCTTTCTGCAAAATATTTGCTATAAAATGAGGTGTTTAAAATATTCTTTAGCATAGTTATACAACACCTTATAGGACAAATTTTTAACTGTTGCATAAACGTATATACAACTATTTTATACGGCATATTTGCACGTTAGTCAAAATGGTTGTGTTGTGGCATCCATGGCAACGTTTATAAAACAAACCCGAGCCTTGTTGTTTTGCTGTGCATATTACTACTTTAGCCAACAAGTTGCTCCCAACGGAAGCACTTATACAACTGTCGTTTAGTAACTGTTAAAGGCTGTACATATGCTAAATATGTTGGTATACAACTTCATCATAACCTAACTTCCTGCTGTCATATTTTTGTTAAAATGCCATAACCAATCATTTAAGACAAACAACGCATGCATGTTGGTTCAAAAGGTTTTATCAACTGTTCAAACAGAAGATATAGATCTAGTACAAATTCTGGGTAAATCATTGGACTTTTTTTTTTTTTTTTTTATACTCCAACTACCACGAAGGCCTGAGGCCTAAGCACCCATTGGGTACCGTGGGGCTATGGGGGATACATGGGAAAGGGGGGACGCCACACGGACTCTGGCGAGGGAACACGTGTGCATGCAACATGCACACATTCTGGCTCCGCCTACGAGAACCGCCGGGTGGTACCTCCGCGTTCGACAGTCAGAGACCATCTACCACCTACGGACAATCACAACATCCATGGCCAAGAGAAACATTTCTCCTGGAGACGGGAATCGAACCCGCACAGCGCACGGCGACTGATCAGGAGACCGAAGAGTCTACTACTGCGGCCACCGCTGCTGCCTAGAAACTGTCGGTATTTCATATCAGACATTTGTCAAATTCTTGTATAACACCTGCAGACAACACCAAAATATTCTAATGAATACTGAAGACAACATGGACGATGCCATGATTATACACAACCACCAGCCATATTGGGCCAACATTTATTCCTCTATTTAATATTAAATAATTATGTTTCAGTTCGAAATTACAGATATAAAGTGATAAACATTAGTGTAATTGTGTCTAAATATAGGATTTGTGGAAGATTTGAAGCAGATAAGTTCAGTTTTCCATCTTAAAAATCTAGACATACTTTTGATCATTATCAAAATATGCATCAAATAAGAAGCCCGTAGATATTGCGTAACTACTTTGCACGATAATCACAATAAAATTTGCTGCGCAAGTAATTCAATAGCCCTATATCACAGTGCAGAAGTTTATCATATACCTGTGTATGAAATTCACAATGGACGATATGTAAGTAAACAAGATGACTGTAATGTGTTAGTTATATATTCTTCACTTCGTCTATGCAATACATAAGAAATAGTTTGGTTACAATAAAGTAGAATCATGTAACAGAATAGTTGTATAGTTGACAAAAACTGAATCTTGCACTGACTCAAATGTCCTATAGCGGCTGCAAGAGACTTACACTTTTGTTGTATAAATCTTACCTGCAGCCCTTATACAACCTCTTAAATGACTGAAGTGTCCTATTAGGTGTGCCCATTCCGCTTGTATAGCTGTTCTAACAGGGTTTTGCCAAGGTTTTTACAGTATGCAATGCTGTGTAAGGAATACTGTATAATCATTTTTGCAACTCTAATAGGAATGATAGTTGTTAGTTGGGACTATAGTTTTACGGTTTGACAATAAAGTTATTTGGCTAATAGGAATGTAACAACAGTGCCAAATTTAAGCTTTTTACTATTAGACGGTACATTTGATTTCTTCGACCAGCTGTACTCAACAATATTTACAGACAGAGGTACGTGTCCCGTATTCACGTAATATTGGTATCATCTATATACTCGTAGAACGAGATCTAAGACAAAAATAAAATAAGGAGTTTTATGAAGTCCTGTTATTAAAATATATGTAAATTGGAATTAGCTGATCTAGTTATTTAAGATCATTAATGATAAGGAGTGAAGTATGAATATAAAAGAAGAGACTTTAAAACCAAGAGTGTATTTGATCGTTAATATACTCAGTGACATTAGAAGTGTTATACCCACTCTAGATATGGCAGTAAAATGGACACCATCAACATAACGCGCAGCAATTATATTGCCTTGAACAAAGAAAAGGGGGAGCAGCTACCACAGGCCAGGCAGTCCCTCCAAACCATTACTCCAACTGTCCTGTGTACATGCCTCTCAATAGTAAATCCAATATCACGCCGTCCTCCACGACGGCGTCTTACCCTTCTACGACCATCGTGCGTACCTAGACAGAATCGCGATTCGTCGCTGAAGATGACATTATGCCATTCTGTCTCCCAATGTTGCCATTATCTGCTCGACTTCAAACGTTGATGACAGTGTCCGCAGTCAGACTAAGCACTAACCATGGACGGTATGGGAAAAGTTTAAAGTCTCGAATGCTGCATTGGTCAGCGATCTGACGCATATTATCAAAACGGTCTCGCAGGGCTAGTTGTCTGAAGCGCCTATCTGGATACTCTATCGTACTCCTCGATGGTCCAGTTGTCCTTCTTCCTGTTCCTCTATCCACACACGACACGCACGCATTGCCCTTACTGCGGTCAATTTCGCGATAGGACAAACTTCTCGATAGGCAATAATTCTACCCCTGTCATAGTCGCTAACATGGTGATAATTTAGACGGCTTCGAACTCGTGGCATCTTGTTTTGCTTAACACTGGTAAACGAAAGGGCAATAACTAAAAATATTTGTACTACTCAGCTATCAGGAACTGCTTTCTTCACAAAAACTAAAAAATAACATTTTAACAAAGGTAAACAAAAACAAAGATAAAACGTTGACATTGTTGCCACAGCATGCTTTAAGTATAGTCATTATGCTGCCAAAACACAAGTTGAACAAATTATTTCTTCTAGGTGTAACACTTAACTAATGTCACTGAATACACAAAGAACTATAAGCTTCAATTTTTTTTTTCTTTTTGGATATATGGCGTTACGTACTTATAACCTTTAGACGATAATGACTCCTTTGTCTTAAGGTTTCAATTAAAAGTGCGTTACATCTTAGCAGCAAAAGGAAAAAGGGGTATATCATGGCTTTATTCAAAAATTAACATTTGAAAGTCAAGATGTTGAAAAATCTGTTTTTCTTTTAATCATTTGAAATATCCTATGGAGCTACTGTATTTCTTATAATTGTAGGTTGTTCACAAGGCTGTCTTCGCACTGGAAAAATTAGTACTGGCCATATGATGTATCCACATGTACAATTGGATGGAACCATATCATGTGTCAAGTTATCCAGCAATGAGAACTTCTGCGCGGTAGTAGTGAAAAACAACTTCCTTATCAGATTGCTTAGATATCCTCAGTGGACTGCTCACTATGATATCAATTGTCAGGAGATCGGCAAGGTACTCTTACATCGACAGTAGTGTCAAAACCTATATTCCCTATAGCTTGGCGGGTCATATCACAGATCAGGTTCAGCATTTTTCTCAGAAGAGTCTCCACGGATACATGAAGCTTTGTGAAATTTCAGAGTCCTGGGTCGAACGGTTCATTCTAGAAACGCGCTGAAATGTTGAAGGTTCGGTGCATTTTATCGTTTTTGCAATTTTTGCATGTTATCTCTACCCCTGTCCTTAGAAAGCATTAGGGGCCATAGTATACCACTTTTCCGAGGTGAAGGTATCTACTAGCCACAACCAGACCACTCTGTACGTCATGCGTAGGATGTCTATCCGAAAGACCTCGAGAGAAAGACCTACTAGTAAAGATATAGACACAAAAAAATCAATATACAAATTAGACCGTGACTGCGGTAAATGCTACGTTGGTGGAACATCAACACCTATTAAATGTAGAATCAAAGAAACATCAAAATCAGCACTAAGCGAGCATGTAAGTGAAACAGGAAAAGTTGAAAAATGGGAGAAAGTATCAATATTACACAAAAAGGATGACATTTGCAGAAGGGAGGTGAAGAAATGAGCCTATATAAAATTAAGTAACAATTGCCTTCATGTTTTTTTATGGACTGTAGTCCAATTTAGTTGAGTATCCTCGAAGGAAAGATCTAGATGACATTTTCGAAGCCGTCTGGTGGTTCATGAGCTTTTTCTTCAAGGTTTTTCCTCATGATTTGCTATGGAATCTTTAATAAGCAGATATTTTACTTCGCCACCTCAAGGGCAATTGTTGTGTTTCATATTATTTTCTCGTAAGACAAGCAACATGGTCCCCTTTAGAGGTCGAAGTACTACTTCTCGCATTTCAGTTCCATAAAAAATGCACATGCAGCATTTGTAGTCGAAGAGTGCATAGTAGATAACCGATATGTTACGACAATACTTCTGGGGGCGTTTTCAGGGGATTTTTGGTGTTTTTGGAACAACGAACGAGAATAATTTGTCCAGTAGATTAGAAAATTCATTATCTGTAGTGTGCCAATAATCTGTTGTATACTGTACTCCTTTGTTACAGAAAATATCGATATCCTGGCATCCATGGAGGGAGGGTTTGTTGGCTGTAGGCCAGGCTCAAGGCGTTTCAATATGGAACGTAAATAATCTTACTGTAGTTGGACATATTGTTTGTTATAGTATAGACGCAATTGCGTTCAATCCAGTTTCAGCGGAGCTCCTAGTAAGTATCATCGAATACATCCGATAATAACATTTATATGCTGAAGAGGATCCTGCAATTAAACAGTACAATTTTTGGAACAAGCTGCACAATTAAACACTGTAGAAGTCGTAACATGTTTCTTTATCATTGGAAAAGCATTGTTATACCATTACACTATCGACAGACTCCAGACTGACACTGGCATTCATTGGCTAGTCAGATTATACTCGTATATATGTTACTAGCAACTAAATCATAGCATGAATACAAAGCTAATAGTGTAAGTCTTGGAAAATAATGCCCTGTTTACCCTGCCTAGCTACAATTTTGAATGCACCAGCTTTTTCTTTCTTTCTCTTTTTCTTTTCTTTCCTCTTTATTAGGAGAATATGGTTTATTCGGTGTTTGCGTTCGCACTTGTTCAAGGTAAACCCTAAGAAAACTCTAGCCGTCACTATCAAAAGGCCCTTGAGATATCTTGTCCCTGTTTTCTTCGTTAAGCTTAGGATACTTGACAGCTCTCCTGCAAATGCTCGTGTCGCAAGTATGATCGCAACCTGGACGTACTCATAACAAGGAGGCCTCAATTAAAGAACGAGGAATAACTAAATGTAATAGCCCTTTCTCAAAAAATGCTGCTCAAATAAACAATGTGCAAGACAAACATTGTAAAACAATAACACGACAGTATGATGATGACGTTGCTCGTCTCAGAGGAATCTTCAGATGATTCCTCAATTGAAGAGCTGCACGGCACATCAGCGGAATCTCCTGAGACTCCGCATTGCACACCAGCAGAGCTCCAAGGTCATATTAAAGACCTCAAGGTGCGTGAAGCACCTGGAGAGGATCGAATCACTAATAAGGCGCTGAAGCTACTTTCGCGGAAGTCCTTAACCTATCTCGTGGCAATAATCAATGCCATGCTAAGGACCCAGCACTTCCCAACGGCGTGGAAGACCGCTGATGTCATAATGATTCCAAAGAAGGTGGGTTCGATATTCCCTCAGGACTACCGCCCCATTAGTCTGCTGTCAGCTCCTTCTAAGCTCGCTGAAAAGGTGATTCTACGTCATCTTGAAAATTTCTCGGCAGACCACAATGTGATTCCTGACGTGCAATTTGGCTTTCGGTCTGAGCATAGTACGGAGCTACAGGCCATAAGGCTTGTTGAACGAGTAACCAGCGGGTTCACCCGTAATGAAAGTACTGGCATCTTGCTACTGGATGTCTCAAAGGCATTTGACAAGGTGTGACACAAGGACCTTCTCTACAAATTGATCCATAAGGGCTTCCCCTTCTGGCTCCTAAAACTTTTGAAATCCTTTCTCGAGGGTAGGAAATTTCGGATCAAAATTAATAACGTTCTGTCGACAACACGGCCCATCAAAGCCGGTGTCCCTCAGGGTTCGGTTCTTGGACCAGTCCTTTATTCACTTTTTATTCATGACGTCCCTTGCCCCAGCAGCTGTCAAATCTATCTCTATGCTGATGACACTGCCCTGGTGGCCCAGTCGTGCTCTGGGGATCTAGTTCACGACAGGCTACAAAGTGCGGTGGACGAGGTATTGGAATGGGAGAATCGGTGGCTGATCAAAATTAATCATTCGAAAACGCAGGCAATCTATTGTACTAAAAAACGTAGCGGCGCCCCGTCTGAGGTTTCAGTGAATGGAGCTCGGGTACCATGGGAAAGCTCTGCTAAGTAGCTCGGTATCACTCTTGACAAGGGGATAACCTGGCAGAAGCACACTGAAGCGTTAAAAACTAAATTCCAAATCTCGTTTCGGCAACTCTACCCTATGCTATGTAGAACATCAAAATTAAGTTTGATCAACAAAGTTCGACTATACAAGATGGTTATTAGACCAGCGATCACTTACGCAAGTGCGGCTTGGTGTTTTCTCGCCAAAACGCATTTGCATAGCCTGCAGGTTTTGCAGAACAGAACCTTGCGTACAATCACTAACGCCCCATGGTATGTTTCCAACGAGACCCTTCACAGAGATCTTGACATCCCTTACCTAAGGGACTACATCAAACAGCAAGCGCAGCTACGTTACAGTCAAGCAGAATCGCATAACAACCCTTTGTTGCGCGAGTCAGTAGACTACACAGTCGAGCAAGTTCGCAAGCACACAAGGTCGCGACTCGCACTGTGAACAAAATTAAATCGTGCGACTTTAGGTCCAACCAAAATTATAATTTTTCTTCAACAACCAATCCCAAAATTAATTTTAGGATCAATTTAAAATTGCCGAATACTAACTAGCAATGCCAAGCCACCCCTCAAATTGGTGCACTTCTTTTTTCTTTGCTCTCCCTCCTTCCTTCCTTCCTTTCTTCTTCCCTTCTTTCTCCCTGACTTTGTTTGGTATCTGGGCAACCAGACCTGACAGACCCACTGACTTACAAGACTTCAACCAAGAGCAAAGGTTCTACGGACCGCTCTGACAGACAATGACGAATAGTACGAATAGTGACGTTGCTCGTGGCCTTGAGAATAACGTTCAATGTTATTTATAAACTCAACCTGAAAACTTCAAATGGATCCTACCGGTCAGAACAGATCAGAATATTTTACATTTGAAAAGGGCTTTATCATAAATTCAAATCCATTCAGAACTCAACTCAACCTACGACCCACGTCAAGACGGCAAATTTTATGTTTGTATGTGGCCATCCCTTGAAATTTGTTGACTCGTAAGATCGTATGAAGTCATAGTTACCACTAAAATTTCCCGCTCTCTCAGTGGGGTTAAAAAGATGCGATACCACTTAAACTCTTCAAGTTGAACTGAAAATGACCTTGAAGGTCGTGATTGAGGTCACCATCAGATTTCTTTCCTGAAGTCCTGCAACTCTAGTCTTGACCATGTTTTGTTCGTGCAGTAGTTTCTTCTGGATGTCGGCAATTTTTTGAATACCCTGCATGTATACAGCCTTAATAAATTCAATATACCAATTAAGTGGGTTTATTTTGCAGATAAGCGCTCATAATAATCTTCCAGATAATACTACGAGAGTGTATCTAACAGTAATGAAGAACTGTGAGAAGGCAGTTGATGAGGTAGTTCATTGCAATGGAAGAGAGCCATTTCTGTATTGGGATACAACAGGGACTAAATTAGGTAAGTTGCGAAAACCGAACTACGCACGGTATCTCAAAGTGTAATAGTAACGGAAATAGGTGACAATGCGACGTGCTGTTTCACATTGACCACTAAGACAGTGGATAAGACGAAATAAAGTAGGATACTTTGCTCTTCCACGGTTTACTTTGTCTTTGGATACAGTACCTTAACCATAAATGCCTCAAGTGCTAATCTTCGGCATTTAAGGAGATTACTCGTATATCTCTCTGAGATTCGAGAAAATGTACTCGTTATCAAACAATGAACATCTATAAACTCATACGGTTATATGGGACATTGACTAATTGTACGGGCCTGTTTCACTGAATTGATAGGTTCAAATTTTCTATTGTAGATGCTCGTAACTATTCTTTCTCTCAGTGGGCTTAACTTGTGCTGAACTCAATTCTTCATGAGCTCACGAAGGTATCGCGTAGGAAGTGCAGAGTCAACCTACTTGACGTCATTTTTTTTCAGCTGTTGTTGGTTCACATGAGAGCCTGTGCATATGGGATTTCTTTGGAACATCCTCGAATGGAATAAATAAGAAGACGAAAAGAAGCCGTCTTACATCAGACCCGTTTGAAACAATGAAGCTGATCGGTCCAACTATTCGTTAATTTCTGGCTCAGGTTTGCTCATTGGTATTTTTTATTTTATCTACTGTGATGTTATTTACTGTTTTAACTTTATACTGCTTACTGATTTTTATTATATTTCTACTATTTTTATACTGCTACTATTTCTATTATACGTTACATGTACAACGCCGTTTTAATAGAAGCATGAGACAACTATGCTAGTAACTAAATCTGATGGAATCATGGATTGCATACTGCAATGATTATAAATGATATCAATTTAGTCACTTACAGCATTTCATAATACGGGAGAATTGAAAATATTATTTAAAATATCTTTGAAGATCATATAAACACGATGCTTTTCTCCGTAACGTTATCTGAAAAATCATATCCTGAAAGATTTGCAGGCTGTTTATTACAGACAAATTATACAACGGAGTTTATACATAACTTGTGAGACAAAATTGATGATTTTATCACCGAGACAACATTTTTTGCTTTTGCCTAGGGTGTGTGTTACGGAGACTAGACATGTTTTGCTTTTGACTAGGGTGTGTGTAATAAATAAAACAACTGACATTAGCTGCCTGGAGCGCCATACATCATTATACGCACGTGTTATACAGGGTGTTCATTTGAAAACTTTCCACCATGGATTTATCGAAAACCGCTGAGACAAGTCAAAAGATTTGTCAAGGGGGACAACTTAACCAAAAACTACTGCACCCCCTTCCACCCTCGGCCCCCAGGGTCATTCCCCAGGAGTATAAGTTTTTGCTAACTTTTGCAAACTACTGAGAAATACAACCTAACACACCATATTATGGCAGGTGGTCGGAAAAGGTTATTCAGCTTTTTCAAATTTGTCCTTTGACGGTTTCAAAATTCCCTTCAAATGCCTTCCTAGAGACAGACTTATCTCTGATTTGAACTTGACCGCGAAAACCTATATAACAAGCGCCTGGACTTGAACGCTGGACTTATTTTGAATTTGACCGAGAAGTGACCTCCAGATGTCCTTAAAGTGACTAATTGAGAGGCAGCAGCGGAAGCAGTGGACGACGTTATGCGTCTCCTAATCAGTCGTCGTGAGCTACGTGAGTTCGCGAATCCCGTTCCGAGCGAATTTTTCTCGTTGCCATGGATGTTGTGTAAGTGATAGACGGTCTATGACTGACGAACGTAGAAGTACTACCCGGCTGATCTTTAAGGCGGGGCCAAAACGTGGGCATATTGCACGCATACGTGCTTCCTCGCTGGAGTCCATATTGCTCCACCCTTCCCCCTCTATCACCCTATAGTCATACGGTACTCAACGGTTTTTATTCATTGGGAAAGTTGGAGTATATAAAAAATTATCTTCTGGTTAGGACATAAGGTTGAACTGCTCGGTTTCTTTTGAAAACGTCGTTGTATGACCTTGAAAAGAATGCTCTCATACAGACGAACTAACCCCAGATTTAAAATCAGCGACTAAAGAAACTGTACTGAAAATCCAACTAATAATTTATATTTTTTGCCATCTTTTCGGTATTCTAAGCCACTGTTACAACCCACACGCCCCGGCAAGACGTGTGTGTAGATACCACCAGTACCGTAACACCTTTATTTTTTTAGATATCCCGAAAACGTTGTTAGTGCTGTAATTCAACTTACCTTCACTATTATTTAGGACATTGAGGTTCCTTTCTGACCAATCTAAAAAGATAGACATTCGAACTGCGGCAACTTCGTGTTCAAGCTGCTTAAGAATAATTCCAAGTCACTGATACGTAAAACACCATTTGATCGTTGCCCGGCAAATACACTGCATGTGGACTCTCCGGCCTCTAGAAATTTATTGCAAGTTGTTTCGAGCCTTTCATGTTGAAGGGCTTAGCTTCTGCCGCTTCCAGGCCAACAATAAATTTCCAGTTTTATTTTTGGGATCTCGTGCTATGAACAGGCTTGCAATGAAATGGGATTGATGTCATTTAGCAGCGTTTTCGATTTTTCATTGGAGCCTGTTTCACACCTATGCGTTACCTTTATTATTGACATACATAGGTGCTATAAGAACACCACGTAATTAGACTTTTGATAGCAGAGGAAATGACCACAGATGGAAATTCGAGGCCAGTATAAGGTGCCTGCGGCAAATAAGGCCCGGGTGGTAATAAGGCCCACATTCAAAAACTCTTGCTAAAGTACTTCTATCCCGGTTCAAACTGGACTCGCGCATGCGTAAGACCGATAGGTACACCGAGACGTTAGCATGCGGCCGACACCCGCCGATAAAAATATCGCAAAAGCCAGTAGCCAACGATTTGTGACAAGAGCGCGCTACACCACTCCGATTTATAATTATTAGTGACGAAGAAATGTGAGTATTCTTATTCGTTTGTTATTAAGCGATAACGTATCGTAATTTTATTAAACATCAGATGCAATAGTATATAATTTCTATGGTTTTAATTGAAAATAAGAGCTCTTTTTGTTGTGAATTGATGGTTTTATCAAAATAATGCTAAGCGGCTAATAAGGCCCACTAAAATAGGTCATGGGCCTTATTACCCTACCTTTCTTATATAACTCAACGTATTTTTTCTACTACTGGACAGATATGCCTCCACGACGATGAGCTTAGTGGATGCAAAAAAACGTACGTTCTGCTATGGAATCTGTAAAACGAGGGCAGTTGAGGCAGCGTGGTGCAGCAGACCTATATAACATACCTAGACGTACGCTGAGGAACCACTTAAAAGTGGAAGTATTATAAGACGTCTAGGACGCAGTTCTATTATGAATGAAGCTCAAGAACGCGCTCTTGTCAACAGAATCATAAGATTCGCGAATATTGGGATGCTACTTACTTCTAAGATTATTCGTAGACAAGCATTCATCTTTTGCGAAAAGTATGAACTTAAACATAATTTTAACAAAAACGTTGGTCTTGCTGGCTAAATATGTTTTTGACGCGACATCCAGAAATTTCAAAACGAAAGGCACAGTTCATGAATCCAGCCAGGGCGCAACAGGTGAACAGACCAATCGTAAGTCACCACCTTGAAGAAGTTAAGAAATTATATGACGAAATTGATATAGCAACGCATCCAGAAAAACAGAGAGATCTTGAGTAATGTAGAAACAACACCTAAGGAGATACAGATCATTAGTAGAAACGTTGCCACTCTGATGCAGTCACCACAACCTTACACTTCAAGACATCACAGGTCTCCTATATATATCGTCGTCATGTGATTTATAGTTCAGAATCCGAGACGGATACTGAAACGACTATTGTACAGCAGAGATCAAAACTGACATCAAACAAATCATCACTGCCCATGGATAATATATATTGTTCTAAAGGAAAAATCGAAGACAGCGATAGTTTCAGTTCTGATGACAACATACCTTCAGCTAACTTCAATGCTAAGAAATTTAGGTCTCCTTTTCAAGAGCTATTGCCAAGTCCGAACTATGCTGTAACAAAAAATAATAAGAACGAGAAGCATTGAATGAAAACGAGAAGACAAAGAAAACAACACTGGAAAATTACAAAAGAAAAACCAAAGAAATATCAGAAAAGAAAACTAAAAATGGAAACCAACAACGATCTCATTGTGATGAAAGAAAAAGAAGCAAAGTTCCGTCAGAAGAATCTTGGTTTTGCTGTGCTTGCAAGGAAAATCGTGTGTCGGATATGAAACAGTGTATTAAATGTTACATATGGTACCACGAAGAATGCGTAGGGTTGATAAGGAATTGTTTATTTGTCAAAACTGTGATGAATAAGTATCGTTATCATTAGGTAAACTAGGATCTATATTGATGGACTATTTATTTGCATTCAATCGATCCTCTTAGTCGTTCATGTACAATATTTCTAAACGAATCTACTTCCAAAGTTCCCAATCCAAAGTCTGAGGTTAATAAGGCCCATTGTTATTATCTCTTAAATGTATGTAATAAAATGTTTTTTGTTGATTTTAGCAGACCCATGGCAAGAGTTTTCGAAAATTGTTATGCTTATTTCCATGATGATCTCTGTGTTACTATTTATCTTTTATTCTTATCTCAAATGAAAAAGCTTTCTACTGAACTACGTTTTTTCAATTTTTTTAATATAATTCCTGAGTTTTCTAGCTTCAAAGTTAGGTGGGCCTTATTCACCTCAGGCACCTTACCCGTTTTGGTAGCGCCAGCAGTACACGTGGTTTATCGCGCTGGGTACCGCATAGCAAGAGGTAGCTATAGGTATCTTGACCGATATTTCTCAATTGCTACGGACGCAACAATAATACATAATGTTACAAAATCAATATGAAAGTATATAATTATAGTCTAGGAAATAGGTTGCACTACAGCATGACCTCATATGCTTAGTAAACAACAACTTGAGAGAAAGAAAAATTAGCGCCGGCGGGACTCCAGCCCGCATTTCCTCCATTCTGTGGAGCCTACCCAACCAACTTTAATGATCGACTACTAGAGGCAAATTCAATCCTACTCACGCCTCTGCTCCTGTGTTCTTCAAACTGCTTGACGCCCCATCTGCCAGTGAAACAAGCCGGATTGGTAAGGTATATCCAATCCCTTTTCAGTTGCACCACGACGCCTGGTGAGCATTTTTTCCTTTCTACTGTTTACTAAACATGTTGCGAATTTCCTCATCCGAAGTCTTATACAGGTTTCGCTGGTACAATGGCACAACGGTGAAGCGATTAGAGATACATACCTTACCAATCCGATTTGTTTTACTTGAAAGCCGCCAGACGGGGCATGAAGCAGCTTGAAAGAGCAAAGGAACAGTCTGGTGTCGACTACTTGGTTAGGTCCTCTTACGGGTTTAATTTGAAAACTTTGTCCAAACCTTGTAGGAACTGCCGTGACCCTGCAATAATCGTAAACACTAAACAAGGGTAGACATATTTCTAGTTTAACTACCTGAAGATTTTCTCTATGGTTTATACGTAACTCTCCACCTATTATCTCATTTTGTAGTTGAGGCCCCTTCCTCTGAGAATTGTTTACGTCTTCGTTTCTTTCCTAACCTCAATGTTACATTTTGACAAGTGTTCGGCCCTTTCAGTCCGGGAACAGTCCGCTGTTGTTCCATTGCTCCATTGCTCCTCTCGAACTTTGTGTTCCGTGTCCAAGTTGAAGAGACTTCACTTTTTGGTCGTAGCTCTGTTGAGAAGCACGCATTTTGCGGATCTTTACGCCAAATAAAGTCTAAGCGTTTTTCCTTTTTATGTCTCATATAATCCTACGGGGATGTGGGAGACGGGAGTCTTCGACGCTTTTACGGCGTTCTAGCCGACACTTTTAGGCCACACTCCAACAGAGGTAAGCAATCCGGCTTGCGTTAAAATGGAACCCGGCGCCATATTGGATTTTTGTTTCAGGCCTTTTTCATCTTCTTCCAACTTTTTCATCTTCTTCCAACCTTTCGTCTTCTTCACCTTACGTTTTCTCCACCAAACTACTGCTGATACCTTCAGATGAAGCCCTGACGACTTTTCCACGCCCTGCCCTGTAATGAGAGTTCCAAGCAGCCCCTGAGGAAGGGAGCTGATTCAGCTGTCGCCAATGTCAACAGACGCCATGTGCTGAAACCCCGTCGAACTGCATCTATATACTGAAGCAGCTAATTTCACTTAACCCGAATTATTTATCCTAACTTCACAACTGGTGTGATCCTGAGGTATTCATACCCCCGGAAACTTGGTAAGTCACTAATGTTCGTTTTCATTTGTTGTTAGGTGATCGATTAACCATTGCAAAGTGAAATTTTGAGCTTACTGTGATCATTTTGAATACTTAAAAATCCTGTCATAGCACCATTCAGATAGTTTGTTGCAAACCTTGTCATAGCACCCTTCAGGTAGTTTGTTGCAAACTTTGTAATAGCACCCTTCAGGTGATTTATTAAAAATAGTTAAATAGATTTTCGGCAAGCTCTGGAATTTGACAATCTTTTCATTTCTCCCAGCGCCCTAATCCTCCAAATGAACAACCTCTTCGAATCCCAGAAGTAATATTCATCGTGCAGTTAAGTGCAACTACAAGCACCCCCCTGGCACGAGGGTAACAGTCCGCTCCCCAGAACGGAGGAGAGGCAGGTTCGAATCCCGCCGGCACTCAGTTTTCCTTTCTGATATGTTGCTTACTCAGCATAACCTGAGTTAAAATTGCAAGTTATCTTGTATAGACTTGTATACAAGTGTATGTATGGATGGAGGTAACGGGATGAGATATACTCGGATAAGACGCTTCCCACTGTGACGAAATTCTGTAAAGCACTTTCGTGATATGTACAGCGCTATTTCGTCCTTATTGGCAATCGTGAGTACGATTAAGTTGCTGGAAATGCGACCAAAATCGGACACCACGTCAGTTCCGAATTCCAAATCTGTACGCAGTCGCAACTGTCCAAATGCAGGATCCACTTCCCTCAGCGAGCATACTTACTTTGCTAGAGCGACAATTATTATAAATGGGGAAGTAGGACAATTAATAGAGAGTGGGCGTGGTTTGATTACTTTTCGAGGTACTGTACTCTTCAACGCCGATAGAAGATTCACTCTCCGAGTCAGTATCTGCATGAAAAGTGCGGAAATCCCGTCATCGACTCTCAGTCTTCTCTCAAAAGACGATGTTAGCTTTGCGATTAGACATTTTATGACATAAGAAACCTTAAAACATATTTCTCCGCCAAAAATGGTCTCGCTCGCAAACTTATTTGTAAATAAAAAACGAACAGCACGAAGCATCGACTACTGCTAAACAGTGAATCGCACCCTACCGGCTGGGACTGTTTAGATCTCAGTGCGCGAATTGAAGGCCCAGTCTGCACACGACCGCTAGATGGTGATACTAGCTGTGTTGTAGATGTGGTCTACTTGCCATTGAACAAAACAAACATGTTTTGCATACGTCCATCCGACCAAAGGTAGCCAACTGTCCACAGCTGTTTCGTGCTTTTTGTCTACTCCTCAGCATGGTCTATGTTTGGGTCTATCTGACAACAAACACTAATAAAGTGTGTGATCTATAGGAATAAGCGCCAGCTACCACTAGAATCGACCACTGCCAAACACTGCGTCCGACGGACGAAAGCAGAGGATGCCTGTTTTCTTAAATGGTAAGTAGAGTACACCTACTAAGTTGCTATGCTTTCTTCCGTTGTCTGATAGCCTCAAGCCTAGGCCATGCTGAGAAGTAACCGGAAAGTATGGAACAGCTCTCCTTTGATAGCTGTCTCTGGTTGGATGGACAAAAGCATAGCATGGTTGTAACGAACTGCAACATGACGAGCAAACAACTTTTCACCATTGCACGCCTTTGCCTAGTGTTCTATCTACTCCATTCTCTTCCAATTCCACATTAATCGTAATTTTGGCATAAAGGCCGTGCAGGAAAAAGTTGTGGAGATTTCATAACTCGCCAGCAGAAAATTGATTTTTCAGCAGCGCAGCGTTCATTAAGGCGGCTCACGTTTCACGGCCCATTACTTAAGGCCGGTGTGATTTAGTGTTACAGAAAGATTTCGCAAATTATGTTTCCTGATGAAACTTGGGAAATCCTCCTACATGTCTTCGTCCATCCCTCCTTACAGGGTAATTCAGAGTTACGCCACAGGATCAACGAATCCAGTGGGAAAGTCTTCACCCTATGGGCTCACGGCACTCGTAGTCAGATACCTGGCTTAAAGGGGACCCCCAAATGTCCAAAAACTAAACTACAAACACCCCTCATTCTTCAATTTTAGCTGGGGCACCGCGATTGTAATGAAGAAGCTTGGATATATGTTTTTCGATCTTCAGAGGAATATATAAGGCTGATTGGACTTCCTAAGCCATACATACAGACACGACAGTGCCTGACAGTCCCGTTGATCTTGGTGTTACCAACTACTTGACAACTATGCTTTTTTAAGCCGAAGCAGCCGCGCAGGCGGAAGCCTAAGTCCCGTAGCACTGCGACTGCTATGATGATCCCAAAGAAATTTTGTTGATCCGATTTTTGAACTGCCTAAGGTTAGTAGAACTGTGAAAAGCTTCCTCTTGTAGACTGTTCCACAATCTCGACACCCTCTGGACAAAGGAGCGGTCGTATCGGCCAGTTCTGGATGTACGAACTTCAACATGGTTAAGATGGGAGGCAAAAGTCAGGCGGATCTGTCTGGCAGGGCAGGGTTGGTGTAGCGGTAGAAGGGAGCTAGATCGCCGACGGTCCGCTGGTGCAAAAGGGTGCCGAGACTGTCTGTTAGTGAAAAATCATCGATTAGTCGGACAGCGCTCCTCTGGACAGCATCGAACATAAATAATGTACACGGGGCGGCAGCACCCCAAACATGTGAGCAATGCTCGAGGATAGCCCTTATCTGGGCCTTGTACGAGGGATGTCTTTTAAGTTTTGCATATTGAAATAAAACAACACGGTATGTAGTTTTAAATAACTTTATTGTTTTTCGAAGTATTCTCCACGAAGATTAATACACATCTGCATGCGCTAGAACCAATTTTCGAAGCACTTATTCCACTCGTTTGCTGGCAGATCCAAAACGGCATTTTTGAATGCGTCAACTGCTTCTTCTGGTGACTGGAACCTTTGACCACGCAGTCTGTTTTCAATTTTCGGGAAAGTAAAGAAATCGTTAGGACTTAGATCGGGACTATATGGAGGATGGTCCAATAATTCCACGTTTTCTTCCGTTAAATATTGCCTTGTTTTTTCTGCTGTGTGCAAGCTTGCATTGTCTTGGTGGAGCATGATTTTGGAAAATTTGGGAAATTTTTTCCCAAAAGAGCATCATAGTATTGATGATGCAAATGGTTCCATACAACGGGCGACATGGTGTAAACGGAAGATCCACGGGAAACGTTATGGGTTCCAAATTTGGGTTTGGGCGCTACTACCTCCTTGGTTACATCTTATGGTTATACCAAAGTAAAAGATAAAACCTTAATTTTGTAAAATGGAATGACAACAATATTGTAACTTTTGGGTCTACAGCGATTGGAATTGAACCAGTAAATTCAGTAAGCGGTATTCTCAAAAAGAAAAAGTTTGTGTATGTAGATCAGCCCCAAGTTGTCAAGCTGTATAATAATGTATGGCGGGGTGGATGCGTCAGACCACAATAAGCTCAATACAGAGTACCAATCCGAGGCAAAAAATGGTATTCCTCGCTGATCTCTCAATGTGTAGATATGGCCCTGACAAACGCCTGGCATATTTATAAAAAGAAGGAAATAACGTGGATCAATTACAACTTAGAAGAAGTGTAGCTACAACTATCTTGACACAAAATAAGAAGACTTATACGTACCAGCAAGGTAAATCAAGAAATTTTGATGACATAAGGTATGATCACTTAGATCATTTAGTCATTCCACAAGGCAAACAAACAAGGTGTGCACACTGTCATGAGCGTACGACTACTAGATGTAGAAAATGTGATGTCGACCTTCACGTGAAATGTTTTGTTCAATATCATACTCTTTAAAATTTGCAATATTGATGTGTTTCAAAATATTTGTACCATTTTCAATATTTTTTATCATTATTCTTATAGCTACCTTTATTCCTAATGTACTACGTATAGTACATCCTAAAAAACTAACTGTTTATGTATTTTTTTAAAAATAAATTGAAAATACCTCCAAAGCGTTGTCTTTTAATAAGGTTTTTTAAAAAATAATGAAAAAACCTTTTTTGCAACTCTTTAGGCATAAATGAGTTAATGTCGTCATCCGCAAGTGGATTAAAAAACAGTAAAAGCTCACGGACATCCTTCTTCAGTTTTATTTTATCTATGCTGATAGGCTAAAAAGCAATGGGCAAATCTTACTACTATATACAATATTTACAAAAATGACAGTGTAGATAAAAATTAAATAGCAAATAGCAGACAAGACATCATAAGGAATCACGCAGCAGACAGGACATCAGAGAAATATATATAATTGATCCGCAATGTCATTCGCTTTACCACATGAGCTATACAATGGAGAAAACTTTAACATATTTGTTCTAGTAACAGCTAGTAGAGCTAAATTGAATCAAACGATTTTTTCTTATGTAAATCAAGTCCTTTATATACGTGCGTCCGTATCTCCCTGTAGAAAAGGCGGAGAATGAAATAGAACTTCCTCTAATGACCTTTCTCGTACTTCTTGCTTAATTCTACTTAAATCTCATTCACCCTGTGACAGTTTCCCAAATGGAAAAACGTGATACTGTTTGCGAAAGTTGGCCGTTTCTGGACGATCCTCCGCGCATTCAAAGTTTTGTCAGGGGATGGGCCCTGTCACCATGATAACTGATAACGCTCAGTTGCTGAAATGGCCAGATTACGTGATTATGAATAATAAAACAGTATGAATGACATAAGCGATCTCCGCCAAGAGACTTAATGTCCTTTGTAGATCTTTGACTTTAGCAGATTGCAGAATAAATTCAGCCTGTCAATTCAACTCCCACGGCTTGATCATGACGCTGCATAAGCTTTTGTACTTTTTGGGTATGACGATGACAGTGTACAAAATGACATCTACTAGAATATAGCCTGAGTGATTTCTTTCCACATCCCAGGCCCAGGCGAGGATGTATTGTAATACTGAAAAATTTCGAAAGTGAGATGTTGTGTTTGGAAGTTATAGGACATGTACATCACGGAAAACCATATCACTCATTTCCGTTGGTCTGTCGACCTGTCGGTTTGTCTCTCTGTCCGCTAATCCTCTGCTGTTTATGACCTGGATTGCTTATTGGAGCGCTTTGCGAGTGTGAGAGATTCAGGTATCTACTTTGACCGGGAAGTCACCTTCTATTATCCTATCAACCAAATAATTTCTAGTGCATCTAAAACGTATGGCTTCATAATCAGAAACTGTAGGAACTTTGACAATATCTGTACATTGAGATCTTTATTTTTTAGCCTGATAAGTTCAAAGTTGAATATGGATCTGTTATATGGAACCATATTTATAAACAATATGTTAATGCTGTTGATGAAATTCCCAGAAATTTTTGAAGTTTCTGAGTTGCAAAACTGATGGAATATACCCTGCAAGAGGTTCCGGTTATAAAAACCTTTTACAAAAGTTTAATTTTCAATCTTTAGAGCAGCGACGGAATCAATTTTCGGTACTGATTTTACATAAATTATTGCATGGCCAAGTAGACTGTTCCCAAATCCTCACGCAGTTACAATTTCTGGAGCAACGATTAGCTTCACGAGCTAGTGTTCCTTTTTTATGTCAAAGAGCACAGACCAACCACCAGTTAATATGATGAGTAACAATGCCAATAAAATTGCTAATGACCGTGACATTTTTGGTTTCAATTTTAATGAGATAAAGAATAAGTCACGTTTTCTAAGTATATATATATATATATGAGCAGTAGTCATTGCCATTGCCAACGACCAGTTGGGCACAAAATATAATTAATTGTTAATTGCGAAATTTTTAGGCTTAAGTTGACTCTTTTGTCGATAAAATTAAGCTTTCGGCATTCTCTATGGAGCCTTCATCAGGATTCTGAAAGCACAATTGTGATGCTAGCAACGAATACAGGACCGATTTAAATTGTCAAACAACTTTCTTGTTATAAATAAAACACAAAAGGACGGAGACATTGGGCTCGTTGATAACGACAGATACCTTCGTTACATGTTAAAAATATCAATACACCCGAACATATTAAAAATTATTAAACATGAGAAGACATTTTAGGGAAACAATCGGAATGCAGTCTCTAACCTCCTACTTCCGCTACACGTGGAGAGGGGGACGGAACGGAAAGATAATGCGTCGACAGATGACATGTGATTGATGCGACGGAACGTGGAATTGTAAACCTCATTGTCCAATTTGGGTATGAAGCATACGAGGGACGCTCGGTAAACCTCCACACAAATTACTAAAATGCTGAAATAATTTGTTTTGGAAAAATGTGTAGTACATATGAGTTCACGAATGTGAGATACACTTGAAAAGATGGGTTATGTGAGTTTATATTAAAGATTGTGAGTGAGAAATTTCAATTACCAGGATAGCAATTGGAAATGTATTCTAATTTTGGGACGACGTTGGTTCGATTTGGATATGTACCCGTTCTAGCTTTTCGCAATTCAACGGGTAGGAATAAATGACACTAAGCTGTTTTTATTCATGCAATGATCTGTCATGAAAATGTGGGACATTTCTAAAAATAAACGTTTTGATAGTCTTTTTCCTTTGTCAAGAACCACAATACTGCCATAATTCATAGAGTTTCCTGTGTTGTTAATATGAGATGCCAAACACCTCTCTGGATGTAATCTGGCGTCACTTTTGTGTGAAGTTATCCTGCCTTTCAGTGACCTCGAAGTTTGGCCTATATAAAATAAATTACAGTTGTTGCAATTAATGCGATAGACAGTGTTGGTTGAATCAAGCAACTAAACCTTATCCTTCATTTTGGACAACAAACTGTTGACTGTGAGCATTGATTTATAAGCAAAACAACAATTAAAGGAATTATACAGCCTGATCAATTTTGGTGTTAGTTCTTTGATGTACGGCAAGACAACATAGTTAACTCTGGAAATAGGAGCAACCACTATAGTGCTGTTATTCTCATTGGTTGAAGAATTCATGGGCGTCTGGTTGGACCGAACAGTGTTGTCATTTTCACTATTGTTATTCGTTATTGGGTTTCGGATGGGGTTTAGGTATGAAATAGGATGAGGCTCCACTACTTCCTGAATACAGCGTCGGACGGTCATATTGCCTCTGATGAAATGTAGTGGTGATCTGCTACCATAAGCAATAGCACCTCATACCATAACGCCCACGGTGTGGTGAACGAGACGCTCTCTGTAAAATTGTGGGTCACGTCTTTCACCACGTCGCCTTCTCACTCTTGCCCGACCATCGTGCATCCTCAGACAGAAGCGGGATTCGTCAGTAAAGACCACCTGATTCCACTCCCGGTTTCATAGATTTTTTCTTCTACACCAAAGCAAACGGTTACGCCGATGTTCAGCTGTGAGAGGTAGCACCTAATGTGAGCGATAAGAAAAAAGGCCAAACTGTCGTATTCGGCGATATACCAACCATCCTCCCATGCTCTTCAAACCGCTTGTTAGCGTTGACTGGAGTAGTACTGATTCTGTCTCTCAGAGCCAGAAGTCTTAACTGGCGGTCTTGTACGCGTTGTGGTCCCTCAGGGACATCCAGAACCCCTCGCTCGCTGTCCTCGGTGTTCCCGAGTCCACGCTCGTTCACACTGCAGTATATTACATAAGGATCTGTTGGTCCGCCTAGAAACTTCTCTTATCGATAGACCGGCTTAACGCAAGCCGACAATTCGACCCCTCTCAAAGTCACTTAGCTGGCTAGGCATCACAAAAAGGCTTCTCTATAAGCTACACGTAATTTAACATTTAACTGACACCGTAAATGTACGAAAACTGAATGCTTCTTTATCACCAAACGCAGCCACCCTAAAAATGTAACAGAAAACCTGATCATTTTATCACTTGTTGTTCATGGCAAGATAAGTCGATATGTAAAATATTCTTGAATTCTGATAAATATCCGTAGGTGTTTACCTATTTTTGTCACTCATTATATACATCCTTTGTTCTAGGCTAACTTTTATTTTTATAAATTGTTCTGTTATTGGCGATAAGCTATTGGGTAATAAAGGTTTATTTATTTATTTATCTATTTAACTTGAGAAGTACTGGTCTTACTTTGATGAAATTTTCACACAAGGCTACTTCTTTACCAAAGACGAAAAAGTTTGTGTCCAAAAATCGGTCTAGTGGAGACTGAGATAGATTTACAAAATTCAAAATCAGTCAAATTTTTTTCTTGTCGTCCCAGAGGGATACTGATCAATATTAAAAATCTTTTTGGAGATAAAAGACAGGGGAGTGGGGAACTGGGAACGAGTGCGTCGCAATTTTTTGATGTTGGTCTGTTGATAGAGTTAAAAGTTCTGATAATTTTACGCACCTATTTAGACATATTTCACATATCGTAGATTGCCCCGTACATTTGACCTTAAAACTTACGATATAAAAATGTTTTTGACAAGCGTCCCTGTGTCTGTTGTATAACCGTCACGGCCGATGTGTCAATATTCGTATGTGCCCTGCATCACTCTGTGGATGCTCGTCCGCATGAGACTCATCATACTGCCAGATGTTGGGGAGATATAATGTTATGGACCTGTTTGAACAGCTGATCCGTCTAATTTCGCTCTTATCCATATTCGTCATGATCTCTGGGATGACGAAAAAAAGCATAGCAATCATCCTTTATCCACGATATTTCGATGGGGTCTAACTGGCGCTGAACATAATCCTTTATAAGCTGATAACAGAGTTGCGTGGGAAGTGTAGAATCCATCTACTCGACGCCATTTTTATATATACTCGTAAATGCGTCTTCCAAGATTTTAGGCGATCCTTTGCAATCGGTATCCATCAATCCTAGGTCTGCCATCCGATTCAAGACTGATAAGGCTGGAATAGCCAATTTACCCGATTATTGCTAATATAGCAGTATTATTCGAATGACGTAAACGATCTTTATCAAGACTTAATGATGTTGGGAGATCCCTAATTACATTATACCAAAATGCAGTGAAAGATATTATCCAAAGTGGTCTGCAATTAACTAATATTTATAGTACTTATCAAGATATGAACAGCTAATTGAACTCCAGAGCCCTGAAGAATGACTTTGCCGCAAAGTGCCGTCGAGGATATCGGTTAATTCTTTGTAAACAGATAACCTAGAGGAGTCATAAGCATTGGAGCTGAATTTCAAATCACGTTCTGAAAACTCTTATCTAAGTATACCAGTTATACCATGCCTGCGACATTCTGGGGTTGCAGTTTTATAGGCAAAATTCGCCATTCCTCCATAGATGACGCTGACATCTACCCAAATGTCTGTTATAGAATGTATTTTTTGGACATTTTTTCATACCAAAGCAGCTACAGGCAGAAATCTAAATTCTAGCACCCATATTACGTATCAAACAAAGTTACTATCTGAGATTCTATTCATGCTCACTTGTAGTAGGAGCGGAATCTAGCGGCACACTAGCGGCTACGTAGTACACAAGTTGACATTTTGATGTTTTTTTTTAATATCTAGGTTTTTTACAGAGACCGCTGCAAAAGGAGATTAAAGACAAGTTCATTGCGTGGCGGCATAATGGAGGATGCTCTGGGGATCAAATTTCGTTGATATAGCGCTAGTAGAGGGCCAGATCGCCAACCGCCCGTCGGTGCGAAACAGACCCGAGACTGTCTGTCAGAAAAGTGCCATCGATCACTCGGATAGCCTACCTCTGAAGAGCATCGAGTATGGATAACGTAGTCGGGGTATCAGAACTCCAAACATGTGGAGAAGGTTATATGGAGGAAAGTACCTCTTAGCCCTAAACAAACAACTTACCCCAGCAGCTATCACGATTGAGAAGAAGTATTGAGCTAAATCAGGTTTTCGGTGATATGGACTCCAATTAGCCAAAACGAATGGCTACTAGTTTTGGAAGCATTAAACTTTATCAAAATGATGCGTTCCAAGCAGTGGTAACCTCCAGATCGCTCCTTAAGGAGGAGTCGCTGCTAGTCCCCTTTTCTCCATCTCTACGACAGAGATAGGCTTGGCGCTATGAATGCCTGCATGTAGAGTACTGTCATCAGCAAAGCGGTTAATCCGATTTATCGGAGTATAGTAGAGGAGGTCGTGGTATGTATTAGATACAATGTTGGGACCAAGATCATTGACATTCCAGTCAGAGATGAAGTTAGCTATCCACCTGCAAAGCTTTTCTGGCAGGCCATAGGATGGAAGCTTTCCTGAGATGGCAGCATGCTATAGCTGACCGAATGCTTTTGTGAAATCCAGAGCAACGACATAATCCTCACCATATGACTAGATAAGGTTACTCCATAGCTAGGCTTCGCAAGCTAGGAGGTCCTCAGTTGATCGCTGGTGCCGAAAACCATATGCATGTCGCTAATCAAGTCACGATGGTCAAGCTCCCGACTTATACGCTTCTCCAGCACCATTGCAGATAATAGAACTATAGGACTGTAGTTGTGGGGGTCGGTCCTAGATTCATTTTTTTTTATCAAGTCGGAGATGAGCAAAGTTCATTTTTTCTCTGGATCGCCAAAAAAAAAAATTAGTTGGACTGCTTGGTATATACGAATGCTTGTGTCTGACAAATTCTCATATTCTTGTATCTCCTTTTCTTCTCGAATGAGACCCGTGTGGCGCATCATTGTCGACAAATACGTACACGTCGAATCCGCCAAGTTATTTGTGCGCAAATATTTTATTCATACCCATCTGTGAGTTATGGCAAGCAGGCCGCGGTGCATATTAGAAACGGAAAAGATGCAGTCGAGTAGGTTTATCATAAAATTGCGATAAATTTTTCCGCGTTTGTACACCCGCCACCGAGTGGCACGCAAAAACAAAGCCGGCGAGACAGGTCCGGACTGAAAATCATGTCGGATCAGGATTATGAAGCACAGGCTGAATAATTTGGTGGCCTAAGGTTGGTGAAGGGTATCAAAACCGCATTTTAGAGCCGAACTGGAATGTCTCAATAAATAATAATAATGTCGTCTAAAATTTGGGCGAATTTTAGCTTATAGCTGTTCTGTCAGTTAACCTGTAGCAATAATAGGTTAGCATAAAAATACAATGAAATCTGTAAATTATAGTACAGCAGTAACTTGTTTTCTTGAAATCATTAAAGGTCAAAAGTTTCGCGGGCGGTGGTAATGCATTGCACTTACGGAAGGGTGGAGAGGCATAACGTATTAACAAAAGGCATATTTCTTGAGTGGGCACTCCCACGGAATGTTACCTTGTCTTTTAAAAATGGGGGAACTGATGTGATAAGAACTTTGTGCACGGTTTCGTTATGTTTATACGTGAAACCTAAATAATTTTGTTACGTTTAACCAATTCAGTTGTTCAAAATAAGAGTTAATGTGTTCATACCTACATAAGTTAAAAATCAATCCACAACAAGAATTTTTTATTTTTTGCAAACGTTAGAATGCATGATAGACCAGAACGAGGTAAGTAATTTTTGACACTATCATAGTTTCACAATGAATTTTTTAGTAACATTTGCCTATTAGGAAATACCTGACGTAGGACAGCAAAGCACCATTTCGTAATGATTTGAATTTAAGGCTGTCGTCGAATAACACCTAAATGTTGTACTGATTCCTCAATTTGAATAACATTACCATTCAATCTGACATTAAAGATTATTTTAGTACTATTTCTGACTGCTTAGGGAGAGAAAATTATCACTTTAGATTTAGATCGATTTAACTGAAGTTTATGTTCGGTTTTAGAAGTTAGATTGCAGATCCGCTATCTGAATTACATCAGTATTCCTATTATTTTGATCTAATCTAAAATAAAGTTGTAGATCGTCCTAGTATTGAGCCATGTGGCACTACCTAGAAAATCAAACATTCTGGTGAAGTGTCTTTGTTGATAACGACTCTCTTGAACGAGAGACGGCAACGAGTCTTTTACTCTTGAATGTTGACGTTTCTCTAGTTCAGCTTAATTATTGAATCATGAAAAAAGCAAATATGTATGTATACAGAAAAACATTTCTTTTCCGCAACAAACTTAAGAAGAAAATTGTTTCTATTTGTATGTCTTATTTCTAAGACGTGTATAATCCGAGACCGATAGAAGTAAAAAAAAGCTTCACGAAAAATTGGCCTTTGAGGCACTGAGAGAGGAACCTGAAATAAGACAAAGGCACCAATAAATATGGCTTACAAGAAGAATTGAAAAAGGGCTATCAAATCCTTCAAATGGTAAATGGAGTAAGTATAGAAATGAAAACCGAGAAGTGAGGTAAGTAACTAAAAAAGAAAACACTAAAATATGGGATCCTTACCTGTCGAAAAGTAAAAAGTCAGAATGGCGGATCTCGAAGAACTGAGGTGTTCATTGCTCACCATGTTTGTTTTGTATTAAGTGTATTTTGTAACTATAGAAATACCACAAATATTCATTGGCTGACCAGACTAGATTTCATTTTATTTCTTTCAATGTTTTCTGGAATGAGAATAGGTCATTTATGTTGCGAATTTTATTTAGCAATTACATATATTGCCACATTTTACATGGCATCGAAAGGAAGGTGGCAGTTGTTTAGAGGTGACTTGGCAAGAACAGTACATTAATAATCCATGATGATTGTTGTAGTAACAACAAAACATTGGCTTCAATGATAATTATCGGAAGATTCTGCAATAATTAGAGTGGCTCTCCAAAGACAAGAAAGTCGATGTAATAGTAATGATATTTGCGGCCGGTTCTGTGCGAAGGTATCAGTTGCACAGTTACATTTTTATACGCCAATGCATTGTATACTCGTAAAGTTGGAATTTTCATATAACATGAGACGCTTTCGGCTACGATTTATTGGCTGAAATGTTGGTTGTGTGTCAATGTACGAAACAGAACCAGAGTTGACAGAAATGTGCTTTAAAAAACTATTTGATAGATGCAATTCCATTTAAGAGAGATTTTTGTTATTCGCCCATGTGCATTGAAATGTTAATAAGTATCTATTTATTAGGTACTCGAAAAACCCACCTACTGCGCAATATATTCAAATTTGTATTTTATGTCAAGATATGGTATCATCTCTCTTATCGCCTCGCGTATATTAAATTTATACGCTCCCTCTTATACAGAGCATATATCAAAAGATTAAATAAAGTGAGTGCTCACCCATAGCGCAAGGGGATATACCGAAGATTGAATTTCGTTTTTCAGGATTTATCTTGAAGTATGTAAATGATGCATGTGATATATTCTGCTATCAGTGTAACATTTGATTCAGATACATATCATTCTCCTTTATTTGCCTGCTGTGTTACATGGTATCAACTAATGATGCAGGAACTATTATATGTATAGAAAGTAGGTCCCAGGTTGGGCTTGTTTTCATTTAAGCAAGACGAAAACCTCGCTTTCGTGGAAGACATCTTCCGACTACATTTTTTTTGTAGTCACGCTCACTGCCTCAAATTATCTAAAGTTCGGAACTTCTTTATCAACAATTGAATGACAACCGTTTCAGAATAAGCTAAGCCTAAAATACTATTCAGGGTCTTATAGGGAATAATAATAATAATAATAATATTTATTCGCCAAAATACAAAAAATGGGCAAATAAATATGAAAAAACCACAGAGGGCCTGGGTGTGGTTTATATCTTAATAACCAACAATCAATCATATATGTGTATAACAATTCTTGTTAAATCTAAAAAGTATTAATGTAATTGGAATTTTGTAGTTTTAGTCTTTCAATTTTCGTCTAAATTTTTTTCCAAAATTAAGTATTTTTATTTCGTTTTGTACTATATTATATAATTTAGCTGCTAAGAATTTAAATGATTTTTTGAATAATGTTTTGTGTGGTCTTTGGATATTAGATGAGCCTATTCGAAATCGTGTGTTATGCTCGTGTTTATAGGATTTTTTCTTTTTATTACAATACTTATGGTATAAGGTGGTGGCATGTAAGAAATAAAGTTCTTGTATCAAGTATCCCTGTTTCCTGATATAAGTTGTTCGTCGGATATAATCTTGGCTTATGGAAAATGGCTTTCAAAACAGTTTTTTGTGCTATATTCAGGTCAGAAATATATATGTCTTGCAGGCGGCACCCCAGGCTGTGATGCCGCATATTATATGGGTTTCAACTAAGGCATGGTATAGGATTCGCAGATAACTTTCTGTAAGAATGTTAGCAAGCATTTTGAGTTTATAGGCAACATTTCTAATTTTTTTGATAACATATTTAATATGGTTATCCCACCTTAGATGTGAGTCCATAAATATTCCAAGATATTTCAAAGTGCTAAATCTATCGAATTTGGTCTTCTGGCCATGATAATTAACGGAAGTTTGTTCGAAGGTAGGTAAAAATTTTGAATAGGATGTAAATGCAATAAATTTTGTTTTTTTGAAGTTAACTGTTAAAATTTTAGTATCAAACCAGTCAATGATCCTTATAAAATCCTTTTCAGCTATGTGCTTCAGTGTGCTCCAGTCATCAGCTTTATATAATACGAGGGTGTCATCTGCAAAACATATAATCTTTCCAGAACTGTTAATTTTGAATAAGTCATTTAAGTAGAGACTAAATAATAGTGGGCCTAGTACTGTTCCTTGAGGCACACCGCACTTGATGTACATTTTTTTACTGTAAGTGTTAGTGATTTTGACAGTCTGTGCCCGACTTGAAAGGTAATTCTTCAAAAGGATTTGTGACGCTCCCCTAAATCCCAATCTTTCCATAACTTTCAGAAGCTCGACATGGTTAACCGTATCAAAGGCATTTTTTAGATCAACAAAGATACCAATAGTAGGTATCTTTTTGTTGACATTAGAGTTAATTTCATCCATTGCAGCCAAAATTGCATCTGTAGTACATTTTCCTTTTCTAAATCTATATTGGTCAGAACATATAATTTTGTTTTTGTCCAAAAATTGTAATATCCTTTTTTGTA
Source organism: Acanthoscelides obtectus (assembly GCA_963669975.1). Lineage (NCBI taxonomy): Eukaryota > Metazoa > Arthropoda > Insecta > Coleoptera > Chrysomelidae > Acanthoscelides > Acanthoscelides obtectus. The sequence goes on from CAVLJG010000005.1 coordinate 36,392,666, forward strand.
GTAATTTTTCGAAAATTTTGGCTATATGCGATAGTACTGATATGGGTCTATAATTTGATGTTTCCATTCTGTCACCGCTTTTATAAACAGGAGTAATAACAGTTGTTTTAAATGCATCAGGACAAATTCCAGATTGGAAACACCAATTAATGACGTAAAAAAGTGGTTCGGCTAAGTCGTAGGCTATTATTTTTAAATGGTCAGCTTTGATACCATCTACACCAGGACTTTTTTTGGTTTTAAGTGATAGGACAGCTTCTTGTACTTCAATCGGACTAACGCTTTCTAAAAAGAATGAATTGGGAAGTTTGGTTTTTGAACTTCAATTTAGATGGTCCTTAATCAAAGCTTTTATCATTGAAAACGGCCATTTTTAAGATATTTGAGACTCAAAACAGCTTAAATAATCCAAAAGCTTGAACTTTAGACAACTAGAGGGAAGTTAGAAGAACTTTGTTTCTTCAAATGCCCCAGAAACTTGAAAGAACCATACTCCAAGCAATGAAAACAATTTTTTGCATTTGACTTATGAATATGATTGAATAAAGTTACCGCCCAGCAACCAGTGAGTTCATGGGCATCCAACAAAAGTGGACATAAAATTAAAAATCAAGTCGAAAAAATTCTTGATCAACTCAGACTAATTTCGGTTAGCTATTTGATTCAAGTTTAACAGCAGTGACCAGAGTTTCGCTCAAGAAATCTAAATCTATCAAGTATGAACCATATGGTAATCTGTAGTGACAATGTCACATCTTGTGCTCTCAAAAATTAACCTAGCACATCCCCTCTGAGACAAGGTTTTTTCGGTCCTTTGAAAATGACTTAGCTCTAATGCTATTTTACCCTATACCCTTATCCCAAGCAAAGCCACCTTCAGAGACCCCAATGAAGTTGTATACTACGTACGGTACATATCTTGGCTTATGTTAACACTCACATATTAAATCAAGACAGTTTGTGAAAATCCTGATTTACCGAAACAAATCGATTGAACCAATTGGGACATCATTTCAATCTCTTCTATCTCTCAAAATCCTTCTGCCTTGTTACTAGCTCAAAAAAATCTAAGACTATTTTTAAAGGTGTAATTCACGTAAAAGGGCATGCAACTACATTCAGGAAACGTTGTACCAAGAAAAACGAAGTACAAAAATCTTTTATGTTAGTATACCTGAAGAGAAAACAGATAACGGGACTGAGACTGACAAGGAAGTATTTCGGCTGTCAAAAGAACTAACATTCAGCCGTAAATATTTAATGCTTCAGAAGGGTGGCTTCGTATTCACCACAAGATAACATACAGTATGTTACCAGTGGCATTATACTCCCAAAAGTTGTGTGATTTCAAATTCAAATTCAAAATATTTATTTCGTCATGAATAAACGTCATAAACAAAAGAAATTCTACATATAGAGTAATGACGAAAAAGGACAGAATCTCGATTATAAAACCGATACATTGGACCCTTTAATACAAAGAGTCCATGCGAGAAAGCCCTGAATACCCTAAAAGTCCTTAAACAAAATAAAAAAAGCAATAAAGAGGCAAATGAAGAGGCTGTGAAACACCAAAAAAGGCAAACACGAAGAAAGAACCCCCGGGAGCTGGCAACGGACGCGAAAAACAAATCTATACAACCTGTCAGCGAGTAGGAATGTAAAAACGATATTTTTGCTCACACAAATGCTGCTAAAGTAGCTGGTGAGTCTGAAACAACGTTTTTGTCAGTTTTGAGAATGTTTTTGACGATGAGCTTTTAACTGATGTTGGTAAATTATTCCATAAGTGAACCGCCACATAGGCAAACGATCGTCAGAAGGAACGCGTTCTATGCCTAGCTACGACAAAATTGAGATTATTTCTGCTTCTCTGGGGACTAGGCAAAGGCACAAATCTTTCTCTTAAATAGGGCGGTTGACCTGTTTTTATAACTCTATAGATAAAAGAATACATGTGATATTTTCTGCGATTCGTCATGTTTAATATGTTGTAGTTATTCAGATAAGGAGTGATATGGTTTCGATATGGAATTCCAAACGCAAATCTCATGCAACTATTTTGAACTGTTTGTATGCGTTTTTTGGTTTGCGTCGATAGCGAATCACCATAGACGACATCTCCATAGTCAAAAAGTGATAAAATTAAGGTATTACACAAATAATACTTTTGTTTGGCTGATGAATGCTTTATAATTTGTTTATATTTTTTAGTCGCATGTAAGCTAAATTTGTTCTGTTTTTTATATGACTGCCGAAGCCAAGCGAGCTATCAAATATAATGCCTAGATTTTTTGTCTCCTGAACTATGGGGATTCTGTCATTGTTAATAGAAATTACTAAATTTTGTTCAAAATGTTCTCTTTCAGTACTGTTTTTATTCATAACCATTACTTGCGATTTTGAGGGGTTAAGTTTAAGATTGTGATGCTTTGCAAATCTGTCAATTCTTTGGAGATCTGAATTTAGTTGTTGTTGTGCAATATGGATTGTGGATTTATTGACAGGGAGATATATTTGTGAGTCATCTGCATATTGTTTTATCTTTGCGAATTTTACCGATTTGACCATGTCAGATATGTAGATTGTAAATAGCAAAGGAGATAAAATTGAACCTTGAGGAACTCCTCTTTTTATAGGTTTAAAATCGGTTTTGTAAATAGCATAATCATTTGCTAACATAACACAGTTTGAACGGTTGCTTAAGTATGTTTTTATTAGCTTTACGGAGTTCTGCGAAAACCCCTGGTAATGTAACTTAGCTAGTAACATTTCATGATTCAGAGTGTCGAACGCTTTACTAAAATCGAGAAGAACCATGCAGGTACTATTTTTTTGTTCTTGATGATGTCTGATATCATCCAAGATATTAACTAATGATGTACTTGTGCTAAAGTTTTTCCTAAAACCGGATTGACTGTGATTTGTCATGCTCCGGCGGTGCAGACACTGCTTGTACCAAACTTTACATTAAGTTTGTTATGTCCAAGTAACAATAGAGAGTTCACGCTCTTTAGGGCAGATTTCACAATTTAACAAACCATTATTTTGCATCAATAGGGGACGAGTACCAAACAGACAGTCAAATATACCCAATCAGCCTCAAGATCTCTCCGTCAAATTTTTGGTAGCAAATAGCATCAACGTATTCAAAACAAAACACTGTAAAACTGTAGTCACAGCTTGTCATTGAAATGCTTTTAGTTTGTTAAATCTTATGAAATTATATAAGGCTGAGCCAAAATTTTTAAAAAATGCTTGATGTCTGAGTAAAGTTTTTTCAGTTTAGCTGAAGGTTTCTCCATGTGTATTGCAACTTTTGTAATCCATATGTGATTATGTTCCGTCCTCGTCGAAGTAAATATTTGGAATACATATCGTAGTACCCTCGTACAAAAAAAATAATACAAATTCTTTGATGCATTTTATTATATTATTATAAAAACTGTCAAAAACTGACTGAACATTCAAAATCGCCGATATTATCAACATTAGTGAATGTCATGAGTACCAACATAACGCCACAATAAGATCGAAAATAGAACATACGTGGCCCGCGAAAATTCAAAATTTACGATACTTTTTGAACAAACCTCGTAAGCCTGCATTCCTTGTTCTCGTGCCAAACTGTTAACACCGCGATCGGCGCGCATATTTACGTATTCAGCAGTGTCGGTGTCGAGGAATCGCTGAACATTGAGCATTAGAAAACAGGACAGAAGGTTGGCCGATCGATGTGCATTGTCGAACGAGATCCCGACCGACGGTAGGCTGCAGCTTCCTTGCGTCGCGAAGCAAGATTAGAAAGTGGCGTGTAGGCCTCTATTTCTAAAGGGGCGTCACCATCAGGTAACTGTTGACTAACCGATCTGATTTAGCTGCGAGCTAAATGAATATTAGCATGGATGCCTCACCAGCGCTGCGAACTGAGCCTAACATGAAGTTTTGGATAACGTTCTGATACTGTTGCTTGGGATAGCAACCTGGACCTAGCGTGTGATAGCCAACTCCATACCTAGGACAAACAAAGGCGTTTGGGATAACGCTGAAATACTGAACACGGTTGCCAACCAAGGATGAACGAAGACATTTGGGATAACGTTGTAACATCGGACTCGGTTGCTTGGGATAGCAACATGGACCTAGCTTGTGATAGTCCACACCAAGGACGAATGCAGATGTTTGGGATAATGACTCAATACTGAACTCCGTTGAACAAATAACAACAGTGAAGGCGTTTGGGATAACGTAGCAACAAGGTATGGTCAACAATCTCTTCTCAATTGCTTGTGATAGCAAATTTCATCTGGTTTGTGATAACCATAGAACAGAACTGTTAGTTTGAACATGGCAGGTTAGGAAGTCGTTAAGATATATTTTTCCTTATTACGAGATAGAGATTAGGTATCTTATGCGAGGTTAGCGTTGCATTTTGTTTGTCACGGCAAATTCCATCTGGATTGTGATAACCTTGGAACAGCATAACAAGATTGCACAAGTTTAAGAAACCGACGAAGTACCATTTTTCATTAATAACAAATAGGGATTAGGTTCATGTATGCGAAACTATAGTATCATTACATTTTGTTTAAGATAGCAAATTCCGTCTGGTTTGTGATAGCAATGTAGCAATATAGCATTTTTCATTTATAACAGATAAAAATTGGGTACATCTATGTGAGACTAGTGGTACATTTTGCTTGGGGTAGCAAATTCCGTCTAGTTTGTGATAACAATGTAGCAATATAGCATTTTTCGTTTATAACAGATAAAAATTGGGTACATCTATGTGAGACTAGTGGTACATTTTGCTTGGGATAGAGAATTCCATCTGGTTTGTGATAAGTATGCAACAATATTGTAAGGATGCACATGGGAAGTTAGGAAGAAGCCAAAGTACCATTTTGTTTGTGATTGCAAATTCCACGTGGTTTGTGATAACCATGGAACAGGTGTGTAATTATGAACCTGTCAGGTTAGAAAACCGCCAATGTATATCCTTTTCTTACCACCAGATAAAGAATAGGCACCTTATGCGAGGTTAGCGTTACATTTTGCCTGTGATAGCTAATTTCATCTGGTTTGTGATCACCTTGGAACATCTTTGTCAGAATGCACACGACAGTTTAGGAAACCACTAAAGTACCATTTTTCTTTAATAACAGATAGAGATTAGATTTTATCTATGTGAGACTAGCGTTAAATTTTGCTTGGGATAACAAATTCCATATGGTTTATGATAACTATGGAACAGGACTGTACGTATGAACATGACCGGTTAGGACACCACCAAAGTTATAATGTTCAGTAATAAAGGAAGTTAAATATCATTATGCCCGATTAACGTTACATTTTTTATAGGTGGCACTGGAACAGCAAGGCGCTCTGGATTGTGTTGTCTTAAAGGCCATGTAGTCTGTTTCGATAGATGATGCATCACTACGATAATGCGGCGACCATAGTATAATTAATGTTCACGCGTTGTTCCAAGGCTGCCATTTAGAAGGCAGGTTTTGTTGACGACGATAGATAACTAAATTCTGTTCTATTATAGCCGCTTAAGGTGAACCAGGTGAGGTAGCGGAAACCATAAGCTCATAGCGCAGTCGCATTGTGTGAACTTGTTGCTATGGCAGTATCGAAATAGTGCGATTTTTTAGATTCACTACATTCAAACCACTTACGTCGAACTATTAGAGCATTTTAGGTTATTGAAATGACCCTCGTATAAATCGTTACTCCAATGCTACTGTTTTTTAGGTTAATAGCAGTGACATACTGGCGATTTTCCATTGTTTAAATGAAGCCAGAATTGTGGAACGACTTAATTTTTCTTTAGCTGATACAATTAATCTTAGCAGTGACGATTGAGGTTTTCTAGGGGTTTTCCTCGCCCAAGCGCGAATGCAGTCACTAAAAGACTATATTCCCCTAATAAAGAGCAGAGAAAATGAAAATGGTACTTCTCGTATTAATGATCATGTAACTTTAGATCAAATAGTTAATAAATATATTTATATAATAAAACATTGTTTTTTCCAATTTTTGGAAGTCCCGTATTCAAAAAGTATTTTATCCTAAAAAACTGGGCATTTATAAAAGTGTTCAGAGACATTAACGTTCCGCCGCATAGACGCCAGGTAACGCAATATGCAAATAACAGCTTTTTTTAGTTTTTTTGGTAAACATTGCTACGCCTCAAATTTTATATATCTTTATTGGTATCCCTCAATATTTTATCCAAAGCTTCTTTTTTTATAACATTCTAGCAAAATCGCAGAGGTAGCAAAATTGTCCGATGAGCTGGCAACGCCGCAATCTAGGTGACAAGAATATATGTCTATCCCGGGGTAACGACTGAGTCGTTTAGTACATCAAAGCGGCAGTTTTCCAATCTTCATTTGCATTTTTCAAGCGGTGTGCAACGATTTCGAGAAAAATTTTGCTACGGATAGTCTTCTAGAGTCCAGTAGAGTATATTTCAATAGTTGCCTTGCGTGGCCATGTTATCTTACTCGGGCCGATGTAGGGATTGACACGTTTTACAGATACAGTTGTTTTAGGATGGAGAGTACATACTGTTTTGATTGCTTTGAAGAAATTCATTAACCCATAAATTGATAATAAATGATTATTACTACGATGTAACGAAAGGTGAGGAACTGGGTGGAATACATTTTACATTCTTTTTCATGCAAAATGATAACATATAAACACTCAGTATATTGAACTTGACAAATTCGAGATTGCCATGCTTTAACAAACGTCCAAACTTGCTATCAAATTTAACAGCTAGAACATCGACCTATTATTTCTTGCATTCCCATTGGCTAAAGGGATAACCGATGTATTTATTATATGTACATTGATAAAAAAAATCAAAATACATGAAAGTTGCCCTGTTTTCTCTGTATAGAAGCATCATGTTGGAACCAAAAGGTGCTCGTGCTTATAATACAATCGCTTTTTCACGATTTTATTCAATAATGCAATAGAAATCACTGTTATTCAGATAGCTTTGACAGCTTCCGTCAAATTGCATTTCGATAACGTCTTTTCCCATTGGTCTAAGCTCCAAAGGTTAGTGAAATCGAGCCTTCGTGTACTGATGCTGTTTAGATTTATCGTCAATCAAAAGTATTCTTATAATAAAATATAAACAAAGCTGAATGTTTGACTGATCTAACAAGTGATATAATCCATGTGAGATACTCTGTCGAAAAAACGATGCTTCGAAAAAGTCGTTGACGTTGAGAATGATATTCTCTTATCTTCTGAAAACATAAAAGTTCTCCAGTTTCCACGTCATTTGTTTTCGTGAACACAACTTCCATACCCTTATTTTGGTAAAGGAGAATTTTAAGTCATACGTATATAGGTATAGAAGATTTCCAAACTATTAAGCCGCTATGTCGAACAACCGCGTAAGTGTTGTTGAATCATGGGCTTCCCCAAGAATCCGGCTTTGGCTCCTAACAGATTTGCTACCACTCGCTATTCAGAAAATCTTGAAGGAATAACTTACACCAAAGGTTGCATGTTGTCTGTGATTGTCCCCCTAGGAAATTCCTGCAGACGCTCATATTTAGAGTGTTACTAAGCAACATACAAATACATACCTTGGAAACTAGTTCAAAAGTACGATCTACCTCTTGACAGAATAAAAATAAAGTGAAAAGTCAACAATTCATAACAACTGAACCACATTCTCTAGCACCGGCCAAAGTTGACTTGATATGATGTCTTCGACTTTTCGACCTGTGATAAAGTATATTTATTTGTGTCCTCGAAAATGAAGTCGATTACAAATAGGTACCAGGAAACAAAAAATGTTTAGCATAAGCTGCTTAACGCGGAAAAAATATATATTTCTCCAAAAACTCAGTGGCGCAGACTTTTGTTATGAATACTATTGGTGACACGCCACTGGAGTTCCTAATAATCTTCTAACTAGTACTAACTTACCGTGCAATGAACAACAGTGTCAATATTTAACAAAATCGCTACAAGCTTCGTTGGGGTATTAATAAGAAACTTTTTTTCAAGACTTTGACACCCTATATCCTGAAAATCAGACTTTAAGGACACATGTTTATACGAATTTTTTCACTTAAATTTTATTTAGGAATGCACCCATGTAATTGCAGCATGTTACTAATTAACGTCCTACATAGAATTCCTGCAGAAATAAAAATAGGCTAATGAATTCGTTTTTTCAATGTCTCTATATCAAAAGAGCCAGTACTTTGGCTTGTAAAGGATACCACAAATGTGTATTTATTCTTTTACTTGCATTTGGGACTAATGCTCTCCATTGTATCGTTAGAACTGTCACGAGGAAACAAGGTAACAGCTTCGATGGCCGCAGTTGTCTTTCAATTTCCCAAAAGACGCTTTCTGTGTGAGTGTGAAAGGATTATCCTTTTAAAGTATCTATCAGTTTGCTAGCGAGGATATTCCACTGAGGTGGCAGTGGGAAGGCGAAACCGAAAAGTGCCGTTCTTTGTCTTAGGACCATGCGCTACAAATAAATGACATCGCGAGTATATCGTAAAAGCGGCACTTGAGAAGGTTATTTAAATATATACAGCCTGAATAATAGGAAGAGGAAACTGCACAGCATTAGACAATACTTGTGGCTCCATTCGGATGTTCAAACCGCGGCATGAGTTGTCTCCTATCCTCTAGCGATGTCAAACTGAAGTCCTTTACTCTCTGTTTCGTGTACTGGCATATATATATATCGATATAATTTCATAATACACCTTAAAATCCTGGCGTTTTCAAATGAGGTTTTGGTGCCCAACCCTTTGCAGGATCCCTGAGCCCCCAGAACTGGATACGCCTGTGGCTTAAAACTAAATGTATCAGTATCTTGGTGCTGATTCTTCACAGTTTTCAGGGATACAGAAGAACTTGTTGCTACCGTATACAATTATAGGATACATGGGAAACAGCCGCAAAGTGATAAAAAACGCCAGAAATGTGGTTAAGTCACACGTTGTTTGAACAAAATTTGCTACATAAATGTTTACAAGGTGACTGGTTACGAAACCGTTGGCTATAAAAAAATAGCAGTCTCGAAACAGCGGACTTTTTGCTCTGATATGCATCCGATTTGTAAAGGTATATCTTAATATTTTCAATGTAGCTTATTACGATTTAAATGTCAAACTAAATGGATGACACAAAGTTTTGAAAGATTTTTCATAAATGCATCTGATTTGTGTAGAATTTCGTACCTTTGTGTCTTAGAAGTTTATGTTACTGAATCCAATATTATAGCGCCTCCAAGGAAAATACCGAACAAGACATGTATGTTGCATTCTAAAAGTGAAAGCGGAATTTCGTTATAATGCCCTAGAAGTCAAAAGCGCCATGAGCTTACCATGATAAATGCTCAGAATTAATAATTTCCAGCACATTAACTGATCTAGTAGTCTAACGTGACAACCATACAACATCTTACATCTTCTAAGCAAGGACCGAAGCTGAGCTCAACTTGTGAGTTAAGTAACCCCGGATAAGTACAGGATTTGTTTATGTGCTAATATTGGCCTTAGCCAATACGTTTTAAAAAAGTTGTTTACAAATTTGCTTCATATTTGAGCCGTTGAAAGCCGAGACAGTCCAAGTCCAAATTCTCAGATATCGAGGTTCTATGTGTATACTGTTCTGGTTGGATGAATCTTTATCTGGGAGAGTTTTGAAAAATGTATCTTTTCGTTTTGCACACAGATGGCATCAGTCTGTGGAACGGTCTGATTTTTTCTCATCAACAACATTAGAGAAAGCTGTAACAAGACGAAAGAAAAATGGTACTAATGCCACTGTATCATGGCTCCAGATCCAGTGGGTACACTTTGAGAAAAACTTACAAAATTTTTTATAAAGAAACATTGAAGAATTTCCATATGATTTTATAAATTTACTACCAAATCGAAAAGGCGCACCCAAAAACTTCAAAAATATAAACCTACCTACTTTGTATGAATCCCCTCTTCCTGTCAACGACAAAAAGAAGAAAAACATGGAAGAGCTTCTCCAATTCATACCACCAGTTCATCGCAGTTTTTTCAAGAATCTGAAGACAGATGCAACTTTGTCAAATACCGGACCACTGCTTGTTACTGAAGAAGAAGAAGGAGAAGGCGAACACACTCGAGAATTTCCAGAAAATCCATAAGGTCGTTTCAGTACAGTACAGTTTTTGTGTAGAAAATATACATTATTTTTTTACTGTATGGAGATTGATTTCTGTCGTTTTGTAATAAAATTATCAATTCACATAATGTTGTGTTAGTCTACTTTAATACTCCACTTTACTATAATCGTTATACAAGTATGAAACCAAAGGTAAGAACCGTTTTAAGGCAGAGTGGGCTAAAGCTTAAACATATGAAAAAAAACACATGAACACAAAATGTTCATGTATTTTATGATAAGATACTTAAATTGATTCTACCTTTAAGGGTATTTTGACTTCTTACTGCAGTTTTATTATTCTACATTTATCAGCCGCATCTAAACTTTAAAGCCTTAAATCTCGGAAACGTTTTTTTGTGACTTGGACCATCCTGGCTTTCAATGGCTCATTTAATAATAATAACAGTCGTCTTTATTTGTAAACAGATTAACTGATTGGCGAAGTTTAGCATTCGCTACCCCTCCTGTTAGCGATCGGTAACACAACACAGAAATGTATGTCCTATCTTAAGGAAAAAAACAAACAAGAACAAAATCACAAAATTCTTAAATCAAGAATTAGAATACATCATATATATAGAAATGATAAGATTAAGTGGATAGTCAATTTGTAACCAGTTTAATTTTGTTGCGGAATATAGACAAAGAATACTCGTATAACATACGCTACAGGTATTGAATTATACCTGTTAGCTAAATTATACGAAAAACTTCGTTCAGATAATGTTGTTTTGTGCGCTGGAAGTCTTATATTTTGTATCTTAATGGTGTGCACATTCTAACGAAATATATAATTTCATCCACTTCAATATTTATTAATTTTTCTGAAACATAGTCCAATTTTCGTAATAAAGAAATTAACCATGCACAATTATTTTGAATGTTTTGGATAATGCTTTTTGTAAATCAATCTTATGACGGAAAATAGATAATATCACAGTCATTTAGGACAGATATGACTAAACTCTCGCATATTTTTTTGCGATGTTAAATTTGAGCTTAATCGCAGGCCTGTGTATCACAGTGGTTTTGAGTTAAGGGACACTTGAAAATGAAGTGCAAAGAGAAAGCATGACAAGGCTGCATCCAAGCATCAATAAATTAGTAGGCTTCATATAGAACTTTTGTCAGATATTCGAAGTAAACGACTACAGATTCAAAACGTTTTCATTTTATCTATTAAATGGAGGAAGTGACTCGTACATGTACCCTAACTTTTGTTCCAAAATCAACATTTCAAATTGCGCTAGGTTCAGAGGTTTGGCGAACACCGACAGACAGACGTATTGATCTAAAGTATCTAAATCATTCTGACCCTAGGTATGATTTCTACATATATTTTGGTAAATTGGAGGGTTTTTTGAAAAGACACTTCTGACCAGGGAAAAAATGACAAATTTACAGTTCTGGGCCGCTAACAGCCAAGTACATGTTGTTAAAAAACTTAAACCCATAATCAATGCGCTAAGGTATGTTACGATCTGAAATAACCTAAACAAACCTGATGTAAAAGGTACGATTTGGATATCCTACAACAAATATCGTAACAGACAAGTCACTCACCCAAGGTCATTCATAGCTAATCTAATGACGAAAAGTATAACACAGAAAAACGTGAGAGGAATAGTGTACAAGACCTATGCAGCTAAAAACAAACTATGGACCAGATAACAACTCCCATTTACTGCAAACATACACTGTCTGTAGTTAACTTTATAAGGATGTATTATCATAGGATACATTTCTTGAATCTCATTAACAATGTAACAAGAGTAGAGCTATAAAAAAGTGACCGTCCTTACATGAATTTCCATTTCTTATTATAATATTAAACAGGGTGTTTCAAATTCGACCCCCACCATTGGGATCTCGGCAACTGTAAGAGATACGAAGTCGCTTAAATGGGGGCAAAGTTGCGGAAAAACACGGAAAAACCGAATTTTCCCAAAACCGTTTTAATTTTTTCTGACTTTATTTGTAGTGGGATTTCAGGACAAATTGCACATTAACGTTACCACTCTTTTTCTTCTACAAGATGGTTTAATTAGGATTTGAATATGACGTTTCATCTTTTGCCCTCCAGCATCAACCTTATTTTCACAGATGAATAGTTTGCAATTCTGATTCCAAATTTGTATAATACGTCATACATTGGCAATGAAGAAGCCAAGTTATTTCACAAAAATCAGAATTTCTCAGTTAGGAATTAAAATTATCAGTTAGTCATTTGTTTCGCATAGGTACAAGACAAACTCAAAATCACTTTTATTTTTTTCCGACATTATTTGAGATGGGGTTCCAAAATAAACTGCATGTCAATATTGTCACTTTTTTCCTCCACATGATGGCATAATCTCATTATGCCGTTTCTTTTCTTATCCTCCAGCATCAGCTTTATCTTTCCTTTTGGAAATTCTGCTTGATTGAAATAACTAAGGTTATATTGAAATTGTAATTATGCATCTTGTAGAGAAAAAGAAGTGGCAATGTTAATGTGCAATTTATTTCGAAATCCCACTACAAAAATGTAAACAATTTTGGAAAAATTCGATTTCTTCCGTCTCTCTTCGGAAGTACTTTGAATTTCGGAACTTTTTAAGCGGCATTTTGTTAATTGCCTAAGTATGACTAAAACTTTGTCCCTATCTAAGCGACTTCCTATCTTTTACAGCTTCCAATATGGCATTGGTGAGGGTTGTATTTGAAACATCCTGTATATGCGTTCTCAATATAAGTTATATGATAAAGCAATGTATTTAATCTTTCTCTTGGCGACGAAAGAGGAATATGTACGAGTATAATATTCAGGCCTGTCAAACCAGCATTTGTAACAAAAACTAAATTGGGTGCCAAACCAGGGAAAGATCTAAAAGCAGATTACGAAAACCCAATTACTGTGAATATACACGTTCTTACTTCAGTATCTAATATTCAATTATAACTTTCTTGTTACCGAGAGTATCTGAACCAGTCTCTAGGTGTGGAGTCGGCTACTACATGTGTCTGTGACTCTGTCGAAAATTACAGGGAGGTCAAGCTGAGTTTTCACGAAGGAAGGTCTCTGATGATACGAGTAGTGCTTTCGAGACAAAAGCATTTATTTCTGAAATTGGAATTGGTATATTTTAATATAGCCCTCGTATGCCAAATGAGATCCTAAAAAATCGTTCGACGTTATAAAAAGATTGACTCATTCTTCTCATTATTTGCTATTGCAATTTGTACTTAGTGATAACAGAAATTGACAGTGACATAAAAATACTGATACTCCTTCCGTCAACTACATTCAAAAATACTGCAGTTTTATTTGCTCCCAAGACTTAGATCAGTGCAAATCAAGTGTCGAACTAAACAGGCGAGAACCAGATTTTAAAAAATTTAGGCATTTCAAATATGTGCAGGACCGTGAGTGTGTCGAAGAATACGAGCCCCTTCCCACTTTAGTTGGCCCAACTATTGAAATAATAGTTTTTTTTTTGTTATCAAATACAAATAATAAAAATGTAGCAGGGTTTTATAGATTTAAAATATTAACAATGAATATTTTGATAATATATAGTAGAAAACACTAACTTTATCACTCCCTAATCAAATTTGCAGCATAAAAATAACATATGTTGCAATTACAGCCTATCAACCTATTTTCATTTCAATGCAAAATAAGTCTATAACGTATAGGTGGCTGTGAAAAATAAAAGCCATGACAATTGTTTTTATTAATCACAGCTGTCAGAATACGTTTAAAATAGTTTTGGGTAGTTAAGGTTTTCAAAATGGGTAGAGGAAAGGTTATTAGTGAGAAAATTCGGTTACTGATAATTATTTTTTTTTAATTCTGGGTAATAAGACTCAGACATTGCAACTTTGTTAGACTTATCGCGGTACAGTGTGAGAAATATTGTTAGAAGATATAACGTAGCTGGTTCGGTTAATATTAAGCCACGACATGTGAAAAAAAGTAATATCACAAATGCCGACCGAAGAGCATTAAGAAGAATAATCGTGAAAAACAGTCTTGCCAATTATTTACAATTAAGTGCTCTGTGGAGTGACGCTGTTGGAAGGAGAATTTCGAGGTCCACAACTCATAGAGAGGCTCCACAAACTAGGATTTAGCACTTGCAAGGTAAGTCTTCTTATAAAAAAAAGTGACGTAAAAACCCTAAAGTTGCACAACTTGTTTATAGGCCAAAGAAAAGCCACCATTAACTCCTAACTGAAAAATCGGCTTAGATGGGCTAAAGAACATAGACAATGGATACCTCAACAATGACGTGCAATACAATGGAGTGATGAGGCCCGATTCGAAGTTTGTGTTGGTGACAGTCGCAGTAGAGTTATTCGCAAAAAAATGAAGCATTCCATGTTGACTGTCTGAAGAGAAAAGTGAAATTTCCAGCATCCGTTATGGTCTGGGGCAGTATGTCATCGATAGGAGTAGGAAAACTTCATTTTATTGTTGGAAATGTGGATTCAAACAAATATTTGGCAATTTTAGGAGAATCGCTTTTACCAGTGATAGAAGACTGTTTGACATCCGGCCAAGATTTTGTGTTTCAGCAAGATGGTGCAGCATGCCATACCTCAAAAAAGGCTATAAAATCGATGGAAGAAAATAATGTACCACTTTTGGAATGGGTTTCTAGCAGTCCAGATCTGTCACCTATTGAAGCTTTGTGGCACGAGATGAAAAAGGTTCTACAACATCCTGTTCGTACAATCACCGAACTGAGACAAAAGCTTCAAGAAATATGGGATTGTTTTACACCAAATTTTTGCCAAAACTTGGTTAACACTATGCCTCAAAATACCGTGGGTCAGTAAAACTAGAAGCAAGGAGGTTCCTCGAGAAATTGGCCTCCAACGTACTGTATCTTGGTAGAGAAATTTAGAGCAAGAAGCTGGACTGACGCCAGGCTAGTTGCTACACGAAGCTCGAAACCGTGACCACTATAAAACTATTCTCAGCATGGGAGTCGCCAACGTGCCATAATAACATAGTCCCCTAAGAAAATCTGTTTTCAATTTTAAATATGTAAATTGATTCCAGTTATTATAAATTCTTATTCTGTGACAAAAGTGGCATTGTAGTGAACATGGGAAACGCAACTTACGACTAGTTGTCTAGTACCTGTTGCCTTATTTTTTATCAGTATTCAGTCGCAGTAACTGTTTTTTGCTTATTATTCAGGAATATTTTAATCAAGTGTTCACGAGTAGCACCTTCAAAAGTGATAGCACCAAATAGTGCCAATATGGTGAGTGCTTCACTAACACCTTGAGTTTGCAAAGATGGTGGATGTCCAATGTTCTCCAGACTAGTGGTGCGGTAGTAATGAGTAATTCATTTTGATATTTTGGGTTATAGAGAATAAGTATTGAATTACTTTGAAGAATACCAAGTATGTGGTTCATGCTCGAGGTATTTTCTCAGACGATAGTTCATTTCAAACTATAGGAAAGATCCCAGCAAAGTGAATAACGAAGCGAAGAGAAACGAAACGAAACACTTTCGCTGGGTTTTGTTTCGCAAAACCCGAGGCAAAACCAAATGACAGCCCACCTACGGAAGCGACGCGAGCAGGGATATCAGTGAATGTAGAATTGGGAAAAATATCCAAGTAAAACATAGTGATACATATTATCCAGTTTGACTGGACCCCCGGGTAAAATGTATTCATGCATCATACAAAGTGAATACTTATCAGAAATGGTAAAACATGATTTCATACAGATATGACTGAAAAACAAAACAAAAAATCGGTACCTTTAAGTTCTGAAGATTTTTGACAGCAACCCTGGGACAATTAAGAACATTCCTCGCCAAACCTCAGCTTCGCTCATTGTATTATGCTCCCATACCTAAAATGAGCGGAGGCAGTTCAAAAATGGCTTATTAGGGTAATGATAAACGTGAATTATACTTAGCCTAGTGACGAACTGTACATAGCCAGGACTAATGGATATCCGACAGACCTACTAATACTGCTAAAATATAAACATGTCCATTTTTCAAATTCTAACCATGTGTCACATCGTTACGGAAGCGAGCAACGTCTATATACCAAGAGCAAATAAAACAATCGGTCAACGGTGCTATACATACCTACCACTAAGGGCATATGCAGACATACCTGAAGAGAATAAAATAATTGACTCCAAAAATATGTAACCACACATAGTACAAAGATCGATTCTCACTAAGCCTAGAACATCTGCGGTAGAACTAGTTGATGTAAAAAAAACTAGATAGGTTTCAGTTTTAACACTTTCAGGGCTCATACAGTTTGAATTATTTCCTTTTCAAAATATTAAAATATAATCCTCAAACTGTTACGGTTGCTTATATATACATGTCACTCAACTAGTTTAAAATTAAATTATGTAAAACTTAAGCGTTTGCCCTTCCCCATATCCCAGTGTATGTTGTTGCTCATATTTGTTTAGTAAAAGTATACAACCACGCACAAGCCCAGCTTCAGTGGATTTTAATGCTTATATTATTTTAGGCTTTCATAGTATTTCGTTCTAGTTAAATAGTCAATAAACATTATTATTGCTACCTGATAACGATTTTTCCTGTAGGTATTATCGATTGTATTAGCACGATGACTGCAATTACAATTTTCAGAAATTGTACAAACAAAAAAATATTATGATACTGCAATATTATACGAAGACACTGACTGGTCTGATCTAAAAAGTGTAATTGAAAATGATTTTAACAAAATTATTCGGTGGTCTAATAGTAGAAAATTAAGCATTACCTATTCTAAAACACACTTTTTACCATTTGGACCTAATGCTAAACATCTGCCAAATTACATAAATTTCTCCTTCAACATTAATGATCAAAAAATGCAAATTAATAGAGTACCGAACATAAGATACCTTGGAGTGGTATTGGATCCTCTTTTACGTTGGGACATCCACGTCAATTATATATTAAAGAAAGTTAGACCTGTATCCTACAGAATTAAATACCTTGCGAATATACCGACGGAAAAATATTTTCGAGCATTGCATCATGCACTGATTGAGCCTAATCTCACATATGGTATATTAGCATGGGGAGTTGCATGTTCCTCACATATCTGTAATTTAGATGTTTTCCAAAAAATGATTCTAAAAATGATGTTTAGGGAACCGAAACTTTGTCCCACTGACAAATTATACTCACTACCATAAATTTGTCAACACCGACCAAGAAATTAAACATAATCATTACACAAGGTACAAAATTCGTGGCACAGTAGCTCTTCAGCCGCATAAATCTATAATGCAGCGGTCATATCTCTATTTGGCGACAAAATTTTATGAAATTATACCTAAAGATTTAAAAAATTTACATTTGGGAAATTGTTTCAAAAGAAATTTAAAAAAGTGGCTACATTCTATATCTAGTAATGAAATTTAAAAACTCATAAATACGAACATCAAGTACATTTGTCATTTGCATTCTACAGTTGCAACTTAAAATTATTGGTCCATGTACAGGCAATGCCTTCTATTGCCCTGTTTTGATTCTATATTTATTTACTCATCTTGTTTGCTCTCTTTGTACATTGAGTAAATAATCGTAATAATTATAATTATTATTTTGATTTTATTATTATTATTATTTCTTGGATTTGAATTAAATTTTATAATTATATGTTTTGTTCGTGTTTAATAAATGTTCTGTCCATGCAAGCCAGCATTGATTTTTTGTTCTTTTCCCAGAAGCCATTTACTGATATTATCACTGATATATACTCCGAGTTTAATCGTACCTGCACAAAAATGGCAAGTATACAGAGGACGAGGTAATTCGTAGTTGGCGTCCTAGAAAAGAATGCAATCGACGAGTTATCTCGTAGTTGGCAGTCAACCTGTTAATATAGCCTCCTACCCCAAGTGCAGATTTCCAAAATTTCAGTAGCACTACTTTCCAAGCTGAGTCTCCCGGTACAACATTACACCAGCTCTAGGATCTGCCCGAATTGGAAACTCCCTCCGTGTTCGATATTTAATTAGTGATAATTTGATTAACACTTGTGTATACATTAATAACGCTCGAATTAAGTCATTATGGAAACTAGTACAGCAGCGACTTTGGACTGAATGCGAGAGCTCTACACATGGAATCCAAATGAAAATCCGTTCGCAACAATGGATTCGGTGGATTGTGAATCTAGCAATGGGACGGTACGAGCAGTGAACTGGACATTGGCAACTAAAAAGAAAAAGGTTTATTTTACATGTTGGTGTATATGTCGGCGTCAAACGCTAAAATCCATCGTCCCCTGAAATGCCTAGTCCGTCCAAATATTGCCGGCAAACACGGTAACAGTTTGATTTTACAACAACTGACTAAGCATTTCAGTCATTCCCTGTAATGACTGAACAATTTTAGTCAAACACTGTAACAACCACATTATATTCGTTACTGCATTTGCCTGATTCAGTCACTCATTGTATCAGTTTTGTGTTCATTTGCTTGAGTGTACACATCGTCTTTTGTGTTTATAAAGAATTGTTTCACAAAAAACTAAGTGAATACTATGACAGTGTGAATAAGAAAAAACATGGAATGTAAATGAGTTACATGAGGTAAGTTAATTTTTATAATTTTGTGAACCATACCTAGATTATAACGTACATAGGCTTGCTCAACAGCAGCATCCATTAATGCCAGATTTCGTACATAAATACTTGATAAAGAAAAATATATTATTCATCCATACTGGAGTTATTTATATCAAAAATACACGTCCTCGAGGCGCGTTTCGCCATCGGGAGATTATATCAATTCTTATTTGGTTTGAAAAACGCGCATCACGTATTGTTGCGGTATTGTGGATATGCATAACTCTAGAAAAAAAATGAAATAAATTAGCTAGTTAACTAAATTAGTCAATAAAAAGGTCATCTGTTTGTATTTCTTGTTGATTTAATACATTAATGGTTAATGCCTACAATAATGTAATAATAAAGACAACGTTTTAATCTTTTCTTGATTCCTTTTAGATTAACTAATGCTTGATTATTTTTCTTTTAATATTATTGATAAAGTAGTTAGTACCTTGTTATCTTTTGTACTCATTGGAGTATTGTATAGTTTACAGCGTTTGACTAGAATAGGCGAATGGGGTAACGAAGTTAATGAGGTTGTTACGGTGTTCGAAATTGTTCAGTCATTACAGGGAATGACTGAAATGCTTAGTCAAACGTTCTAATGATCAAACTTTTGCGGTGTTTGTCGGCAATACGGGGAGTGACTAGGAATTTCAGGGAATGACGGATTTCAGCGTTTGACGCTGACATATACACAAAAATATAGCATATAACTATTATAATGATTCTGATATCCGTTCTAATACGTAATGCAGATTACACTTTGAGACCAATATTTCACAGGTCAACCAAAAAGAATAAATACGTTAATATCGAGATGTTGTGAGTGGTTTTGTATTAGGTGCACATTAGCAACATTTTTTGTTTAGTTTTCAGAGTGGCTTTGATGCCCGAATATTAAAACTAATCAACCTGATCTACAATTTACTTTTCTGTGTCCTTTTACAAACTAATACCTATCACTAGTGGCAATCAATTCTGGTCCTTTGGGGTGGATTTCACCAAGATTGTCAAATCAACAGTCCGTTATTCTCCACCTATAGGGTAACAGTCCGTCAAATACAGCGAATGAGCTTCAAGTTCCAATCAATTAATTTTAGCAACCAATAGCTATGAAATGTTCAAAACAAAACACTGTCAAAGTATGAGATGACAGCTTATCATTGAAATATCACCAGTTTATTGAATATTAAGAAATTACATATAGTTTAGACAAAATTTAAAAAATTCATGTTTTTATTTAATATTGTCGATTGTTTATTTATGTTTATATGTATTATTTTCTTCAATTGAGATAGCCATTGAGCACCTACTTGATGACAGGCTCTACCAAAAATTTGATAGATATTGCTCGTTTCCAAACATTCATTCATTTACTTGCCGTTCATCAGAACCATCGATTAATATTCCCACCACACCATTCAGGATTTTTGATATCCATGCATCCATAAAGTCAAATATTTTTTGATTGTTCGGGAACTGACAAAACATCCACACTATATTTACAGCGGTTAAGAAATACTCAAATATATGTCGTA
The DNA here is from genome assembly GCA_963669975.1 of Acanthoscelides obtectus. Classification (NCBI taxonomy): domain Eukaryota; kingdom Metazoa; phylum Arthropoda; class Insecta; order Coleoptera; family Chrysomelidae; genus Acanthoscelides; species Acanthoscelides obtectus. The sequence goes on from CAVLJG010000005.1 coordinate 36,413,026, forward strand.
AAGCTACCGGCAAACTTAAAACCTGCAAAAAAAATAGAATTTGCAATAACTTGCTTGTTTCACTGAGTACACATTCTAGGTTATATTTATATCAGATATTATTTGAATAGCAGCTGATTATTACATTCCAAAACTTCCCAACGAGTGACACATGTGTAGGATCCGTCAACCCTTGGTCCCAGAGGAGTAAGCTCCGCCAACTGTTGAAATATCCTCTACTATGCTTTATAAGACTATACGTGGAATTTTTCACAAAATCGTTGCACAACACTTGAAAAAATGCAAATGAAAGTTTAAAATTATTTCCATGATGCTCCGTCGGTACCTCGGGTTATACATCTTGACAGTAGGAATGTTCGATACGATCCTATATTTAGAAGTAACGATACTTTTGCTTCCAATACCCGATATTTTGGATCGATATTCTTATATACGACACTTGGGTGTATCGATACATTTCACGAGTATCGTCATCTTTCGATCCGGACTGTGTGGGAAAGGGTGACTAACTTCAGATTACTTTTCTTCTTTGTTTCCGTCCGCTGGATATCGATAATTTTATTCCAATATTTTAGAGTATCGATACTTCCTAAAACGATAGGAATCGATACATATCGATACTTTTCGTGGATCTAAACATCCGAAAAGAGAATATTTACCGATAACATCATTCTCCAAGATTTTTCAAAATAATTTAAATACTTCTATACTTGCCGAAATAGAGCTGAAACCAAAAGTAAAGCTAAAAGGCAGTAGGGCACATGAGAGGCGTAGATTTGGGTTGCCTATGATAACGAACGCACATCCTCATCCGTTACTCCGCTTGCCCTGAATTGATTTTTGTGCATACAAAGGATACAGACTGATAGATTACCGTCATTACCCCATCACCGAACAAGCAATAAAGAAACCGAAACCTGTCTGTTTTCAAAATAAATATTTAATTAAAATGTGAGGTGAGTTCATGAGTTCAGGCGTGAAACAGAAAAATATTCACAATCCTATTATAAGCAAGAATCGAAAAAGGATTTCCAGAATGGTTGCAAAGTACTTTGAAAGAGCGACCAGTATGCACACTGTAGAAGTTGTAATATAGAACTATGCCCTCAAAAAACATGATGTGTGCGCGCCCAATACAATAACAGACGTTTTTCATGAGTCAACGGTCCTTTATCTACCACTGATCTTGAGACGGCACTTTCCTTATACCAATTGCAACGACACTGTTTACCGATTCCGTTTTTTTTTTTTGCCGGTTCGGCAATACTGCAGATGTGTAGATCACTTTAAGAGCAATTGATATCCCAGACGTGTTATAATAATAGAAATAACAAGAAAATATAACGATTTATTTTCATAAATAGGTATTTTTGATTCTGACTCATAATATCTAGATGATGAGTAATAGGTGGATTCGGATACTTTTACAGATATTGATGTTTTAGGACCCAGAAATGGAGAATGTGCTGTGACATAAATTGTAAAAAATTGTTTTTGATGTAACAAAAGATGATGAGCCAGTTTTATATCCTTTTTTTGCAAAATAACAAAAATCGGTACATTTCTACAGGTATGTATTATGTACAACACCGTTTACATGATTTACAGACAAAACTAGCTTGCCATGCATGAACACTCGTCAAAAACAGTGAAAACATCCTACTAAATATAATAGCTAGAAAAGCGACCTATTATTTCTCTCATTTTCATTGGTCCGTCTTTTGTGAAATGACAAAAATTTGAAATTCTATGAAAGTTGTCCTGATTCTAAAGCAGAAAGACATAATATTACATCTATAGTGTACCCTTATTTATAAGGCAACCGTTTTTTCACGACTTTATTCAACATTTTAATAGAAATCACTGATATTCAGAGAGCTTTGACAGTTTCCGTCATATTGCATTTCGCTAAGGTCTTTTTCTATTGGTCCAACTGACCGTCAAATATTAATGTTGGTTAAATTGGCACTTAGATCATCTTAACTTATGAACAATACTAAGACTCAAGCACATGCTCTGCTTAAGGCGTAAAGCAAGTTCGTACGTCTTGGTCTTTTTCAATCGTTGGAAAGCGTTGTGCTTATCCAGCAGCTGAAGAGATTCTGAATTGGGGTGTTGATGCAGCCCTTCTTCGTGCTTGGCCGCTCTATCTTGATCTCACCGATAATCGGACATACACTCAAATTGCGTATCCCCAATACGAGCATATCAATAGCATTGACCATATTCCTCATAAAGGAAACAATTCTAATCACTTAACTGACATTTTGCAATGTTAGTTGTGTCTGCAGACGTCACACCGATCAGTGCCTGTCATTTTTATTTGACTGAGATTTTAAGTATTGTGACCTAAAGATGGCGTTTGTTGTTAACAATGTGTTCAAATATATTCAGCGTGCGGTAATTCAATTTTTGTGTGCTGAAGATTTGCAACCATTTCAAATTCATACGCGAATGCATGTAGTGTATGTAATCGCATTTTTGCGTATCCAACTGTCAAGGAATGGTGTCGAAAATTTAAGAGCGGATGACAAGAGACGAATGAATGATAAGCCGCGACCAGGTGCATTGAGTACTGCATCAACAGACAGGAATGTGGCATGTGTGGAAGGCATGCTTAGAGAAAATCGTCGAATTTCAATCAGAGCAGTATAGGATCTATCCATAATATCGTAAAGCAAAGTTTGTGCCTAATGGCTTCCTTGCCTTTTGTCAGAGGACTAAAAAAGCTCGCGAATACAAGCAAAATGGTAATGACTTCTTTTCGTCAATAATTGCTGGCGACAAACCTTGGTATCATCATTTTGAACCATCCAGTAATCTGTCATCGATGCAATGGAAACACTCAAACTCGCTGCCACCAGAGAAGTTTAAAGTTCAACCTTCTGTAGGCAAGGTCATGTTAACATTTTTTTTTCGACCATGAAGGACCCTTGTTCATAAAGTTTAAAGACCCTACAGTCTATATCAACGCAAACCTGTTAATGAAACTTTGAACAATCTCCATCACGTAATAAGACAAAAACGTCCAGGGAAGCTCTCACGTGGTGCCATTTTTCTGCTCGACAATTCTGTGACTCATATTGTCAGAGTAGTGAAAGATAATCTACAACGGAAGAAGTTACGATTTTCACATCTTTGGGTCACTGAAAAGGCCGTTAACTGGTAGCCATTTTAAGTCGGACGAAGAAGTACAAAATGACGTAAAAGAATTCTTCAAGCAGCAGCCACAAGAATTCTTGAAGCAGGGTATACATCGATTGGTGAAACAATGTAATATTCGCCTTAATTGTAGTGGTAATTATTTGTAGATATATTTGTCAATAATTTTTCTCTGGACCAAACATCGGTTATAACTATATATCCATGCAGAATCTTTATAAAAGCAATTGCTATTTTATCCTTAAAAAATCTTTCCACCAAATTCTATGGAAATATCATGATTTTTTCAAGTTTAACTACAAGTAATAAAGAGTTCATTTTGGTCAAATATTGATACTAACCTATGCATAATTGATTTTAGTTGGTGGTTTCCTTCATTTTTTCTTTTCGGATTGTTTGGCCTTGAAGAGGACTTTACGTTGTAAGTAGTTTTCTCATTGATATTATAATGCATCTTAAATGGTCTCCAGTCATATTCTTAGTATATTTAGTGAAGAAAATAAACATTTGCAAAAGCTTGACATGAAATTTCTTTCTGGCCTGATTCGGTCGGACTCGATGCATTCTCGAGAGCTCCTGCTTTGTTTTTAGTTTCATTGAATGATCAGAAGGGCAAGGAGATGAATTGAAAAGTCAAGTATGAGACTTTCAAGGCAGCAAAATTCGGTAACAGTCTACAAACATCTTTTATGATAATAAAAAACCTTTCTACTGGATCAGGAAATTATGGATCAAAATCTGATTCAAATGAATTCAGTAGCTTTTTAGGTTTGAGGTTTTTAAGTCTCTAGGTGGAGCTTCTAAGCCTCGATTTTACTGTTGACCCGCCAGAATCAAAATTTGCCCCTATCACACCAATTCGACCAATGAGAAGACGTTTTTGCGGTAATGGATCTAATGAACATGGTCGATTTCTAGATTAGAGAAAAATTATACGAGCTGTGCAAATCCCTCATAAATCACTAGGTTTAGCTACAAAAACCTAATTTTTCATTTAGCGCCGGATATATTGCCAGGGTGTTGGTGGCAAGGTACACTAAAAAGTGGCATAGTCGGTCTACCGTCCAGTAGATGGTGCCAGCAGTTGGCTGTCAAACCAGGAAAGTTAGCGCTAAACACCTAACAGTAGTTAGCTTTCGCATGGTAGTCAAGTAAGTTGAATATTTACTCGATAATTATACTAAGTGACATATAAATCCGAACACCCAGTTTAAATGGTTTTATTTTAATAAAAGTTGGTGAATGTATTTATCTTACTACTTATCAGTTGAACGCTCTAAAAATGAATATTTCAGCCGCAGTAAAGAATCAACGTTGGCGGATTTTTGTTCTTGACATCCTCTACGATCGGTTACGATGCCTAGAGTACGGAGACCTGTACGATTTCGTCAACTTAGTGAGTTTGATAGGGGCCGTATAGTGGGACTTCGGGAAGCTGGACTTTATTTTCGGGCAATTGCAGTTAGAGTGCAAAGAAATGTAGACACTGTGGTTAGGTGTTGTCATGCATGGCTTCGAGAAGGCCGTACGCAAAGTGCAAGGGGCACTGGATGCCGCCGTAGAACAACAGACCGTGAAGATCGCCGCCTAAGATTATTGGCCTTAAGGGACCGTTTCTTCATTACCAGGTCCATTGCAAATGAATGGTTTGCAGAACACGGAAGATCTATTGGCATGCGAAGTGTTTACCGACGAATGAGAAGTTTTGGCTTGTTTTCATACCGGCCACACTGGGTCCTCCCTTTAACTCGAGAACACCGACGTAATCGCCTTAAGTGGTGCAGACAACTCTGGGATCAGGAATGGAACAGTATTGTCTTTAGTGACGAGTCTCGATTTTGTTTAGGCATGCACGATGGTCGTGCCAGGGTTAGAAGGCGACATGGTGAAAGGAGGAATCCACAGTTTTTTGTTGAAAGACATGTTCATCACACTGTTGGAGTTATGGTTTGGGGTGTTATAGCTTATGGTTCCAGGTCACCTTTAATCTTCATCAGAGGTAACATGAACGCGCAGCGTTATATCCACGAAGTTCTAGAACTCCATCTTTTACCCTATCTTGACACCCTGGCAGATCCAAACTTTCCAACAAGATAATGCCCGACCACATGTTGCAAGAGTCACAATAGACTTCTTTCAACATAATGATGTCACGTTGTTACCATGGCCACCAAGATCTCCCGACTTATCCCGAATTGAGCACGTGTGGGATATGATGGGTATGAGATTGCTCAATTTGCAACGTCCTCCTCAGACTCTAGAAGCACTTCGAGAGGAGTTGGTGGTTGCCTGGAATGAGATACCACAGGAGGACATTGACCACCTGATCAGAAGCATGCCTAGGCGCGTTAGAGAATGCGTAGCACATCAGGGTGCATCCACACAAGGTCAAAGGGCTTTAAAGCAGGACAATCATTTTGAAATTTTTATCATTTACTTATCATGCTTCATTAGGTACTTATACAAAATTTTATTAAAATAAAATTATTTAAACTGGGTGTTCGGATTTATATGTCACTTAGTACGAGTATATTAAAGAATATCTAAGCATTCTATGATTTTATTTATAACTTAAAAGAATTTATTTGTCAGAATTTTGTATAGCAAGGACAAACGTCAATGATCTTCTTTATCTGATCTGTTGCTAACCTATAAAGAGAAAAAATAGTTTTATTAGCTAATCTCTATTGACATGTTGATGGATTGTTAAGTATATCTTTTTTTAATTAGTGACTAGTGACACTGTGACAATTTGTCTTGATCCGAGCAAATCCTTCTTTTTGATTGGTTTGATTTGCACTTACGAGTACATAGTATCTGCATCACAAAATTTGTTTGCCTGCTCAGTGAGAATAATAAATACAGTATGTAAAAGGGAATACTCAGACTCATCAGCAGGCACATTAAGCTATAGTTCGTCTGACAAGCAGCGAGCCCTTGAAACAAAAAAGCCCGAGTCTGATGTGGTTGATCGGACGGAAAACGCAAACAAGTCTTGCAGCGCCACACAGAAGCCGTAATTCCGAGCGACAAATAAAATTGGCCGAAATAAAGAGACAGGAAAATCCTCGGTATGGCCTCAACAAAGAATTTAATTAACATTTGTGTACGAATTACTAACGGTCAGATAACCCCATTATGCAGACCTGAATAGAATCGGGGAGAATTCGCAATGTGATTGCTTTGTAAACGTAATTGGTAGAAAAGAGACCTGCTATTACAATGAAATTGCTATAAATGGACCATTTTTACATGAAAAGATGAGTTATCCTATATCTTAGAATTAACAAATGGCAGAGGAGGTAGGCAACAGCGGAAACTTCTCAGCGGAGCTGATTGGTGTCGGGGTTGAGCGAGACTATTGTATTGCCTGCACTGTTGCGGGAATGAACGAGAAAATATTATGGGAAACGTCGATATTCGGACACTGACGTTGATGTCCGGGGCACGGGTATTATGTAAAAAACCGATAAAACGTCAAAAAAAACCTAGCAGATGTCATCTTGCAGACTAGGTAGTTTTCAGGATGCAAACAGTCATTCCACGTTTGCTCACTAGGATCGTTGTAAGCGTCCATCTATGGGTGAATGGCTAAGCTACACGTACACTCATTGTTGGGCGCATATGTTTTGTGAAGCCGAGTAGTGTATCGTTTTCATCTCTGAATCTCTTAGCAGAAAGTTGATTATTTGGTTGACTAACAAGATCGTATCTGGATGATTGTGTGTATTGGTCTGCATAGGTATGTATAAAATCAGTCATTTTTGCTATGTGAGAAATTATTACTGATTATGCTGCCATTGAAGTATATCTATTAGCTGTGCCCGACGGGTTATTTATATGTTGTCTTTTCGGAAGACTGGTACTGTTCAAAGTTATCAATTACGATTTTTTACGTTTTTCTTGTGTTTTCAAAAACACGGAAATACGGAAAATCACCACCGCGCCCGCGTTTTGTATAATTACTGTTAGCATGTATATGACTTGTAATTCGACAGTGTACATTGAATACAGTTATTTCTTATCTCTCTCATTTTTGAAGTTCAGCAAATTTGTATATGTAATTTAAAGAGAGGATAAGAAAAAGTGGATGCGCAACTGATTTCTAACTCAATCTCAAGTAAGTGTATTTGAGTATTAGAATTCAATGGAATTATCATCAACGCATATTATTAGCACACAAATCCTCACTACAAAAGTGTCCATTAGCTAGTGTTAAGTTAACATCTTGTCGAAGAACCCACATAATGTCAAAAAAAACAGTTTATTGTCAAAAAAATTTGATATAACGTCACTTCTCAAGATACGTAATATCCCTGCGGGTACTGACAAAAACGCCCAATGCCGGCGGACAATCTTATTAATATTTTCATTTTGAGAGCTTTGCCCGGGCATTAATATTAGACTAACCCAGCCAGCACGGTGTCGTGGAATCGACGTAGATATTTGATGATTTTGGTCGAAGTTGAAATTCAGGGAAAATTCTACGTCTATTCGACGTCGGTTATGGATCAAATTTCGCTTAAATTTGTCCGATATAACCACACCACGTCGATAAAACGTGAATATTACGACGCGTGTACACCTCTATACCAAGTTCCTCTGCCGCGAATAAAATCCGGTTATGTTGCAGTCACTAACCGATTAATTAAGGTAAACGTACTAGTTTGTTATAATTTTCTCCTATATTGTTATAATATGATCGATAAAACGTGGAAATCCGGTGCAGCACGTCACTGGTCGACGAGGGACGCTTTATCCACGTGAAACAGTGCGCAAATACATCTGTACCTGTGTCGGTTATTTATACACGTGGAAAAGACGTGGATGTGACGTAGCGTTTTATCATAAATTTAAATTGTAATCTTCCAAATAGAGAATGTCCGAATGATGATGATAAGTGTTTGGGTGATGTAATTTATTTGTACATACATCCTGGTCCCAAAAATATAAAAGCGCATATCGAACCTAAAATGCTTTGCGAGCTTTGTTATAAATAATAATGCCGTGTAAACATATGTATTAGTCATTATTAAGTGAAAATCATCGACAACCTTATTGAAATAATAAAATATGAAAGTGTGATTGAGAATGAATTATAATATCGATGTTTCCCCATTTCATGACCAATAAACTTTAAATATCGCGCCTTGAAAGGGGAAGCGACAATGATAAAGAGTGTCACAGCTGCATTGCCAGATTGCAGAATTTTCATCACAATCACCGGTACTAGCTCCCAGGATTTTTACATACTGATATTTCAGATTTGGAAAGCTACAGATCGTTTTCTTGTTATAATTACTTTTGTAATGTTGCAATTTTTTGGCGTCTATATAATGCTTTTGGCTGAAGCTGATCTTTGTGTGTCGTTCCGTCTTCCTTTGATCTATCCTTTTTTTCATACCTATACTATTAACAATTTCCTAGAGTTCATAAATAGTTGTTTTCTGATTGAGTCTAGTACATTTCCTGTGGAATTTTATATAAAGTACATTAAGCTTCTCCAACTCCATAACATCTGGGACATTGAACAAGCAGCATTAGGCAACCATTTTTTTGAACAGACATCCGAACATCCGATCCAATCAAAGCCATTCCCACGCTCCCCATCCCGAAACTCATGTTGTTTCTTACGTCGCGTTCTCCATCCTGCATCAATTTTGCATTTTGTGAAATGTGCACGTCTCTTTATCTTCCTGTAAATTCTAAAGTTTAAGTGTGTTGACAAAAGCCATACTGTGTTCCTGCTCATCGTTTAATGAAGAACAGCGTCGTGACAGTATGCCCTTGTACAAGCCATAGGCATAGGAACAGAATTTTTAGATGAAATTGTTGGTGGTGCTGGGGCGATATTGCCATAGTGCATGAAAAGTGGCTGACGCCGAGAAAGAAGCGGGTGTGGTGGCCACCACCCACCACATAAGCAGCAAGTACGAACAAGGAACAAGTACCGTATAAGCAGTACGATATCGGAAGAGTGTTTTTTGAGGACGGTAGGTGTATTCTTCAAACTTTGCCTATAATTAAGGGCCGTATCGCTATCGTCAGTAGTCCCAACAATTATTGTAGGACGCCTTTATGGCCTCCTTGATTTTCACAGTCTTCTACTGTTCCGTTTTATTTGCCGCTCGATTTTGAAGTTATGTTACAAATAGCTATTCGCACCAAAATGTCCATACTTTTGATTTATATCTATTCTATCAGCCTGAAATTTCCTACGATTCAAGAAGAAAACATAACTTCACAACCGCAGCCTTTTGAAGAGGAGAAAATACTGTGAAAATCAAGGAAGCCATAAAGGCATCCTTCAATTGTAAGAATGACTGACAATACAGCCCTGAAATGTATTTAATTACTTCAAGTCTCTCTATGACAGCCATCAAGGAACAGCATCAATTCAATTTGAATATTTTCCAAATAATGCAGCTGCTAATTAAACTGCAAAAATTCGTTACCCTCAAGACTTTTTTATTACAAAGTGGGACTTTATGTTTGTAGAACAATGAGTCTGTTCAGCGAAAGTAAAGCTGTACAGCATTCTTATACTGAATAGCAGTAGCCATGGGATTTGATACATGTCATTAGGACTTTAGTTGGTTATATGACCAAGTTAGGGGAATATTATTTTCTTTTTCAGATCTTTTCGGGAACTAGATAAGAGAAGAAGGCATTCAAAACTTCAAATTCTCAACAAGGTTGTAATAAGTAAGTACTAACAGATCTTTATAGGTTCCCAAACAGTTTCAGACCTATCATTGCTTACAAGTTTTGTTTTTTGTATCTGATGTAACATACAAGACTTGATGTACAACTATATTCAAAAATCCCTTTTCATGTGACAGCTTTATATATATGTAAGCAAGTAAAAAAATATTTACTAATAAAAAAACTAACATTGAATGTTCTATCAAACAATTTATTCTGCATTTTAGCAGTCATATTTTATTTTTCCCCAGTCAAATTATATTGATTTTAAGTTATGGTTGGATTGTAATCTTATTTTGTTTAACTGTTTGTCACAAATAACTAGAATAATAGGTATACCAAATGCAGATACGTACTATTTGTTGTTAGGTATGATCGTTTCTTAGAACTATTCAGAAAAACAGTGAAATTAAAATAAGAGTGTGTAGTTTCAAATTATTCGTAAGAAACTGGTCTCTTAGAAAAAGCCGACGAGTCACTGTATTTCTATTTGAAAAAATCAAGTACCGATTTTTCCTGTTACTTGATCAAAAAAGAAAGAAATTTACAGGATCCATGGCATTCTAGATCGAAAAAAAAAATTAAATAAAAATGAGTTTATCTGTCAAATATTGACAAGTGAGGTGTTGTTGAGTTCACAATATCATTTCCGATCGAAATAAGTAAAAGTATACAGGGTGTCCCATTTAAAAATCGAAAGTTTAGTCGTTTCCGGTCAAACCGGAAGTACGTCAGTACAAGTGAATATGTCAAAAATTATAAATTCATCTATAATATGTAGCCCCAAAATTTTGTTTCTCTATCTCAATGATAAAAAAAAGTTATAAGGGTGCGAGCTGCCTTGGAGAAGCACCCGGTATATTTTATCCTCTAGAAATACTATAACTGTTTTCCTAATCATCCTGTATTTTATGTAACATACGACTACGAGCCCCAAAGTGAAGAGGGAGGAGTCATTGAACATATTGGACCTCATACGATTTCCCCATATGTCCTTTGTACGGGTACTATCACCCCTAAAGTACGCCTTTGGAAATCCTCGGTCGACTGAAGTCCCACCTAGCGGCAGCTTACACAATCAGCGCTAAAGGGATGCTGAAATACCATGTAGTGGCCTGCGAAGGGAGGTTATTGATCCTCTGCATTCAAAGAGAGATTCCCTTCATTAGCCTTCCTTTTAGGAGTGGTGCCAGTTATTTCACATAGATGGTTTGTGGTATCAATTGTCACGCAAAAATACGATATACTTTATTCTGGTACAAAAGTGATCAAAATGCCAAGCGAAACTAAAATTCAAATTAGTAATAGATTACTAGTGCTAGAGCTTTCACTCGTCTGACCACAGACTACCAACCACTAACAGCTGTTTCGTACTAGTTGGCCACTCCTCAGCATGATATAGGCTTGGTCAGTGAAACCTAGTTAAGTGGACCCTGGATTTGTGAGAAGCCTTTACGAGATCCCGATAATTTGTATTCCCTGTTACTGGGAATTTGATACCCTTCCAATTAAGATTCTATTTCTTAGAATTTTTTGATACTTATCTCTAAGAATGGGACCTCTATATAATGAGTAACACAGTGACATCATTATTTATAAACTAAACAGTCCAGCTTCTAGTGAATAGTGTCAGAAATTGATGGTCAACCCATCAATCATTTTATCCTTTCACGGTTGAAAAATACGTATTGACTAGGTATAAATGCTTAATTTTCTTCAAGAAAAGAATCGATGATGCCACTGTCCACAGAAAAGTGTATTCAGAGAGTGAGACGTGAGGAAGTTACTTGGAAACAAGTTGATTGGATTTTCATCATGGCTCAAGAGGGCACGTCCTTTTGAATACATCTCGTGGAATTATTCCGAGTCACATTAGAGACATTCAGAACCGTTTTCTGAGGCACACATTTTTATACCAATATGATGTCGAGAGATTGACGCCTCTCCATTTTGATCATGAATTCAAAATGTTTTATCAGTATATAACCAAAAATGTGTACTTTCGCGTAGGTTCAGGCTCAATGGCTTGCTATAGGTGAACAAAAATTTTAGATAGATGACCGTAGAGTTTTATCGCCTCAGATTCAGATTCTCTATCTATCCCTAAACCTGCATTTGGAATTAATAATTAGAACTCATATATTAATTTTTTGTAAACATGTATCCAATTCTTTTCACGCCTGATACCTTTTCGTTAGATATATAATAATAATAATTAATAATAATAATCCGGCTTTATTTATACAAAGTATAAAAAGACGAAGTGTCGCTCAATATAATAAAGGGTGCAGCAGAGAGGACGGACGTTTTTGGGATGGGTAGTACTCTCCGCCTCCGTCTACGAGAGAGGTGGGGAGGGTGCCGTTTGACTCGTGAGATCCTAGCATTATTTTATCAGTTGTCGATGTGGAGCGTTGGACGGTGGAGCACCGGGTTTTCGCCTATGAGTGACGAAGCCCACTTTCACCTAAACAGCATGGTTAACCAGCAGAATTGTCGTTATCGGGCTAATGAAAATCCTGATGTTATTTTCCACACTTGACTGTCTCAAATGCTATTTCCTTGTGAACCAGATTCCATCAATAAATTTGTTTTCGAGTAAAAATTAACTATTTTATGATTTTTTTAAAACCGTCCATCCTCTCTGCCGCACCCTGTATAAACAAGAAGCCTCGGAATACGTTAGAGATGTACAGAGGACTTGGAATTCCAAAAAAAAAAAGGTTATATTATTTTCTGTAAAATGTTGACACTGATTATTTTAAACTATTAAATATGCCTCGCAACACAGTTTAGAAAATCCAAAATATGTATTCTTTATCATACGTCCTAATTCACTGATCAAAAATCAAAACAACAAATCAGTTATATTGAAATTTGCGAAACCTTGTTCGCAATGCATGTTATATTTTTTCAAAGATTTTTTGTATCCGCCCTTTGCTTTCATGTGTCCGCTCTTGATTCCAGTTATTACTGGGATATATTCCAATCTAGGAAGTTGAGTTTCTAGAATGATTGACCTGCTATTATCATCTCATTACTCTAAGCACTATTAAATACATCAGTCACATTCTACAGACAAAGAAGTATCCGAGGCCACAGCTTATTGAACGAAGTAAAGTATTTGGTATATCGTGACCTGTCCATTTGTGGGACTTTTTGAACTGCACTGACTGGCGCTATTGTAAAAGAGACCCTTTTCGGCAACCTGAATGTACAATGCAAAATTTAAATCGTAAGCGTGGCAGTCGTAGGGCGTCTCGTGTGTATGCATCGGCATTTAGTTAGCGAAGGGGTGCATCTACCATGAGAACAAATACCTTCAGGGGTTCTCACAAAAATAGTCATGACGGAAACGTATGGGCTGATACGCGGAAGACCAATTATCATTTGTATAGAGGGTCATTTCGCTTATTCTAAGGATAGTGACTGGTCAGTATCTATTACAAGCCTGGTTTTGGCAACCTGGAGCGACTAAAGTTGTGCTTTGTGATATAGCTATTTTACCACAGAAGCAGTCGAAACGACTTTGTTAATTTTGGCGTAATTTTAATTCAGAAAAAGGAAATGTAATCTATAAGGCACAGTTTTCAACAACCAGATTCTGACGTCGATTGCGTCATTTTTGCATTTCCATTAAAACAACCACTGTCAAGCAAATTTCAATCTTCTTTTGAGGTAGTGGGAGCTTCATACGATTAACGCTAATAAGTACGCGCAGTAAAAATATACTATTATGCTAGCTCAATTAAAGAAATTTTTTATAAATAACGTGTTTCACAAACAAAATCTATTCAGATCAAACAATCAACATTATGGTATCTTATTATTTACCAAGTAAATTCTCAATATACAAGAAACATAAGTGAAATAAACAATCTGCTACTAACACCTTCTTGGCCCCTCTTACACTATTAACTTGCTTGTCATACTTCTTACATCGACTGTAGCTGTTCTGGAAGGTTTACTTATCAACGATTTTTTGAGTCCACAAAAAGACACGGCCAGAACGTTACAAAATGACTGGCCATAGCTGCTCCGATAACTGGTCGAGTTGCCATCACTTTGGTGGGAACGCTTTTATTTGAATACGAGAGATATCTTTTAATTTTTGCATATGGAAATAAAACAACACGGTAGGTAGTTTTATATGACTTTATTGTTTTTCGAAGTATTCTCCACGAAGATTAATACACATCTGCATGCGCTCGAACCAGTTTTCGAAGCACTTATTCCACTCGTTTGCTGACAGATTCAAAACGGTTTTTTTGAATGCATTAACTGCTTCTTCTGGTGAATGCAACCTTTGACCACGCAGTCTGTTTTTAATTTTCGGGAAAGTAAAGAAATCGTTAGGACTTAGATCGGGACTATATGGAGGATGGTCCAATAATTCCACGTTTTCTTCCGTTAAATACTGCCTTGTTTTTTGGGCTGTGTGCGAGCTTGCATTGTCTTGGTGGAGGATGATTCTTCTTTCAGGGTTGATTTTTCGAAGCTCGGTGATGACCTTTGGCAAACAAATGGTGGTATACCATTCCGCAGTAACATTTCTTTGCTCATTAAGAGGAATTGTTGCAATATGACCCGCTTTTGACACAAATGTCGCGACCATCTTTTTCGAAACACTTCGAGAACGGCTGACTTTTGTTGGCTTTTCTTAACCTTGGAACACCCAAACAGCCGACTGTCGTTTATTTTCTGGTTCATAACAGTAAATCCACGATTCATCACCACTAACAATGCTGTACACATTTTTTGAGTTTCCGGAATTGGAACGGTCAAGCGTTTTTTGACACCAATTAACCCTGGCTTCTTTCTGCTCTTCAGTCAACAGGTGGGGTATCCAACGAGAAACTAATTTTCTTACTCCTAATTGTTCATGTAAAATTTTTTGAATTGGGGTCTTTGAGATCTTCAAGGACGCCTCAATCTCGCGATATGTCACATGTCTATCTTCAATGATGAGTTTGCGCACAGCATCGACTTTTTCCTGGGTGACTGCCGTTTTTGGTGCACCCACCCTGGGATCGTCGCTAAGACTCACCCGTCCACGTTTGAATTCTCCATGCCAACGGGAAATTGTCGGCTGATGTGGCGCTTCGTTGCCGAAAACAGACAGTAACTCAGCAAGGCATTCTTTTTGCGATAATTGTTTCTGAAAGTTGTAATAAATTATGGCGCGAAAATGTTCTCGGTCGAGTTCCATTCATCTAATGGCTTGGTGACACTTAAAAATTCACTGTAGTGAGAAAATTGTTGTGAAACTTTGAATTTAAGTTTACTAAAGACTGAGATTAAGATTCGGTACTGACGTTCGATCCGCGCGGCCTACTATGTTTCTATATGCAAAACCTAAAAGACGTCCCTCGTACATGTACCGAATCGGGATTGTATTTTCGCTTCATTATCGGGGAATCACATTCCACTTGTTGACCTGCAAAATGTTGCACCTCCACAAGTTAAAAATTGCCACTAAATCTTTCGCATAGAGGCGATTTTTCCATTTGAGAATTGAAACCTAATTTTGCTATCCCAAGCATGCGTAAATTATTTTTTGCTAAAAATTAAAACATAGTGCTTTACAATCGCAAAAATTTCGATTTCTAAAACTGGTGAGGAAGTAATATAATTACGAGAAATTTCGAAATCGAGATATTCGAATGTGTCGATTCTCTGTGTGGATCATGGTATAGACGGTCTGTTTAACATTAAGCTTAACATGACAAACACGTCACAAGGAGTTGCCAAATAGCACGAACCATGGTTGGCCATCTGTGGTCGGAAGGACGAAAACTATATTACTAGATTGATCAAATGCGAATAGGCCATATCTACTATAGCACCAGAACCGCCGGCGCCTAGAGGTCACAGTGGAGAACCGGCTGACAATTCGAACTGGGATGCAGTTCCCACAGGCATCTCACTGTTTTGTGTTTTGTTGTATTCAGTATACAACTTCTTCCCGTTCAAGTAATTGTACACGCGTTAAGGGATACCTCAGGACCGATTGCTGGGTGGCGGTACACGTTTGCCGACAGGTCTTTATAGGTGTATTTAACGTCATTAACATGCAAAAAGAAGGTGGTAGACAAAGATCAGTCCAACGAGGCGCAGCCATCTGCTTTTCCCAGGGTGTCTTGAGAATGTCCGCATGTTTCCACACCTAAGCTACGCAGTAGGTTATCTTCCCTAACAAAGTACTAAGGATTCTGGACGTAAACTCTCTCCACTCTAGAGGGTGGACTCGGGGAACAACGTCGGTGATAGAATTTGTTTCACGAACATCTTCTGGATTAACAGCAACATGCTGCTCATCGCTCCCTTCAATCTAATCGTCCCGTCATGCTTTTCTTGGCGGAGATAAAAATCTCTGCGTCTGCACCGATTAATTATCTAAGCTTTCCAAATTATTAGATGTACTCCAATAATGTGAGGAAGAACGGGGGAGTTGTAGCTTTTGTCCGCAGTAGTCTTTCCTACTTCAGAGATGCTTCTTGGTAGTCAGCCCGGAAGGACATTGTGTGGCTTCGCCTCAAGTCCTGACATCTCCCAAATTTATTTGCTGCCTTGCTTCTGGTACGGACTTGATTCCTGCCACTGTATGCGAGAGGTATGCAGCGGAGCTTGCTCCAGTTCTCACATAGACCCATAAGCTCATCCAGTCTTATGGTGAGGCTCATGTAGTTGGTCTTAATATCATGAAAGCATTCGATCAGCTGTGACACGCAAATTCCCACTCTGGCCGCAAGGTGTCCGTCGTAATTGACGGGTTCTCCTCTTCATCCCACAACGTCAACGAGGGTGTCACCCAGAGATCATTCTTGGCTCCGACACTGTTCCTCTTACACATCAACAACCTTCTTTCCTGTACGATCAACCCAATCCACATCTTTACTGGTGACAGCCGATCTCTGCCGGTGAGATGGAAAAAAGAAGACTAGCGACACTCTGACCAAAGACCTGGAGGTTATCAATGCTTGGCAATGCAACAATATTGAACAGTTCATTGTTTTATGCTTCCAAAGCACGGCACTGTACCTTGACGAACAAGGAGCTGCTGAAAAACAGCTTGGCTATTCGTTTAGGGCTAAGAAGTAATTTTCTCGTATGACCCCTCACTCTATACAAGGCCCAGATGCTTATGCCTCTGCCTGCGCGCCTGCCTCAGGGTAAAATAAACAGATTGCTCTTATACTTAAAACCATTCTTTCTAAACAACTTCTACTACTATTTTCCACGTAGTGCAATGGCATCAAAAGGCGTATGTTTTGTGAGAGCCACTAGTGGACTAGTGCAACATTTCGATCTTTATGAAAAAAAAAATCCTCAGACTACAGCAATGAGCACGTCCGTTTGCTCTAGCCTCATTTACTTGGAGATCCGGTCTAAAGCTGTTTGTCAACAATGTTTGATATCTAATCATAATAGCTCTTAATACGATCTGTTTAGTATTACCTCACACACTCAACTAGCTTCTTAAGATTACACTTTACTATACCTGCTTTTGCATCAGTACTTTAGGTACTTCGATTAAGTATTTTGAATACTTTGGAAATGTTATAACAAAAAATCAGATTGAAATACCTGTCATCGTCTTTGGGTACAGAATAAGAATAAAAGCAGCTGAAGACAGCAAACATCACGACAGGCAGTTAACAATCATGTCCTCATCTCTGCATCATTCCTACTGTGCACCTTAATTTCCAATTTTACGGAGCAGAAGCGTCTCTGCAACTATTCATAACGACGTCGTAAATTTAATCTCTACCCTATAAATGTTTGTTTTACTGCTGAGTCCTCAAATGAAACCTTACACCCCTTAACCCCCACGCAGTATTATTTTTCATGAGAACCCAGAGAGGAGTGCTTAAAAAACTATAAAAAATCAAAAGATACCGCTGATATATATCTACCGATGATTTTATGCCCCGGTGGTGGTGGAGGTATTTTTTCCTACGGTCCTTTCTGTCTAATAACTTGGCGAGTGGGATGCTTCAGGCAAGAGAGGTCTAAATATGGCCTTGGAGCTATGTAGCCTATAATAATGTGCAGACAGTTCCTGTTTGTCCATGATGAAATAGTTCTCTGGGTAAACCACTGTGCGACTTCGAAGTTGGATACTGAAGCACTACCCCGTGCATAAAAGTATGGCCGAATGCATAACGAATTTGAATGGTATAGTCACAATATGGAATATGCACGACGTTTTTATTTTTTGCTGGTTATTTACAATAATATAATACCTTAAACACATATTGCATTCATGGAAGTATCTGTATCTATTTTAACTGAATATTTAAAACTGCACTTTGACTTAAATGCCGTATTTTGACATAGTAACCATCGAGATGTCATTTGGTTGTTTGTTTGGTTAATCTGTTGTCGAGTTTCCAAAGGCACTATTTTCTATTTCAACAAAAAAAAAGTTCGGTACAAGTACGTCCCTCTGGGCTAGCTACAAACATGTACGAGTATAACAAAAACGCTAACGCCATTTTTTTCCTTATTCCAAGTAACGACCACCTGAAGCGCACTAGACAACCATGCCATCAGCGTTAGCCGCGATACTGTAATGTACAATGTTATTTGAAATATGATCTAATTCTGATAGATGCGTAGAATTACTACTGGTTGAGAGCGTGAAAGTATAATGCTACCAAAAAAATGAGATATACCGTCCCCGAACTCCCGATTTTTAACACCTACAAAATGTTTGTTGTTTAGCGATTGTTAATTTTTTGTCCGCAATTTGAATCAAAGATTCTGTTCAAGGACGAAGCTAATTTTTCTCGATATTTCAGAATTTCCATAATAATCATTTGTGGGTAGAAGAAAATCCCTATGCCGTAACCGAAACCTATTTTCAACACCAATTTTCGATCAACGTATGGTCAGGAATTATTGGCAACCACTTTATTGGTCCATTCTTCTTGCCGGGACGACTTGACGGACAGACTTACCTCAATTCTCTTCATCAACAGTGGCATTTGCTGCTTGCCGATGTTCGGTTAGTAATAAGAAACAATACGTGGTACATGCATGATGGTGCACCAGCGCATTTCAGTGTAGCGGTTCGTAATTATTTACAAACCGTTTATCCAAATCATTGGATTGGCCGCGGTGGGCCCCAAGAATGGCCACCAAGGTCCCCAGACCTCAACAGTTTAGATTTCTTTTTGAGGAGCTATCTTAAGACACTAGTGTACACAAGTCCCATTAACACTGTAGAGAAATTAAGAGAAACAATAGTTGCAGCTTGTGACAGAATAAAAAACACTCCAGGGATATTTCAACGAGTGCGCAATTCCATGAGAAGGAAGGCGGAAGCATGCATACTAAGTGAAGGGGGCCATTTTCAACAATTTTTGTAATCATTTCGTTGGTTTTAATGTTATGTTTATGTTGTCAGTTGTTCTTGTTCCTAATGAGTTTTATTTTTCCAATTAAATTAATAATAATTTTGCAAGTTAGATAATAGAACGGTTTTTATTTTTTTACTCAAAAATGGCGCATCGAACGAATACAATTCAAAAAAGATCATTGGTTTTAAATTGAACGGGGAATTCAAAAATAATTTTTATTTGGCAAAAACCCATTGGCGTACCATTTTTTTCTTAAAGAATATCGAAGTCAATACTCGTACGCACGCCACTGTTAAAGCTAAAAATTATTTTTGCATTAAAAAATATGTAACTTTATTAACTTTCACTACGTACTAAATATCAGTGAAATATCTGAAGCGGTTCTGAAAATATTAAATAATTTCCATTTTTTTCCTAAAACTTCAACACCCCGAGTTTTTGTAAGGAATCATTTTTGGACCATAGTTTATAAAGCAAACTAACATTAATTTTTCATGTAGATTCACACCCTTAAATAGACGCATATCATTAAGGAACACCCTGTATACAGGGTGGCCAATATATAACTGACTGATTTACACGATCCCACAACATAATTTCTAAGTTTCAATAAAAGATTAAGATGAAAAAATTAACTTATTTTATTTCATTTCACAAATATTCAAGATACAAACCAGTCAGCTACGTATCGGCCACCCTGTATATATATAACGTTAAGAAACATAATATCCGAATATCGAAGTTTTTCGCGATTACTACACTTCCTCGCTTATTAGCGAAGGAACTAAGGCTGAATCCGTCCTTGAAATTCCCAAAACATCTTCAGTTCAATTTTGAGAATTATTTTGGTGAAAGGTCGATACCCTTGAAATGTTGAGTTTTGTGTCACTTACGCAAGTGGATATAAGATACTTGAACAAATAAAAATGTTTAACAAAAAAACCAAAAAGGCGCACTCAGTTTTGCTAACTAATTAGCACACAGAAAAGGTATTGATTTTGATAGAAACAGAAATCCTCGGTCACGTATCACGTGACTCCCAGGTGACTGCGTTATTCTGCAAAATTTCATCAAAATCCGGTCAATACTCGTAGCTCCTGAGATATACGAGTATGATATTAAAGACGTGAGTAGATAACCAACTCTGTGTATCCATAAAAACTGAACTTTTTTATTCACAGATGTGAAGAGACCTCGGTCCATACTATATACCACTTTACTATGTCCATTTAAGTCTGAAACAGTTGGTATAACTTATTACTTGGACGTCCAGTTTCAAGTTTGCCTTGAAAGTCGCAACAGTTCCAGAAGAACAAAAACCAAATATATTTTAGATATGGTTTTATCTGCTTTGAAAACCAAATCTCAGAAAGTAGGAAGTAGGGAAATAAAAAAAATAAGAATAAATGAAAGTACTGAGTCCAAACAATATCAGGGAAGCACTATCGATTTTCTATTAGTTATTGAAGGCAGCGCTACAATACTCCGAGAGCCATCACTTCAAATTTTATTGAGGTTTAAATAAAAAAATTTAAAATGTACTCAGGTGTATTTATTATGAACCTTGCGGTATCGAATTACTCGCCTTTGAACGTTATTATATCGACATTTTCTGAGTGCAAGGGTGAAGAAAGATGTATCAAGTTTACAACGGAAGCAACAGGTTATATCCTTTGAGTGAATGGTGTTATACTATAAGATGTTCTTGTTTCAACCGGAAGCCCTATAGAGCGGGTTTTCACCACCTAGAAATTTCTTGTACGTGACTTTCGAACTCTAACGTTACATAAAAACACCAGGAAGAAAAAGCTAGTTAGTTGCAGGAGCGATTTTCAAAGTGAATTCCCAAGAAAAATTGCGTAATGCATTGTTTATGTAATGCATCTCTAATCTCGATAGTTTTGTTGATCAGTCCTTTTGAGTAAGGCATTAGAAGCGCAAAAGAATTTTTGTAATTAATGAACGCATTCAGAAAACTACTGAGGGTATTTGAAGTGTATAGTGTTGGTGCCTATTGGAATTTGAATAGTACGTTGCAATACCCGATCACTCGCTGTTATTGTAAGATTAGTTGCCAACTTCTTGATGATCGAGGAAGTCCTCCGCTCTCTCTCTGTTTGCAGAGTATCGACTGCCGAGTAATACTTAATCTTGCTATAACTATATACTGTAATAGTAGAGATTGATGAAGCCTCGACCTAAAAGCTTTGTTATTTATGATAAAGAACCGGTAATCAACAAACTTACTATCAAATGACAAGCATAGAACGAAATTTCATTTTTTACTTAAATGTGAAGGAATATGTTCCCTTTATATAATTTTTTGTTTATTGAAACTGAATTTAAATGATTTTCCATTGCTGTGACTCAGAATCAGAACAGACATAACTAGCTTTTACATTCGCACAACATATTGCACGCATTTTGATCCGACTGACATAGGATCGACTTTCGCATATCATAACTCGCGCCGGCTCATCTCTAGTGGGCGGTATTAGGTGATTTAGTAAATCAACAAGAATATATAACGTAATGTAGAAGAAGCACTCAATACGTAATCAGCTGATCAACTTGCACTGTTCCAATACTAAGAATTGCCATTTCACCAAAATGCATATATGGACACAATAATCTGATTATTTGGTCAAGTATAGTTCCGAATGTCACCGATTTCCCGAATAACAATGCTTTAGTAGAGAATCTGTGGCTAATTTTGTGATTATTAATGATAACTTTTCTTTCAAAAGAATGCTTTTGGATGCAAGCATCATTAACGGTTACGTGTCAGTACTCTCTAATCTCAACAATGAGTTAGTTTTCTATTTTGCGGACTGCCCTTCCTTGAACTATCATTCTGCGTTGTTATCCGCGAAACCACAAATCAAAAACCATTGAAATATACAGCAAAAGCAAGCATAACAAAAAACCATACAAGGGTCAAAAACTTGTATGTTCTATGTATACGAACTGCATTATATCAGCACGAATGCTTAAATGAACAAACACGTTCGTTATGATTTAGGTTACGGACTGGTAGGTCGCTACTGCGCCGTCTCCATATATAATGATGACCACGATTAGTGTCAAATTTGTTGACCAAAGATTTATATATTATCTCTTTATAAAAACACTAATAAAAAATGAAAATGGTGCTAAGTAAGTTGGTTCGGTACGTCCCAACCATTACTATTTACGTATACATTGACGCTCTTTGCGTAAATGACTGTTAAGACAATTGAAAAATTGTATTCTGAACTTGTCTGAATACGGCTTGGTACACGAACAGAAATTATAAGCGTTATTAACGATATATGCAACTATGGAAATCGTGCCTGATTTAAAAATTTTCGAGCAACCTATATTCTTAATATGCATGTGACGAGGAACCTTCTTCACGATGCTCAAAAATGGTCAGCTACTCAGAGAACATAGGAGCTGGCTTATTTCTATATTTTAGCTTTTTACTTATTTCTATCATTGGTGGAGATATTTTAAAAACAATAGTGAGGACCCTTGGTGAGACTCAAAGTGGTCGTCCACGCCCAGAAACTGGTTGATCCGTAATATAATTATCATACATTTGAATTTGAGTGCTAAACAAGGGCTTACGTCGAAGTTTTTTTACTATTATTTCAAACCCACTATTTAAACTATTAGATATACTGAGTGACAAAAAAAGGGTAAACACCTACGTATGTTTATTAGAATTCAAGAATTTTTTACGTATCGATTTATCTTGCCATGAACCACAAGTGATAAAATGGTCAGGTTTTTCTGTTGAGATTTTGTGGTCGCTAAAGAAGCTAAAGAAGCATTCAGTTTTCATACACTTGCGGTGTTAGTTAAGAATGAGAAAGTGACGTGGTGAAAGACGTGACCCACAGTTTGTCAGAGAGCGTCACGTCACGTCACGAGTTATGGTATGGGGTGCTATTGCTTATTGTAGCAGATCACCACTTATTTTCGTCACAGGCAATATGATAGCCCGGCGCTATATTCAGGAAGTAGTGGAGCCTCATCTTAGAGAATGCCGGACCGCATGTTGTTAGAAGAGCATCTTTAGCCTTCATGGATCAACAACGCATCAACTGTCTACCTTGGCCACTACGATCGCCTGGCCTATCTCCAATTGAACATGTCTGGGACAGGATACGCTCTGGAATTTGCAACACCCTCCACAGACTTTAGCGGCAGTTACTCACAAAGCTGGAATAGCCTGGAATGAGATACCCCAACAGCATATCGACCACCTTATTAGCACGATGCCCAGGCATGTCAATGAGTGTATAAGAAATCGCGGATCCTCAACACATTACTGAAGCAGCTTCTGTAGTCAGGGACACTGAACATATATGCCGAAAATTATTAAAATCGGATAAACATACGTAGGTGTTTACCTTTTTCTGTCACTCAGTATATCAACGACCTTCTCACCTGTACGATCAATCCGATCTTCAGTTTTCATATGACAGCACTCTACATGCAGGTATCCATGACGCCAATCTGATCGATGCCGGTGGGCTGGAGAACAGAAAACTACCTGCGGCTTCCTCTCTGACGAGAGATCTGGGGGTTATCACTGGTTGGGGAAGTGTCAATCTGGTACAGTTTAATGCCTTTAAAACACGGTACTGTACAATATACGCTTATTCTATGAATAGCCGACTTACATCACCTTGGACTTGATTCGACAGAAACACATGCTGGAAAGAAGCTAGGTTGTTTATTTAGGATTTTTTTCCATATAGCGTCCACATAAAACCTAGAATCGGTTACTGTTCACAAGCTGCTGCACTGATTAAACTATCCATGCAGCTCAGACAAGGTCTGTCCAACTGATCGATGACTCTTTTCTAACCGACAGACTGGGGGCATTTTCGGCGAACTGGCTCTGTCCTACCGCTATATCAACGGGCTTTGCTCTTCGGAGTTCTCCTCCATTACGCCGCCACGCTTTGAGCCTGCCCCAAACCTGACAAATTGCAGCTTCTGATCCTCATCGTGTCGAACTTCGTACATCCAAAACTGGCCTGTATGCCCGCTCCTGTTTTTGGTGTCTAGATTATGGAACAATGTTCCTTAGAAGGCTTTTCATATTTTTACTGAACGGTTCAAAAATCGGACTAACTGGTTATATTCATGCTCCTTATAACACTCGCGGTGCACCGGTGCTTACGCGGCTGCTTGTGTATAAGAAAAACCGATTCCTTTGCAAATATTAGACAGAGCGACTTTTATGCCCCGGGGGTATATATACCAGTGCTGCAAAGCCTAATTATATGACATCACCCATATTTAATATACAGTGTAGCAAAACGGTGGAAACAAGCGAAGCTCCTACTACTCGGTGGTTGAAGGTAGACACCAGACCGGATGTTGTTTTTGTGACATATGCTGGCTAACACTTTTTAATCTAGATAGTGGTGCTTCCGAAAGCCCGAGCGACGACCGCCGCTCTTGGCTTGTTTGTGAGAACTTTTACAGGTATTTGTTCTCAGGGTGGCAGGGCAAGGGCCTCGGTATCGCTCGGAGCAGAGGGAAAGGCCTTCCTGAATATACACACGACGGCCACGCTTACGTTTTACGTTCGACCTATTGAATAGGTACTGAGGTTATTATTGGGAAAGGTTCGAAGACGATATCAATTAATTGTAGGGTTACGGGTAGTCCCTCTTTTTCGCCAGTGTATTTATACTCTTATTTGGATGACCTTATCCTATCTCCACGGACACGTAGTTAGAGAATTTAATATCGTAATGAGTCTCAAATTTTTAAAGGAGCCATAGTTAAGAACATCTTCGAATTTAAAAAACCAAATATTATGGAAGCTTTGAACTGTTAATCTCCATGATAACATGTGTTTTCTTTGGTACACCTGATAAGGGATCCTCGCCGTTGTGTAATTTCAGTAACCGTTGCATCGACTCTAATCATATTTTTGAAGAATAAAAATATCAGGTCAGAATATATTAACTTAAAAAATCGGCGCACAACATAATTAACCTATGGTATTCATATATTTTGGATTTATTTTTCCCAGTTCTAGATTGTCTTCATTCGTAAAATGATACAAAATACCACAAGAAGCACATTTTTATAGTACCTACTATACTAAGTGACGTATAAATCCAAGCACCCAGTTTAAATGGTTTTATTTTAATAAAATGTTGTATAAGTACTTAATGAAGCATAATAAGTAAATGATAAAAATTTCAAAATGATTGCACTGCTTTAAAGCCCTTTGACCTTTAATAATGTGTGGATGCACCCTGATGTGGTACGCATTCTCCAACGCGCCTAGGCAAGCTTCTGATCAGGTGGTCAATGTCCTCCTGTGGTATCTGATTCCAGGCAACCACCAACTCCTCTCGAAGTGCTTCTAGAGTCTGAGGAGGACGTTGCAAATTGAGCAATCTCCTACCCATCATATCCCACACGTGCTCAATTGGGGATAAGTCTTGGTGGCCATGGTAACAATGTGACATCATTATGTTGAAAGAAGTCTATTGTGACTCTTGCAACATGTAGTCGGGCATTATCTTGTTGGAAAGTTGGATCTGCCAGGGTGTCAAGATAGGGTAAAAGATGGGGTTCTAGAACTTCGTGGATATAACGCTGCGCGTTCATGTTACCTCTGATGAAGGTTAAAGGTGACCTGGAACCATAAGCTATAGCACCCCAAACCATAACTCCAACAGTGTGATGAACATGTCTTTCAACAAAAAACTGTGGATTCCTCCTTTCACCACGTCGCCTTCTAACCCTGCACGACCATCGTGCATACCTAAACAAAATCGAGACTCGTCACTAAAGACAATACTGTTCCATTCCTGATCCCAGAGTGACCGTTGTCTGCACCACTCAAGGCGATTACGTCGGTGTTCTCGAGTTAAAGGGAGGACCCAGTGTGGCCGGTATGAAAACAAGCCAAAACTTCTCATTCGTCGGTAAACGCTTCGCATGCCAATAGGTCTTCCGTGTTCTGCAAACCATTAATTTGCAATGGACCTGGTAGTGGAGAAACGGTCCCTTAAGGCCAATAATCTTAGGCGGCGATCTTCACGGTCTGTTGTTCTACGGCGGCGTCCAGTGCCCTTTGCTCTTTGCGTACGGCCTTCTCGAAGCCATGCCTGACAACACCTAACCACAGTGTCTACACTTCTTTGCACTCTAACTGCAATTGCCCGAAAAGAAAGTCCAGCTTCCCGAAGTCCCACTATACGGCCCCTATCAAACTCACTAAGTTGACGAAATCGTACAGGTCTCCGTACTCTAGGCATCGTAACCGATCGTAAACGATGTCAAGAACCAAAATCCGCCAACGTTGATTCTTTACTGCGGCTGAAATATTCATTTTTAGAGCGTTAGTGAATTAAAAAAAAGTAGTACAAAAACCGGAATGTCCAATTGATAAGGCTGAAAATTTTTTCACTTGTTATTTGCAGTAAGATAAATACATTCACCAACTTTTATTAAAATAAAACCATTTAAACTGGGTGTTCGGATTTATATGTCACTTAGTATATATAACTTCTGAAACTTATCCTTTTGTTTTCATCGGTGGAAATTTTCGAATAGATTGGTGAAGGTCTGTTGTATGGTCTAGCTTAGGCTGATCTCCACTTTCCTTCTTCTTGTTCTCTACTGGAGTTTTTATATGTCGATCATCCTCTTGTATATGACCAAATTATTTACGACAACACGTTTCATATGAGTCGTCCAAACGATAAAGTTAAATACGCATTCACTACATATTGAATACAAATTCATGAGCCGCCCTCAATTTAAAATATAATATCAGTTGAATTGCACCAATAACAATAAATCCGAACAGTCCCTGACTCGAGGCAGAGCGTTCGTTTTCGTTATTTTATTGCAGTTCGAATATCAACACAATGGTTTATAATGGTTGCCTCGTGATGAAATTTCAAAATATCATAAACTCCACAATGGCCGCAATAATCCCGAAAGTGTGCCTTTGGCATGTCCCGCTTACCTGGCGGTGCTCTTGGATCGGAAACATCCTTCCAGAGCAGAAGGTTAAGATAATTTTTTCAATTGAGCGGACGATTTTACAGCGGTCACTATAATATTTCTATTTATATGATCCTGAATGATATTTATGTTTCACAACACTGCCCATGATATATACTTACTCTTTGGTGTACTGAGTAGGTATATCTTGTTCTTTGAAGATGGCATAACATAGTTGAAATAATACTCGTTGCTTGAGTTCCTATACACTTATTTGTTTTTGAATTTAGCTACCTTGTGGTTGTCTCTACATGCAAACATGAGAAATATGGGTTATGGTAATTACTGTTTCACCATTAAAACTTGATTGAACCTAGGATCTGTTTGTATCACCATTTACGAAAAGTAAACTTGCGGTCGAGCTTTATGGACTGCCACCTGTATATTACGGGAATTTAGCAGGTAGGCAGAGTCTTGTTTCATATAATCGGTAACGGTTAATTTCCCTTTATTTATTACTCTGAAATTAAGAGTCACAAGCACAGCTGGGCCTAATCACAGATGAACACTTTTTGGAAATATTGACGACCATAGAATGGGAATGTTCATTAATGCTACTCTTCACGACGTAATGTGACATGGGTGTACCTCAGGGATCGATCGTAGGTCCATTACAATTTTTGCTTTTCTGAACGAACTGCCAGGAGTAGGTAAAATTATCTACAGATGAGCTACGTATAGGTTTGCGAAATAATTGTAGTCTCGTTTTATTGCTGTAAGTTGTACAAGGGGGTATTCAAAACATGGACGCGTAAAATAGGTACACCAATTTTTGTGGAAAAACTTGTTATTCGACAACAAAGAATGAGAAAACGCGTTTTTTGGGATTCCATTGAAAGTGTTGGCCGGAACAAAAACTCTTTATATAAGATTAGGTATTTATGAGACCTACAAACTGAGACGTTACGTAAAAAGATCCGACTAATATCATAAAGGTTATGGCCGAAAACCGAGGCAAACTGAAAATTTGGCACTAGTTGGTAATGCGACGATGGTTTCTCGCAGATACTTCAAATTCTTCAAAATCGTAGGATTTATACTTCTACACAACTGCAACAAAATTGGAGTAGATTGATCAAGTAGTTTTTCAGAATTTCTAATTGCTTATCCCAAAACACCTGTTTTCCGGCCACCACTACTAGCTCATTGAGCAATATACAGGGTTAGTTCAAAAAGCATTTTATAACAAAATATACTAGTTTACTTTGCTGATATGAATCCCAAACCATTCTG
Organism: Acanthoscelides obtectus; assembly: GCA_963669975.1. Taxonomy (NCBI): domain Eukaryota; kingdom Metazoa; phylum Arthropoda; class Insecta; order Coleoptera; family Chrysomelidae; genus Acanthoscelides; species Acanthoscelides obtectus. Next base: position 36,441,525 of record CAVLJG010000005.1, read on the forward strand.
GAAGATGAATGTGATTTTTATACAAAAATGAATGGGTTAGGTTTTTGCTTCCAAACAAATTCAAACTTTCCGTATTTGTGAGTAATTCGCAACAAAAGATGATAGGCATATCCGGTTTGTCTTAAAATATATATAGTAAGGTATGTTTTTCGAATATCGTAGCGCATTTGTTCAATTAGTCACAAATACTAAATGTTTGTTTAGAAGAAAATAACGTAACCTTTGTTTTTCGCATAAAAATAACATTTATCTTGGTTTGTAATTCATATCGGCAAGGTAAACACGAGTATTTTGCTATCAAATGCTCTTTGAACGAACAATTCGAATTTCTCAAAAGTTACTTGACCAATATAATCCAACTTTATTGTTGTTATAGTATAAATCCTAGGGATTTGAAGAATTACAAGTAGATAGAAATTATCGTCGCAAGTGCCAAACCCTGCATTTTGCCTCGTTTTTCGGCCATAAAATTTTTGCTAATCTTTTCACGTGAGGTTTTATTTTGTAGGTCTCATCAAGACCTAACGTAAATATCTTATTTGAAAAGTTTTTCCGTACCTGTCAACACTTCCGATTGAATCCCAAAAAACACGTTTTCTCATTCGTTGTTGAATAAATAGTTTTCCCACAAAAATTGGTGTACCCATTTTGTGCGACCATGTTTTCAATACCCCCTTGAACAACTTACACCAATAAAACCATACTTTACAATTATTTCGGGTAAAGTTGCTAATATGATTAGACTAGTATGTATGCTGATGATAACACTACGTTGTGGAAACAATACAAAGCCATGCATTGACAAATTACAATGCGTAATAAGTGAATTTGTAATCTATTTTTCTAGTAACCAGCTATTACTCAATTCCAAAAAAAATGTCTTCATAGACTTACTCCTCGTTCTACCTCAACCTATGAAGATACTCAGTCAAACACAATAGGCCGTTGGCCTGCGTAGCAAATCTATGCAGATCTTCAGTGGGAGCACCTCATAAGCAAACTAGCTTGTGATCTCTTTGTTTTGCAATCTGAAGACTTCGAGAAGTAGGTACAGAGACAGTTATAATTTTATATATTCAGATAAGCGCGACATAAGAGACCCATCTGACAAACCTATTTTTGTTTTATAAGCGGATGTGAGGTTCACAGGTAGTTTCCGACTTCCGTCTCGCTGCTGCCCCGCTCCGTGAAACCATATCATCCTAAACCAGACGAAAACGAGGTAACAGCCGTTCATCAGTAACCTAAGACTCACATACTGCCGAGAAACACCTACGGATTTAACCCTTTTATGTCGAGAAACAGTTATCGTCATTCATACAAGTATAATTTTTATAATAAAAGAGTACAGTAAACAACTAAAAGGCGCAACATCCTGAAAGCACAAATCCCGTTCGGACGTTTTTCGCTCGCAGCTACCACAAAAAATACAGTTGCTTACCTACACAGCCGAAAGGAATATAAAAAGATAAGTAACTGTAAGTTCTGCTACCTTCATTTTTTGTTCTCTTGTTTACTCATTTCACACATTTTTAAATCCCTGCATGTTCTTTCGGATATTGGGAAGCTTTAGGCTGCGTTCGCTTCGAAAATAATTTCAATTGGATAGTTAGTGGGAAGCACTTTGGTGAGAAATGGCAGTAATGGCATTTTATTTTTGAAAATTACTGAAATGGTGTAAGCTTCCCTTTCCGAGTTTACTTAGATGTTGATTGTTGAGAAGAGGTCTAAATTTTAATATCAATTTGTAATACTTGCGTGTCCTGTATCCATCAATTTGATTCCATATATCCAGCGTTCCAGTACAAATATTTTCTCCTCAAATAAAGAACACTATAAAACCTGGACTACTCTAAGCTATTTGCTCGTAATGCCTTAAGATGTAATTCGAGAAATAAACCATGAAATGATCAAACAATTTGAGGACAACATAGTAATTTAAAAATTAAAGAATTTATTTGACACTCGAAACGTTTATACAAACTTTTGCAGGTTTTTCGCTTTTGACGAAATTTGGGAAGGCCATGTAGTAAGCTAAGCAATTGTTAGCAAACCAAAAATATGAATGATTAGCTAAATATAACGTCTTTGTCAGAGTAACATCTGAAATTCAGCCTGTGGTTTGCATTAAGATAGATCTCAAATATTTTTCTGAAGCCACATATATGTAGAAATTATTTTTCACTGACTTTTCGACCACTTTCAAAGTACAGATCAAAATCATAATGACATTACTATCATATACCCTATGCCTTCTAGATGACAGATTGTTTTTTTTTTTCGTGTTGGAACAACAGGATGGACAATCCTCTACCACGCTAAGATGACGCAAAACCATCATTACATTTCGAAGATGGCACCGCGGGTAGGTATTCATGTTCTCAAAAATACGTTCAACTAAAGCGACAAGCGAGCATGAGGTTATCTATCGTTTTTTAATGGACCAGACACAGAAAAGGAGTTCAGGCTGTTGTTGCAGCACATTGTATAGCTTAAACAAGTAGTGTAGAAACAAATCATTGTACTGTAAAATGGAAGACAGATAAATATAAAACAGATTGTGATAATCATTTTTATCAGTACTTTGAAAAATAGTGATAGCCGATACGTAAGGAAAAAGTAATTTCCACATATATGATATCGTTTCATTCAAGACGAAAAATATGGAGTTTTATGTATTTCTTGTGCGATGTATCTTAGTTTATAGATTAAAATATATCCCTGTTAAATATCTAATTCTACCTAAAATTATAGTAGATAACTTATAAACAATATACTTTTCGGTAATATGACATTTGAACAGATCATAACCTGTGCGTTTCCTATAAACTTATGGAATTTCCAACACTCATCTAAGGTGCCTACCTACTTCCACTTCTACCTGGCCCTTAATTCTCATGCATACTCTCACTGATACATTTCCCCGGTTCGCCACCACCTCACTAGCCAACCCTGAGAACGACCTTGGTCATCCCATATTATAAAAAATGATAATTACCACCCTCTAAATCGACCTAGACAATTCTGTTCGCTTGATGGGTTGTGGGGTTGTAGGCAGGACCGAAATTTGTCCTTTTATGAAACTGCAGACCAACAGCTATAGACAAACGAAAGAAGACTCAAGTTTGATTTGTAGTGAAAACGATAGATTATTTGCTAAGCCCTGTTAATGAATTAAACAAGTATCACTAGTTTAAGGAAATTGGTTTTATTAAAGATGTGTGAATTTTATTTTTCAATTGTTACGTCGTATTCTTCACAAGTCGCTGAAGCATAATCAGCTTCATTTCGCTTGCTTCGTGAAGTGTATTGCCTTTCAAAACTACGATATTTTATATTACATTTTCTTGCTAGCTCTATGTCCAATTTTAGTATTTCTTGTGGATGCGGAACAAAATAAGATATTAGAATTTGATACCTTCAGAAGCCACTGCTATCATTTCTTGAAGCATCTAAACCATCTAACCAAACACCTCAACGCACTACATGAAGATATGTTGATGAAAGTGATTTGTCCTTGTCTGTGTTACGGACCTGTCTACTACATTGTTAGGTTTTGATTTAGACGCGTCTTTTACGCGCGATATAGAAAAGAGAAAGGAAACACCTGTTGAGCCACTAGATTCCGGCCTTTATCAATCATCCGTAGGGCTGGCCCTCCGTCCTGCCGTGGCATCGTCAGATCCTTCTTATTCTCAAGGGCTGCTTGGATTATCATTAGGGCGGGTAACGGGATTGTGGTTCAAGGGCGCGACCGCGTCTGCAGTGGGACTCGTCCCACTTGTCCATTGTGTGATCTTGATTATTTTTAATACCAGGACGTCATTTTTTCTTCTTTCTGTTGCTGCTTATGAGAAATTAATTAACAAAAGCAAAGGAATGTTTCCAGATGCCTACAAGGAATTTTTTTATTAAAAAAATATCATCCTTACGGGCATCTTGCCGACGCCAAATAAGGCGAATTAACAGTTCAAAAGAAGTGGGGTAGGAAGAGAAGATGTACCAGGACCTACATTGTGGTATTTTGATCCATTGTCTTTTCTCATGGATCAAGAAGAGTCTCGTGCAGCAGTTTCTCCGATAGAAGAAAATAACCTAGATGATCAATCACAAGCCTCAGTAAGTAGATATTATTTATTTTTACTTACGAATAATCTAAAAAGACTATATTTATTATAATTCAGATATTTTATTTCCCCACCTATCCATCTTAAACTTAATATACAAATTTGTGTTGGAAATCAACTTCACCTGCATTATTATAATATCCTTTATATTCGTTTCTAATGATATTAGTTCTCCATTCATGTGCATATCACCTAACAATACAGTCCCTGAGATAATGTCTTCAGTATCGATATTAGTAGGTTGCATGTATGAAGTGCTTTTGCGGCGTAAAAAGTTGTGTAAAACACAGCATGCCATAACGACATCATCAACTGTGTCCACTTTAGTAGCTATTGGCGTTAAGAGAATCCTGAATCTATTTGCCATGATCCCGAATGCGTTTTCTACCACACGCCTGGCACGGGAAAGTCGATAATTGAAACACTTTTCTTCATAACCAATACAGTTGGTTTGTCGATTTATTCCCAATTATTTTCTCCCTTACATACAATATTGTATACCTACAGCGATTAGGCGATATAGCCTAAAACAAATTTACACACATGGCTAGCTCACCACTTATGAGAATATGATAAAAGGTTAGATAGATCTTTGTGCGTCGACAAAAACATTGAAGAAACACATAAAGAACGGATAAAAATACAAACAAATAATGCCGTTTCAAAGTAAACCCCAAGCTTAGTCACACATGCGGTTGCATCTACACTGTATCTCAGTTGCTCCAGGATATTTATTCTGTACCAAGAAACTACCTGTACAGTGCAGCTCCAAAATCCATTTCCCACGGTTTTTATCGCATCCTAAGCCTTATTTACCAAACGAATGGTTGACAAGCACAGTTATTATATTGTATTTGTACACTTGAATGGCGTCTGAATGGAACACCATCACAAGACTGGTCAAGTGTTAATTTTTAAATCTTTTGATTTGACATTATATTCTATTAAATATGATGATGAATAAAATCAATAAGGTAGTATTAGGAACTATACCTAATGTTTAAGATGTTCGCAATAGCTTTTAGTGGACACCTTAGATATATGGATAGACAGAATTATTGTCATTATCAATAAAATATAATAATAATAACAATAAAAATACAATGTGTTTGGTCACGACATACCTATATTTGAGGGGGATATCTTTCAGCTATTGTTATTGACAAATCCACCCCTATAATGTCCTACCTCACCCCTCTAGAAATGGTTCCATACCGCTGCGAACGAAATTAGGGCTGACGCGGATATGATCTGCCGCTCAACACGACACACTGTTTTAAGAACAACAATGTACTTAACCAATAATGGAGGACATTTTGCACAGCTTCTGTAACATTAAACATGTCCAGACTGTCTAGAAGAAACATTGATTTATATGAATAAAAAGTTTGAAAACAATTTGCATTTTATTACACCCATTTTGACCCATGTTAGATAGCATTTATTGCTTAGCGTAAAATACTTAGGATAACAAAAAGCTGTAGAATTAGCACAAAAAACGTACAACTTCACAGACTAGGTTTTGAATGGTGTGCGGAAATGCACAAAATAATCAATTTTCTTCCATATTTTTTTCTGTTTTTGTCTGTTTTTAAGAATGTTCGATGGTTAGTATCTAAACAAGTCTTTCAATAATCGCTAGGACAATATGTCATTGTTCAAATGACACCAAATTTATCATTCTGTGACGCTTACGTACTCAGTTATTACAATTTTCATACATGCACTACCGTAATCGTAACGTAAAAATAAAAATGGCTGCCATTTCAAGGGTGATGAGGTAGTACATTGTAGGGGGGCGGATTTGTCGATAAAAATATATGAAAAATACTCCTCTTAAATATCGGTATGTCGTGACCAAACACATTGTATATTGTTTTTATTTATAGCTACTCTACCCTTTACAAAATTGTTAGTTAACATCAACAATATGTTACACAAATCCACCTATAATATAAAAATTATGTTTTTAAAAGGACCTGCGTAATTCGTGTTCATAATCTGGAGAAATGAGGTGTGATGATTGTCGTCAAACTTGTTATTCAGAAATTATTTTCTTCACTCGTTTTCTGAAATCGTTGAGGTTCAGAAGCTTAGTAGGCGGTGGTAAGCATTTGATAGCAGCATTCATATTACTGTTATCGATCCTAAAATATAGTTGTGAGTCATCTACAGGAAATTAAATAACGCAGTGCTTTACAAGTTTGTTTAATTCAGATATGTACAGGGTGGTCAAATGAAAATGGGAGGTACTGTATCTGGGAATCTATCCATTCTAGGTTAAACGAGAACTGAGATCAATGACAGTTCCGACTAATAGCAGTGGTACGCAATCCACAATGGTTCGATTCTGTTGCAACAGATGGCACTTCACGCTTTCTCATGCTGAACCTTCTCTGTTGGACAATGTTGGCCGTATCTCTAAAGGTAAAGTGGTGGGGGGTGTTCAAAGGTTTCCGTAAAAAACACCCTGTATCTTCGTGATGGCTAAGCCGACTTTAACAATCTTGGACAAGTTGAAAAGAGCTATTCTTGGGCTACAGACGTTATAATATTTGACGTTTCGTTTCACATGTGCCCGCTGGAGGGCTTTTTTCGACATTCCGACAGAAATGGTTAATTTTCTCCAACAAATTAAATGCGTTGGTATGATTTTTTTTATGAACAAGCAGCTAAATGATGTCGAAACAAGCTCGCGAAAAGCGCATCTCGATATCTTGTTCCTAACCTAAAATTTAAACCAAAGAAAATTTTATACGGAAATCCTTTAACTATTTATTTTTTTAGGTTAGTTTTTCTGAAATTTCTTTTTATTATTAAGTTGTGACCATAAAAAGGGCCGATTTGAAAAAGAAAGGTTTTTAATGCTCCCGTAGATGCTCGAAATGCTCACCATCAGGCTCTAAGCACTCTAGTAGCCTCTCATGGGTAGACAAAACTACAGCCTCAATTTCGGCTCCCGGTATGTTAAGTATTGCATTACGAATCCGGTTTATTACCACTGTATTTTGAGAGATACAGCACAAATTGTCAAACGAGAAAAGTTCTCATTATCCTCGACTATAAAGATCAGGTATTTTTTTTTTAGGTCAATATAGCGGAATTCACAGAAACATCACTTTTTTCGATGCAAGATTGCAGTTACACCACCTAGCCGTCATTTCAGATACTTGAAAGTATACTAAGTGACATATAAATCCGAAAACCCAGTTTAAATGGTTTTATTTTAATAAAAGTTGGTGAATGTATTTATCTTACTGTAAATAACAAGTGAAAAAATTTTCAGCCTTATCAGTTGGACATTCCGGTTTTTATACTGCTTTTTTTTAATTCACTAACGCTCTAAAAATGAATATTTCAGCCGCAGTAAAGAATCAACGTTGGACGATTTTGGTTCTTGACATCCTTTACGATCGGTTACGATGCCTAGAGTACGGAGACCTGTACGATTTCGTCAACTTAGTGAGTTTGATAGGGGCCGTATAGTGGGACTTCGGGAAGCTGGACTTTCTTTTCGGGCAATTGCAGTTAGAGTGCAAAGAAGTGTAGACACTGTGGTTAGGTGTTGTCAGGCATGGCTTCGAGAAGGCCGTACGCAAAGAGCAAGGGGCACTGGACGCCGCCGTAGAACAACAGACCGTGAAGATCGCCGCCTAAGATTATTGGCCTTAAGGGACCGTTTCTCCACTACCAGGTCCATTGCAAATGAATGGTTTGCAGAACACGGAAGACCTATTGGCATGCCAAATGTTTACCGACGAATGAGAAGTTTTGGCTTGTTTTCATACCGGTTACACTGGGTCCTCCCTTTAACTCGAGAACACCGACGTAATCGCCTTGAGTGGTGCAGACAACGGTCACTCTGGGATCACGAATGGAACAGTATTGTCTTTAGTGACGAGTCTCGATTTTGTTTAGGGATGCACGATGGTCATGCCAGGGTTAGAAGGCGACGGGGTGAAAGGAGGAATCCACAGTTTTTTGTTGAAAGACATGTTCATCACACTGTTGGAGTTATGGTTTGGGGTGCTATAGCTTATGGTTCCAGGTCACCTTTAATCTTCATCAGAGGTAACATGAACGCGCAGCGTTATATCCACGAAGTTCTAGAACCCCTTCTTTTACCCTATCTTGGCACCCTGGCAGATCCAAGTTTCCAACAAGATAATGCCCGACCACATGTTGCAAGAGTCACAATAGACTTCTTTCAACATAATGATGTCACATTGTTACCATGGCCACCAAGATCTCCCGACTTATTCCCAATTGAGCACGTGTGAGATATGATGGGTAGGAGATTGCTCAATTTGCAACGTCCTCCTCAGACTCTAGAAGCACTTCGAGAGGAGTTGGTGGTTGCCTTGAATGGGATACCACAGGAGGACATTGACCACCTGATCAGAAGCATGCCTAGGCGCGTTGGAGAATGCGTAGCACATCAGGGTGCATCCACACATTATTAAAGGTCAAAGGGCCTTAAAGCTGTGCAATCATTTTAAAATTTTTATCATTTACTTATTATGCTTCATTAAGTACTTATACAAAATTTTATTAAAATAAAACCATTTAAACTGGGTGTTCGGATTTATATGTCACTTAGTATATTTTCCAGATTTTTCTCTTCGCCGTTTTTGTAAGAACTTTTTTGCCGCAAGTCTCTTGGTTGGCCACCGTGTACAAGACAAACGGAAGCGGTCCAAGTACTGAGAACAGTCTGTGATAATAACAACTCTCTGAGGGCTATTTGTGAGAAAGCCACTTATCAATTTCAACGAGTTACTACAGAAACCATAATGTATTCATTTAGCTATGAAAAGTTCGTGGCTTCTCATATCAAACGCCTTGGTGAAATCTAAAAGAACTAATGGTGTCCCTTGTTGGGAGTCCCACGCTTTAACAATGTTGTCAGTTGGGCCCAATAATGCTCTAGCGGTATTGTAGCGTTTTCTTAAACCACAATGTTATCCGATGATACATTCGTAAGTACAAAGACTGTTCAAAGGTGTAGATCACCATGGAAACTAACGCAGACATATTTTCCTTTAGTATCAATTCATTATTATGAATACACACTATTGCAGACAAAACATATAAGTTAGTAGAACACACAGAACGTTTTTCTTTAATAACTTTGAGCACTCTCTATCCTTGAATGGGTTGGAGATATAGACATAGAAAAAAGGGCTCATCGAATCAATAAATTAATTTTCACTATCCCAAGATTGTCACAAAGCTAACTGACAGCAAATTAAATTATTTCTTTTTCTTAGCAACAAGTAACTAAACAGGTATAACAATGAATACAGTTCGCCCAGGATAATGCGGAAAAAAATTCGTGTTGTTATTTGGTGGTTTCCACGTCTAATCTTCCGAATTACTGTTTATGTTGGTATTTTCCGTTTTAAATTGTAAACGAGTTGTAGATTTGGTAACATTTTGAACACTTATTGAAATAAAAAGTGATATTTTCGTGGGTTCTTGCTTTCTATCTAAACAAATTAAAATAGATGAAGATTTTTCTAATTTTATCGAAAGCGAGAATTGACTGGTTTAAAAAAATCAAACATCAAAATTAAGGACTGCGAGAGAACTTTCAAACAAGTTATTACTCGATACCCCTTGTCATTTAAAATGTTCAAGAAGATGAGCCTGGGAAGGCAGACGGTAAAAGGGGGTGAAGTAGTTTTTGACTACAAAGTTTTCAAATAAACACCTTGCATAACACTCATAAACAATATGAATTCTTGCTACATTGGTGGTGTCTTAAAGAAATGAAAGCCGTTTACTAGTTAACGACTTTTTATTAGATTTTGAAGCGTTTTTCCCAGTATGTTTCTTAATGAGTAATGTAAGCATGCTTGATTTATGGCTGGAGTAGTAGAGATTGAATAGGGTATTAATTAAATATCGGAACTATCCAGTTATTATGATACTTGATATCGTGTGAAAGCAGCAACATATGATGCGAAGATAAGACATTATGCAAAGATCCGTCTGGTTTCAACTCGATTGAAGAGGGATTGATTGGATATCTGATCTATCATAATGCTTAGTTAATATGATCGTGTTTTAATGATACCAGCAACAGATAATACGAACATATTTATGATATCCTGCAAAGACCGTTGCCCATCTGGTTGCAAATCACCTTGTCCAGATGCAGCCCCCATTTCCCCTCATATTGCACCCCAGCCTTGTTGTTGCCGCTACGCGTTATGTTGGCCACGCGTAGAAGCGTGTGAGCGTCGCGCTGGCGAATTCCCATACAGTCTGCATACACGAAGGGTAACTCAGTACTATAGGGGGTGACACAGGTGCATCGGAAACAAATATCATGCTAGCTGTCGATTCTGAAGGTCTCGGGGTCGAGCTCGTTTCCTTTCTGGTCGAGGAAGTTGATTAGGCAGAGGCGTACCTTGAGGGCAGTAACAACTCATGGATGTTCACTATGAAAGTTCACAATTGCAGAATCATTACATTCAATCGCAATTCTGTGGTAGTCTTTAATAGTATGAAGGCCGACTGAGGTTCAGAAAATACCGGCAACTCTTAAATTTCACGGGTTTAGAGAGTCCGATTCATTCATTCTTTTATGTCTCTGGAGAATGATAAGATTTCCAGCTGTATTCATTGTTTACTTTGTGGCAGCTGATAAGGTGTTTTTATAACTTCGAGGACTTTCGTTTGTTGAAAAAAATTGATCAAAGGATTTGTATCACATTTCGCGTACAAAATGAAATAGGACAATAGTTTGGATTTCAAACAAGCAACACAAAGCAGTAAAACCACGAACATTACTGGAAGAAAAGTACCTGGCCGAAACCGTAAACGGAATATGTGGCTAGAACAGTTGTTTGATATTGTGACAAATGAAGGTGCGAAGTTGATAGAAATATAATACCTTTTGAACCAAATGCGCATGATTCCATAAAAAAATGTACCAAAAAAAATTATTTGTCAGACAGACAAGATCCTCTAAGCTCTCTAACTAGCCTTATTTGGTCCATCTGTGGACATAGGCCTCCCAAATCCTATTCCACTATTCTCTGTCGCTATATCCATCCACATATTTCCCGCAAGCTTCTTGATATCATTAACCCATCTCATTTGGGATCTCTCTCTGCTTCATTTATATTCCCAGGATCTTATAATAATTTGTCATCATGTTTGTTTTATACTGTGGGCAGCAAATATTATTTCATTTGTGAAACTTCTTCTCTAACGTACCTTCCTTTTGTTCTCTCTCCTACCCACTTAAAGTAATTTTTTATCCATTAGCCTTACGTGCAAGATTTGTGTTTCCGTTGATATTTGTATTTTTATGACTCAATCCATGTTTGCTTTCGTAAATGTCCATGTTTGAGAACGATAATTGAATTTAGGATTTTGTGGATACCTTTTATTTTGTGAATATAGCTTAATTTGCCATATGTAGTCTAAGCCAGTCTTAATATCTGCTGTTTAGATATTCTTGTTAAGTCTAATTTGACCCTCATACATATATTCGCGAACTTATTATATTTCGTCCTGACCAGTTCTCATTGTGATGTTATCATCATCTGTGTCCATCCTGACTTTAGTTTTGATGCAATTCATATTAAGTAAATCTTTTTTATATCAGTTATCAACAAAATGTCAATCTGATAAATTCAAGGCATACCAAAGATATTCTGCTTTTTTGAAATAACTAAAGTTTGGCAATGTCATTATTATACATTTTTAGAATTAGAATTAAACAATCCAATATGGTTCCATAAGAAAAATAAGGTTGTTGCTGGAGGATAGGAGACGAAATGTCATATAGAAATTCTAATTGTGCTATCTTGTAGAGGACAAAAAGTGAGAATGTTAATGTCTGAGTGATTTTGGAATCAAACTACAAATAAAGTCAGAAAAAATTTAAAACGATTTAGGGAGAATTCGGTTTTCTCCGACTCTCTCTGGAAGTACTGAATTTCGAAACTTTCTAATCGGCGTTTTATTAATTACGTAAATACGCAACTTTGCCCCCATTCGAGCGATTTTTTATCTCTTACAGTTTCCGAGATCCCAACAGTAAGGGTCGAATTTGAAACAGCTTGTATACATATTTGCCCCACTAGGTCTCCAACAACCAATTTGTTCACTGTTTCATCCATCTCGTATGCCGCAAATGCTAAGCAACTTTGCATTGGTTAAGCAGATGCAAAATAAATTAAAGAAATAGTTGAGAATGTATTTGAACAGATCCTTACATTGACAATTAAAACAGAAAGTCGACTCGCAATAGATAAAGAATGCTCTCAGATAGAAACAAGCCCCTGTGTTATCAACGGATCCACAAATAATGTTGGTTTTATTGTCCACCCAATCTAAATAAAACACCAACACAGAACATTATGTTTACAAATCCCACCCGGCGATAGAACTATGTTATTTAACGACGATAAACATCTAGTGGAAACTATTAACTAAGGGCTGATGAGCAGAACCGTCTTTAGTGCACTCTATATCTTATGATAAGAAAAGCTTCACTTAGATTATATATATCGTATGTTATATACGAGTAGATAACACTCAATCTGCTTAGTCAATAGTATGCTCCTTTAGGTGCTGTAATATGATAACATTCTACCGCGTCCTTCACAGGTAATGTCATACGACTCCCATCAGTATTAACTTGTAATTCCTTTAGTGTCAGTGATTTTCTACGTTACTCTGTACATCAATAATCCTGTGACATTCGCCTTTTTTGTTAGGAATTTCCACACCGAAATGATAGTTATTGACTTGATTGTCAATGATTCTTGTCGAGTATTTTGTTTATCATACATTTACAATAAATTCAAAGGTAAATATGGATTATCGTCAGATACAAGAACTTGAATTACATACTTTGATTTTGGTTTCGTGGTATCTCGAATACAATGGAATTTACAGTATGCTGTATTTTGAGACTAAAAAGAGAGTAAGGAACAAAGATCACATTTTCTGTTTGTTGGAAGAATGTCACTGTGGATTCCAATTTTTTACGGGCCAGGCCAAAAATAATTTTCAGCATTCATTTATGATGAGACCAATCGAAGTCAAGTCACAAAACAAAAATGTCGAACTGAATCATAAATGTAATACTCTAATAAAGGAATTTCGTAGTATGGTATACCACTACTTATAGAAGGAGAACATCTTCCTTGTCATCTACTTTTGCAACTATCAAGGAAAACCAGTAAATTATCGAGAATTTCAAGGACAAATGATGCTATATTACTAACCAAGTTTCCATAAAAAATAACAATAAAGTTGAAAAATTTAGCGTATCCGACATGAGTCTTCTTAACTTTTGTCTACTAAATCAGTGGCACTGTCTTAACTTATTTGTAAAGCTTTCTTGTCATACAAAACAACAGTTTTCTTGAAATCTCATATTTTTGTTGAAAGTGTCTGTGCGAATGTCATAAGTAAAGCTAAATACTAAGATGCAGGTCAAAGACTAATTGTATAAACCAGTAAACTTTAACGGACAGTAACAGTGACAGATTTAGCAGAAGTCAAACATTACCAAGATATTTCAATATAAAACATCATTTTCTGGCCGTAGCTTTTCGTCAAGCTGCAGCGAGAAGTGTGACATGCAGGCTACAAGAGCAGGCTCAAACGGACGTTCAAGATAAACATCTACGGATTGCGAGCTACGGACAGTAAGGTGTATAAGTTGTAAATGGCAATAATAGGAATAGCTGATGAATAGTTTTTTCCACGGTTCTTAGCAGTTAAGTCACAATGAGATAGGTAAACAGAGAGACTAATTATGTCCTACCAGATACCTCTCTTGCGGACTGTAAAGGCAATAATGGAGCTCCATGATCTCGTTCGGTCTCAAAATATTTCGTCAAAGAAATTACGAATTATTTTGTTTGTCATACCTCAAAGTTTTGAGAAAAACTGTTTTTATTAAATAAAAATGCAAATAAACAACAGCCGTTGGCGTAATTACCTGAAAAGCTTTGCGACAGTCTCACAATACAGAAAACTATTACCAACATAAATGTATCCGGGAAATTCAAACTATACGTAGCAATTTAGGATCTATTTTGCATTAAAGTTGGCATTCAAATTTATTAAATATGACGTGACTGCTTTGATTCATCGAATGAACTAGCTATAGCTGTGGTAACCGTTCATAGTACACATATTTCCAGCCATTAAATTTTAAATTCTGAAGCAATTTCGCTGTAAGTGTTGCAGATACCACCCAATCGGTTTATCAAGTTGTACATACGGCTATCTGGCTTAGTATTTTAACATGTAATTTTCAAGAAATTCAACTATATCTAAATAAAATACAAATGACAAAGTGAACATGAAATAATTTATAATAGTTTCAGGGCATTAAGGAAACGGAAACCAGAGGTCTAGACTTTTGACGGCCTTTTCTCGCTTTGTGTATTTAACATGGTATGGCAGTATTATCATCACAGATGCAACCGTTTCAATGTGTCATTATATACCGAAATGCGTGGGTGTCGGAAATATCAGATCGAGACGGTCCTGTGTGCCCTATAAAGACCTGCTGTTATCGGCTCTCATTCATCCCGAACCGCAACAGACCTATTTTCGAGACCCATTCAAGGGCTGAGAGCAGATAAAAAACTCGGTCGAGAGTATCTACTCATCGTCTTCCAAGAAGTGACCCACTTGTTCTCAAGGAGTCTGTCTTGGCTTTGCCACGTTGCCAAATTGATCCCTCTTCCTTCATACTAGAGAATTTGAACAAAAATAAGTATCATATATTTAAACAAGAAATATCAAGCCAGCTATGAGTGAACATAGTTTGGGAACAACACAAAAAATTTTCATATTCTTCGTACAGAAAATAGGAAAATTGAAATTGCTTGAATTTATACTTTGACTGAATTTCCAATCCTTCAGTAGGCTGTTACCCAGTCAGCCATAAAATCTATGAGATATCGATTATGATTCGTTGCCAAAACCAGCGCTATGGACCTGCTTGAACCTTGCCTACTTTTGTAGACATCGAGTTAGTTGCTTTAAGTTTCAAGCAGAAGTAGTTAATAGACAAGAACTTGGATTGAAACTTTTCAGGATAAGGCTGTACCACGATTTAACTATGTAACTGACCAATCATCAAAAGTACTTAGGTAATAGTACTTGTGGTAATAGTCAATAATTTTGGAAATAACGCTTATTGACTATGGAATGATCGTCTATAATGACGTGAGTTAGGGATAGATCCAACGGTTCTCCTGGGCGTCCGCAATCCCCTCCAAAATATCTGAGATTAAAACTTTTTTAATTTGGAGATGACCTGTTGACCGCTCCCCCGCTCTTTCCTCACTTTCGAAACGCCGGTCTCCCCAAACATGTATCCTGGGCCCCTCCCAAATCCCCATTGCTTTTTGAGCTGGTAATTTCTAATTAATCATATAGATCCCTCAAAAAATATTTCATAGTTCCGCCACTGGTGTGGAGAAGAACATATTTTTATTGTCGATGAGATATATTGAACTTCAAATATATGCAGTAGGTAGATAGAAAGACTTCCTAAAATATTGATCTTTTTTAACTTTGTGCTCCATGGCATCGATGAACACGAGCGGTGTATAATTTTCCGAGAGATGAGAGGACCACAAAGATTCTTTTAATTATCCATCCGTTACGTAAACCGAACTTGTCTGCAGATCAGGGGCTGCATCTTCATGACTTGTAACACACATTTATATTATTACTTAAATAAACAAAATGAAATATAGCAAACAATCCCAAAGGAAGCCACACCGATTACAAAAGCAATACAAAACAAGTCATGTCGAGCAGGTCGAAGAGTACGTGGAAAAGCCAGCTGATATGTCCAACAAACCCGTGATTTGCAGGCTCCCCTTCATTGATTAAATCGGAAACGGCAACAGCAGAAAGTTAAAACTTCGTCAAGGCTAGCGTCAGCGTTGCTGGTGAACGTTGCAGAATTCCTTCTTATTGTCGAAATCACGAAAGATCACGATTACGTCATCATTTTAGTCTGAAGTAAAGACAAACGACAGCTATTTGTGAATATTTTTAATGAAGTTTCACATATGTTAGACAGAGACAAACAGAATTTTATTGACCAAACAGACTGTATTGCATGTATCCGACAAAGATAGATGATGTTTTCATGTTGCATGATCGATCATATTTGAAACATGAATAGTTAGGTTATGTTAAAGCAAGTTAGGTTGTTTTCGAATAATACTTTGGTGTTCCTGTCTTAAGGCTCTACTCATAACTGTTTTCTTTTGAAAACAAAAACTCCCCACTAAAATTATTGTTAAGGTATCACTCAAAGCCATGAAATAAAAATAATCAGTGAAATAACCTAACTTCACAAAATCATAATATAAATTTGTTGTCATTACGTACTTCAGTACAATTTATGGTATGACGTAATAGTCATCTTTCGTGATTTTGACTATATAAACAGTTTAACGTCAAGCGCATGATTCAAGTTCTGCCTTACGGCAACGTCAGAGTTTAGAATTCGACCTTTATATTCTTTGTTTGTTATTGATGGATGACGAACAAGTCTGATCGGTGACAAATATTGAAATGAACCTCAACCCGCCTTCTAGGATGCGTCATCATGACAACATCGCTGGAAAAAAGAAGAGGGCAAGAGAGTGCGTGGTCCAAATCCGTTCAGCCACACGACTTCAGGGCAGCGGCGCGCGTACCACAATGGCCATTGTGTCCCTATCGAAGGGATAAGGTTCGAGGGGAATGTATGACAGATGCATTCTTATACAGAAAAGATAACGCTCCCTATCGTGATATGAGGGGTTGATTTCTTTCAGGAACAATATTGTTTTCTCCCAGATTCACAAAAGGAATTACGGGCGTCTTACAGCAGCTGATCAATAATGGTGCAATTTACATTAATTCTATTAAAACGCATCATAGATATTTCGGGTGTTTTCCCACAAATATTACATACCATAACTTATTTCACAGAAATAAATAAGAATAGACCAATTAAGGAGTTTATTGAATTAGCTTTTGTCGGTATTGTTGAACTAAAAAAAGAGATTTTTCAAAATTCGTCCTCTAGGGGGTGAAGTAGGGGTGTGGAATTTGTATAAAGCGTTCAACTGTTTATATGTTATTAAAATTTTTTGGCAATTCGTCCCTCAAGGGGGTATTAAAAAGAGAACAGTAACAAATTACAGTATCAACGCAGAGCCAATAAATACTGTTGAACGCAGACATATGTATGGAATTTTGCAGTGAGGTTTTTTATACAGGGTAAGTTAACGCTAAGAATGAATTGTTGAAAATTTATTCCCTAGAGGGGTGTAAACTTTGTATGTTAGAAAGGACAGTGGCTGACCTACATATCAGTACAGAACCGATGCCGCAAAATGTAGAAAATTGAAATTCTGCAGAGAGGTAGAGTGTAAATTGCACTAAGAAGGAATTGTCCAAAATTAATAATAATAAATGACGTTTTTTATCTGGCCGGTTGCATCAGCGAAGTCTATTTTTTAGAAACAAGGGATAAACAAATACAAGTACGTACAAAAAAAAGATCAAGGAGAAGAGAATACCAAAATCAAAAGTATAAAAACATTATACAGCATCGTAACATTTGCATGGAATTATAGCCAAAAAGAAACGTGCACCAACGAGTGCTTACCAAGGTAGAACTATAGATGAACGATAAATAAATTTGAAGCAAACAGACTCATATACAAGACATAAAACACTTTTTGGAATCCATATGCATGGCTGTACGTGAGACATAGACCTGTAAAAGGGTGAAACAGAGCGGTGGAAGTTGAACTAAACTTTTTATTATTTCAGTGGATTTACTGAAGCCTCCGTACAAATATGCATCCTCTAAAGGTGTGAAATTTATATCACTACATACTATCGACTGACAGATCATCGCAGAGCCTAAATCGATGATTGTGAACACTTGCAACTTTGCAGTGAGTTTCTTCCTAAACCTGATTTGTCATTAAAGGGGGCAAATACTCAGCAACACAAGCTAATATGATTTGGTATTTTTGGAAGGATAACAACCAAGAGCGTGAAAAATATACATTCACAATAAAAATCAAGAAGCGATTAGCTATATTCTAGAAGGTTTTCTCGCACTGACACTTAGTAGTCTCTTTTCTTTCCACGCTCTCAAAAAAGAAACTAATAAAGCGTGACGTGAAACATTATTTGCTTTACTGTGTGATCAGCATTCATTTGAGACGATTTTCTTAATGTCAGTAGACAATACACATCCTACAGGAATAGGCCTATACACCTTGGGAAAAACCATCATTATACATTATGATGAGGAAGAGAGATGGAAATATACAAAAGTATGTAGGTGCGTGAAAGACACTCGATTGTATGATCGTATCTGGCAGCGTCGGAGTGTGACGGACAACGGGGTAAAGTAGAAGAGTGATAAAAGGAGAGATGGCAGAACGGGCGCTGGCGCCTACCGCTTAGACGGATGCGCTCAACAAATGCGATTTTTTTCTCCCATTCGCAGAGTTGCCGATACGAATATGTCATATTTCTAAGAAATCTAAGTCTACCCAAATTTCGGGAAAAATAGCTGCGGATTCCACATAAGAGTATTCCAAAAATGAAAAAAGTTCAAAATATTAAAATTGTATTAATGTTTCATGGTTCAAATCATATTTTTCATGTTTGTATATTGTTGTATAAATGATTTTGTAATCCCTATTCTTGTTGCCAGTAGAGATACAACAGTATTGAGAGAAATCATGGACCGCTAGATAGGGCTACAACTACCATATTTATGACTATCAAATAGTAGTGATAAACAGGGTTTGTTTGTAGCACAGTTGCCTTTGAAGGACAACTATAACTGTTACTATGGTGCCCAGTATTCGGGAATCTGGCAATACCTGATGATTCCTAACGTTTATTACTCCAGATTGTTTGCTAACTTGCGCAGTACAACATGACAATCAACGTGACTGAGCACCTGGTAACCCTGGTTTAAGGTGTTATATTTAAAGAGCTTGGGGCAGTTAGGTATCTAGGTCACATTTTTTAATGTATTTCCAGAAATCCGTAATGTTGAGTAAATACTAGATCACGTTTCTTGCTTAGTTTGCTGAAAATTCTACAATAGACGTACATTTTGAGAAACAGAGATTTGGTGACGACAAAATCGTAAAAATATGACGCATTTTCGTAAAATAATTTCTTTGTTGAAAAGACTGTGGCTTGATGACCCATTGAACGAGTATAGTGTCCCGCTCCGCTTTGAATATTCGAAACACTACACTCCAGCAGCATTCAGCTTCAATGTTATCTTTATGAAGTTCTAACGTCTAGGCCATGCTGATTAAAAGCTTGAATGAATCAACACTTAACTCTAAATTCCCCACAATTCGGGAAGCTCTACTCAAATTGGCAACACAGCGTATATGCCTATTATTCTCATTCGTGATACAGGTCTGCGGTTAACGGTAGGAAATATGTACGAATAGCGATGAAAGTAGACGGGCCGATGCGCTGTTGCCAAGAAATGATTTCCCATGTATAACAATGGTTTTTCCTAAGGTGTATACAGGGTTATTACAAAAGAATCATCGGGTTTTAAAAATATATATTTCAGAAGGTATTACAGATATAACAGTAAGTGGCATATCAATGGAAAGGTAAAATAATCAAGATTTTAAGCATGTTATTACAAATGTTCGATGTGAGCTTCTTGCGTCACACGACATATGTCCAAACGATAGTCCAGTTCGGCCCATACACGCTGCAATGTTTCTCGATCGATATTGTTAATAACAGTAGTAATGCGTTCCCGGAGTTGACCCAATGTTGTTGGCAGAGGTGGTATGTAGACCATATCTTTAATGTAACCCCAAAGGTAAAAATCGCATGGTGTAAGGTCGGGAGACCTGGGAGGCCACGCGAACAATACCAAATCTTGTGCAGTACCTCGGCCAATCCAACGGTGAGGCAGTGCCTCGTTTAAACACCGGCGCACCTCATGATGTCAGTGAGGCGGAGCTCCATCTTGTTGGAATATGAAGTTGTTAGAATCTTCTGTTAGTTGCGGAAAGAACCACAAATGCTACATATCTAGGTAGGATGAACCGTTCACAGTGTTTTCATGAAAGAAAAAAGGCCCGTACACTTTATTTTTTAATACATATTGCACAGAAGACATTCAATTTTGGAGAATCCCTTTCATGTTGCACAATCTTATGAGGATTTTCCGTGCCCCGTATCCGAATGTTATGACGGTTCACCCTTCCACTTAAATGAAATGTCGCTTCGTCGCTGAATACCAGACAGTTAGCAAATTCGTCGTTTTCCATTGCCTCCTGCATTTTAGAAGAATAATCAAGTCGCTTTACGTGGTCGTCAGGTCGTAAGCTTTGTAGCATCTGTTCCATAAGGTTGGCTGTGGAATACTAAGTTCACTTCCTGCTCTGCTAGTGGACTTTCGCGGAGAACGCGTGAAACTGTGTCTAACTGCATCCACCATTTCGTCAGGAACTCGTGGTCTTCCGGTACTTTTACGTTTAGGAATGAAACCTGTCTTCTTGAGTTGTCGATACCATCGTAGAATGCTCTGATGACCTGGAGAATCAGTTCCATACCGCTGTCGGAATGCACGTTGCACTGTAACAACCGATAAACATCGCGCGTATTCTTACACACAAAACGCTTTCTGCTGCATAGTCGCCATTTTGTATACTGAGCCCGTGGCGCTACCTAGGGAGATAAAGCGGCGTTCGCAAGCACGTGCTTTAAACTCGAACATTTTCCTTTTCTAGTGATATGTCATTTGATATTATATTTGCACTCTCTGAAATATAAATTTTTAAAACCCGATGATTCTTTTGTAATAACCCTGTATATAAAGAGAAAATTATCATGCAGAGAAAGGTATATAACAAATATATAAATTTTATAAACCGAAACCTATGTGTGTGAGGCCGCGGGTAGGAAGCTAGTTATTTTATAAATTGCCATGCCACACGTCAGCTGACCCTTGTAAGTACGCCCTTGCTTCTTTGTCCCCGTCTGACGCGCGAACGACGTCCGCGATAATGGTGGGGGTAGCCGTACCAGTCATGTGAAATATCTCCGTGTGCCCTGCGTGGTGTGTGTCGGCATTTGTTTCCCACGATAGAGGTGAATAGAGTGAGACATGGGAAATAACTGTTAATGGTACTTCTGATATGATGCGCGTAGTGCTGCGCCAGTCAGAGGCGGGTACAGGTTCAACCAAGTGCGGGTGGAGTGGTGGACTCATCGTAAAAATACGAAAATCTCTTGAGCTCTCATTTAAAAGGTTGACTATTGACTGCATCATGCATTATACGAGTTGTTAACAATGAACGAGCAGTTTTTTCTTTTACATAGGATTTTTTATATGTATATACAGGCTCAATTCTCCAAGTGACTTGATAAGGTAGTATCCAATTCTCTAAAAATTGCTAATATTCTTCTCGAGTAAAAATCGTAGTTATGGGATCATCTTCAAAACTATCATAGGTTCAAAATGAAAATGTGATCAATGAAATATCTTTAACCTCTTCGTACCAGACAACGCGGGTCAGGGGTGCGTTTGTAATTCACTTGGTAATGTAAAACCGTACACAGTAATGAAATGTAGATAGACAGATGAAATTTTACTCTGGAATACTGTGAAGCTTTATATTTAGAACGCCTAATTCATTGCAGAGTCATGTGATAACACTTTATGACAGCCAACTAGTTTCTATGAACGTTTTCTGCGACCACTGTATTTATTAGACGAAACGCTATACAGGGTTATCCAAATTAAGTGTCCACCATTGGTAACTTTGTTATTAGTAAAAATACAAAGTTGTTTAAATTAGCAAACTAGTAGCATTTTTAACGCTGGTAAAAATGAGAAATAAAAAAAAACAATTGAGAGTCGTTATTTTGATTTTTTTCAGTAAAATAACATTTTTTTAAATGGAAACTCCTGTATATTATATTTTTTTCTGTTAAAGCATCAAATTTTAAACAAAAAAGTTCATAATGACTTTTCCGCTAAAGTCAAAAATAAAGTCAAAATAACGATAAATATTTTTAATTACTTGCAGTATTATAATATTAAGACGGCTATGAAAACAACATGGCGTTCGCGATTTGACAGCATTAAGATAAGCGACAAATTGTTAAACTGGACATACTCGCAACTAGAAGGCTTTGGAAAACAATGATAAAATCAAATAATGTCAAACATTAGTGTAAATACTTGTTTATAAGATTTATTGTGTCATTAATTTAAAGAAAAATGTTCTCCCATGAAGAAAAGTGTGATATGTTAGAATGCTATTTAGTGTGCAGAAAATCCTCCTTGAGAGCAAGAGAATACTACAGTGAATTATATCCCGCTCGCATTCAACCGTATGAACGATATTTTCTGAGACTTTATCGAAAATTTAGGGGCAACGAAAATGTTTTTGCTAAAACAAGGGCAAAAAAAGAATTCATAATAAGCGAGGCCACGGAAATTGCAGTTATTGGATATTTTGAAGCTTATCGTGAGAATTCAATAGCAGATATTCTCAAGGACTCTAATTTCAGTTATGGTACTGTTCAAAGGATTTTAAAAAAATACTAATTTATTCCGTATAAGTACCGACCAGTTCAAACGCTTTTGGCAGGGGATCCAGAGAGAAGACTTGTTTTTTGCCATTGGTATCTTAGCTTCTGTCGCCAAAATGTAAATAACTTTCGTTACCTTTTATGGACAGATGAATCAAATTTTTCAAATTCTGGAATGTTTAATAGAAAAAACCACCATTATTGGTCAAGAGAAAATCTTTTGTTAGTACATCCAAGAGGCCCACAAGTCCGTTTCAGTTTCAACGTTTGGTGCGGTATAATTGGTTCAAAAATTGTTGGCCCGTTCTTTTATGAGGGAACCCTAACTGGTGAAAGATATGTGGAATTTATGTCAGAAATTCTGACTAATTTCTTAGACGAATTGGATCTTATAAGTAGACATCATCTGTATTTTCAGCAAGATGGCGCACCTGCCCACAACTCCAGAGGTACTTATCATTTTCTAAGTACTACTTTTAATGATCAGTGGAACAAATGGCCCAATACAGTGGCCTTCCAGATCACCAGATCTAAACCCACTTGATTACTTCTTGTGGGGTTACTTAAAGAACCAAATTTACAAGCGAAGGTACGATAACCTTGACGCGTTAAAGACTGCAGTTAGGGAAAAGATAACCCAGATAGATGGTAGGACCATACTTAAGACAGTTCGAGCAGTTAAAAAACGTGCCCAAAAATGTATTGAAGAACAAGGTGGTGTTGTCGAGCATCTTCTTTAAAAAAAATTGTTATTGTATTTTGTAAGATTATAAGTTGATGTTGAAAATAAAGTTTGTCGATACAATTTAATTGTTTCAGATTGGAGGCCATAACTTCAACAATTTGTAACCTAGGAGAAAAGTCATTATGAACTTTTTTGTTTAAAATTTGATGCTTTAACAGAAAAAAATATAATATACAGGGGTTTCCATTTAAAAAAATGTTATTTTACTGAAAAAAATCAAAATAACGACTCTCAATTGTTTTTTTTATTTCTCATTTTTACCAGCGTTAAAAATGCTACTAGCTTGCTAATTCAAACAACTTTGTATTTTCACTAATAACAAAGTTACTAATGGTGGACACTTAATTTGGATAACCCTGTATATACGAGGCATCCCATTTATTGTGAAAAATATATGTTCTGCCAATTTTGAGCACTTTTCGATAACGAAATAAACTAAACAAAGAAAGAACCATGAGAATGACAAGTGACACCCTTGTTCCCAAAGTTTTGGGCACGGGAAGAAAAGAGCTCCTTTGAGGTTTCAGAAAGTTACTATGTTCTATTTCCGAACACATGGAACAAGTACAACATGTATGTACAACGTACACTGTGTAACAATTTACGAACGCAGCCCAGAAATATGAATACCTATGTCCTAATCCTATTTTTGTGTTGCATGAATCTTTAGGGCAAACGTGAAGCTCCTTAATAGAACTAGGCTATAAGCTTACTGTCTTTTGAGAAGGCAGGCTACAAGCTGTTGGGCGTTCTTGTTAATTAAACCGTTCATTAGCTTATTAGCTTGAAAACTAATCATGAAAACGTTATGCACGTGATATTAGTTGTCCCCTTTCCAAATACCCTGTCTGGATGTGCAATAAGGTATGAGATATTCTGTTTAAAAGCTGTCACATTTTGATTTCTATTAAATGGATTGTTTCACATTTTGTTACATATTTTGATAGATCTTCGTAAAGGTAGAAGTTTGATATAACATATTATAGAATATTTGAAACTGATTGCTGAATTATAAGCGATTTAATGTACAAAACACTATACACCAATCTACCATTTAAAAAATTAGCGATTTTTTATTCTACGGTTATTAAGTACTCATAAGGAGCTTCAAATTGAGGTTCCACATGATCCTACATCCTATTTGAAGAAATGCTCTAAGATGGCGCCTTGAAATCTTCAATCTTTACCTTTACGCTAAAATCATATGTTGGGGAATGGGTTTGAGAAGCACTGTGTATCCGTACCTTGTTTGAAAAAATCTTTGGACCACCTACATACTTTTATAATGATATAATAATTTGCTTTCTTGAAAATATGCTCTTCCTTTGCACAAAGATGACACCACTGCTACTTCTGGTATCAGTAATGCCTCAATCTGTCGTTTCATCCTTCGATGTAAAATTTTAGTTGAGGGAAGCGAAATCTGGAATAATTATTTGTTACTGCTATTTCTCCACTTGGCGTCATATTTTAGTTACAAATGCCATTTCATGATTACATCATCGCAAATGATTTACTATCCCGAGCAAAGGCCCTTCGTATCTCAATAGCAAAAGCGATATTGACCTGGCATTTATTACCCCATCAGGACAGACAGATATACCCCTACCCTTACCCTACGACCCATGGTAACACACGCCTATGGCACTTGCAACCGGCACTGCGACAAGAAGTTCGGGAACCGTGGGCACCCTCTGACCATCCACGGAGCTGTTGTGGTGGGGGTAAAAAGGACGAATTCCCACGCTGCATTGGAATTTTACGAAGGTTTTCCGAAATGGAGGATCATTCCATCAAAAACCACTGACTTGCTCGCACACGCAGGTACGACGGAAATGGTGAGCCTCCATGGTAAAAAACCGGAGGTTGTACTCGGTAGTACTGCATAGTAGATCTTTTGTAAAGACTTGAACTTTTGGTGTTTGTGTTGTGTCAGTTTTTGGATATACCAGCCAACATTCTTCTGCATTTGCATCATCGTTTCATACAAAAGTAAGTCAAAATGTAATTATTTTTTCTTTATCGACCTTGACGATTCACATTTCGGTTAGATAGTAGACAAGTAGATATGTTTGTCTCATAAAATATCTGTGAAGTAACACGCTACTTTGAAAGTAACTTAAACTGCAATTTGGATTTTTTGTTGGTTTTTGAAAATTCTGTTTAAGGGATTTGCTGAATAAATACATTTGGATCTTATTATCTTTTTAACAAAAACAAAAATTATGAATACCGGCATTGCCAAATAATTTCCTAGGATGGGGGACGGGAGGTGTCAATGGTCACTCATTTGGAGAACGGAAGCCGCTAAGTGTAAAGTGGCATCACGCGTTTTGTCAATTCAAAACTACTAATATAAATGACAGTGTTGCACTGGAGACTGCGCGTGTCAAGAAAGCTGGATCCAAACTCATAAAACTCCGTTGATTGAGCCCTTAAATGATTTTTTATAAAAGAATTTATATTCTATCATTAATAACTCCGAAAACTCCAGAGGCAAAAATAATGACTAGTGATTCAACAAGTCGAGTAGTTTGATATTGTCATAAATTACTTGACATAACTTTTAAATAAATTTACTTGAGACGTTAATGCTGGATTTGACTTCATTTCTGATTTGAGGTAAGGCATTTTCAAACTACCTGATACTTGATGGAAAGCTAGATTCTTGTTTTACATTATAATAGTGTGGCTCAAAATTGGATCATCGGTCACTTCCATTATCTCTAATTAATTTAATAGATTACAAAAATTATCAAGTAATATCAAGGCTACTTGAATTTTTAAATACCTGACAGACAGGCGTAAAAACTAACTGATATTAGATTCTAATATCTGAAATGCATGACTTGAGCTTGACTTGATTTCAGTTCAAGTAGCTTGTAAATCAAGTCAAGTGGTCGCATGAAAGACCGCAAAAAATGACGTCAAGTATGTTGACTCTGCACTTCCCACGCAACGCTGTCAGTTCAAAAAGGATTATGTTCGGCACACGTTGAAATTAGCTACGAACATGTAAACGGATCAAGTCAGTCAAACAGACCCACGCAATTAGTCCATAAATATCTTTTCCCTGCCTTATCATAGTACCGCCCATCTGACAACGTTGCTCGTCCGCCCATACTTAACCGCTCTGAGAATCCATTCGGGAGCGGGTCAGTGACGGAATGACACTTAGGGGAGACTGCGGTTCCGGTCAACCCAGGACGAGACGCGTATCGAACATATTTGTCCATCATTCTAAGTTTGAACGGCAAATTACCGGGTTTGGAAGCATATAAATATACTACTGCCAAAAAACTGAGATAGACCCTTCCAGCGCCGCAGCTATTGGAGCGAATTTCAAAAAGTACAGGCATCATAGTGACATTGTGTGGAAGTTTCATCAATATCTAAGCTTAAAAATCTTGCTTTGTAAAATTGCTGCGCATCTATTTCGTCTGACGTAACAAAAATAACGTGATCCTTTATTTATAGACAAAATCACATAAGTACTACCAATGATATGTCAAACACCGTTATCGGAAGAGATTTAAAAAACAAATATTTAGGTATTCAAAGAAGGTTAAAGAAAAGGTAAAATTCCAACGACTTTAACTTAAGCTCCAACCAATTGTTTTTAAGGATATAATTTAGAAAAATGTTTGTCATAGAGTATTACAGCTACGATTCTTTTCCAGACAAGTACCTGCAAGAGAGTTCAAAGACTATTTGGTATAGTCTAACTGGATTCTTGTTGGAAAATGTCACTGACTAGCGAAGACGAATTTGAATGCAAGTCTCAGGAACCTCAGACCACGATGTCAAAAGCTGAGCTGAGGAAGACCCACAAACCTATTATGGAGAAGAGGAGGCGAGCTAGGATCAACCATTGTCTAAACGAGATCAAAAACCTAATTCTAGAAGCAATGAACAAGGATGTAAGTATCAACTTTTTGGAAAACCAGAACTCCACGTACAAACACCAGTTCTATTCCAAGTAAAATCATTTAGTAAGGGAGACTATACTTTGGTACTAAGATGGAAGAGAGTGGCACCACTGCTACTATGGTACCTATGTCCTTGCATATTTGTGCGCAGGCCTAGACATACTCTAAGACAGGATACGATGCCATTTTGGTAGCCGACTATAGAGTATTTCTTTTCGGAGGTCTATTTTGACCATCTTATAATCATTCCAGTAAGAAAACCTAACCACGTGCCATTAAGATTTTGGAAATTTAGTTCCTTTTATCTATAGTGACGACAGCAGAAGACAATGTAGCCGGTTTGTGTATAACAAGTGAATACTTTCAGTCCTTTGGAATTTTGTGTTGACCGCTATTTCTTTTTCAGCCTTCTCGTCACTCGAAACTGGAGAAAGCCGACATCCTGGAAATGGCTGTAAAGCACCTCCAGAACGTCCAAAGGCAACAGCTGGCTATGGGCATAGCAACCGACCCTACCGTTTTGAGGAAGTTCAAAAACGGCTTTAACGAATGTGCTACAGAAATCGACAGATACCTTGGACAGATGGACGGTGTGGAGCCTGTGATGAAACAAAGAGTCAACAGCCATCTTCTAAAATGCATTGGGGGCATAGAAC
This sequence comes from Acanthoscelides obtectus, assembly GCA_963669975.1. Lineage (NCBI taxonomy): Eukaryota > Metazoa > Arthropoda > Insecta > Coleoptera > Chrysomelidae > Acanthoscelides > Acanthoscelides obtectus. Next base: position 36,469,594 of record CAVLJG010000005.1, read on the forward strand.
ACGTCGCCCAGCTAAATATTCCAGGCCTAGGGTTTCTATCAGGAAATGGGATATATGCTGGTGTATCTTCCGCATCAGAAAGTAGTTCTACGGGGGACCAGAATAATAATCCTAGAATCCAGATACCACAAGGAATACAACTTATCCCAAGCAGGCTACCAAGTGGTGAACTAGCATTGCTTGTCCCGAACTCCAGTAATCTTCCATACTTCCCCACCGTACAAAGACCAAGTGCCTTTGCTGCTGTGATACCTTCAACCGAAAGCAAGTCAACCAGTCCTCCAGTTAGTCCGCTTGGTAGAGAAGAACTGAAAACTCGAAACCCCTCGCCACATGGTTTCAGACCGGTACTACCTTCAAAGAGGAAATTTGGTGACGATCACCAAGTGCCTCAAGTATCTTCCACCATGACGTTAGAACACGGATTCAGTCAACCATTGGAGCTGAAGACACTGAAGTTCCCGATGCAGAAGAAGCTAGTTTCTCCAAAGAAGCATCCAGAACCACTTGGTGTCATCACCAATCAGTCAGAAAGGTACCGACAAGCTCAAATGAAAGACGACTCTGCTCATTATGAGGAGAATGCTGTGATACAAGGAATCAAAAGAAAATATTCTGAGGAGCCAGGTCTTCTATCCATAGCTCAACCTCAGAAGATGATCAAGACACACATGGTCACTCCTGTGAGTGTCATACAAGAGACTGGTAAAGTAATGACAGCGAAAGAAGGTTATAAAATTGAAGGACCTTCATGTTCCAAAGAAGGAAGTAGTACCGATAATGGTGATATGTGGAGGCCGTGGTGATTTCGTTGTGATTTATATTTTTGGTTATGGTACAACAAACATGTGATATAAGAAAGCAAATTCAGAAATGTGTTAGCAAGTTTGTTCAGCAAAATAGAGCTAAAACAATGTGAAACTGAACTGTTAAGTATGGCAAATTTAACCAATTAGTGGTAGCGTACGCAATTATGTCATTATGTCTTCCTTAGACCTCATACTTTGCTTGAAGCTTTGTTGTGCCATTTATAAATCAGTTGCCAGAAAGTGAGAGCAACACCTCTCCTGTAACACATTTTTTTATTCTAGACGCTTATGACATATATTAAAAAGTGATACTGTAGTGAGCTCTACTTAGTATGTGCATCCATATTGCGAGCCTAGCGCAGTAGCGATGACGGGCGCGAAATATCAAACATTATGAAACGCGCCTTTGCGTCCATAGTGTAGTGACTGAGGCGGAAGCCTTGGGCGGAGGGACCCAGCGAAAAAGCGCGCGTAGTTTTCAAACGTTCCTGTTCCGCGATTTCTGGCCACACTACGGGCCTAATCAGCAAGCGACCTAACGCGGGGTTGCGGCGGTAACAAACCAGTTCGGTCTTGTCGCTCGGCGTATGCATGAGTAGAAAATTGTAATGGCGGATACTGAATTGTTTATAAGTGCAATTTAAACTAAACCACCTATTTGCCAAAGTGAACATCCGCAGCACAGATATTTTACTTAGGATGTAGTCAAACGGACATTCGAGTGAACTCAAAAAATTTGGTAGGCTATAATCTCAATACTTCATACAAATGAAAAAATTCAACAGTTGTTTCTCTGTTTTTATTCATTTCGTGCACACCATCTCGGATGTTCAACACCTCACATCTCAGGATCTGACTGTCTAGTAAAAATACCAAATCGCCGTTTATAGTTTGGGACGTCTGATAATACGTCCAACCAGCAGAAGAGGTCGCGTGTCTCTGTGGGCACCACACGCCGCCGCTCGCCGCGCCCGCCTTAGGTCACAGTCACCGCCTATTCAGTATGGACGCATACTTACTATGGTCGAGTTTTGTATCTTTTCATAAAAACACTGCGCACTTACCATTCCGAAGCTGGTTCTATACTCAGCAGCTCAAAGTTAAGCTTTAATAGTAATGTGAATGACTGTACGTCGTATGTATTTATTATTTTTAGTACTGTTTTGTTTTAGATACATTTTTAGGTATTCATAGATATACGGTGTAAATCATCTAATTTTTGAGTGAAGCGAAAAATCATTTTGCCAATATATGTTTGTATAAATGTTTATTTTCATAATAAAAGTCTGATACAAATAATTTATGGATGGGGTCCTATTTAATATACTTATTTATATAAATATTACCATCACCCAAAGTCATATTTTGAACATTATACCAAATTTTGATTTGTGTTGAATATCTCCCTCCCAATATCGAACATTCGCTCAGCTCCGACTAGAATACTTATTTCAACCTTCCAGACGTAGTTTGGAAACCCGTAGATCGTGATAATTTTTTGGAACCGTCACAAGTTGATAACCTACATTCTGATCTTATAGATATCTTTTCATATCTCGAAACGATGCAGTTGAATCATGTATTGAATCACAGCAATCAAACTTAGTCCATTGCGTAAGCCCTTTGGTTCCAGAAAATTGAAAATTATCATCCTTCATTGGAATTTGTCTACGAAGTTTTTACTGCCTTTGTCCAAAACAAATTTGACTATTCATGACTTCCAAAAAGCTAAATATATGGATATTAATAGGGGAAAGTCGCCTATATCGTACTGGCTCCTTAATCGTACCTTGTCGATATTTCAGATATTACGCTTATGTGTAAAACATCTTTCGCCACAATTAGAAACCCTAAGGTTGGCAACCAGTAATACCAGCAAAAGTTGGACAGTAGTGCGTATCGCTCCCGACATATTTAACGTTTTATTTTGTGCGGCAAAGTGATATAAAGTTTGGTTGATCTACCGTAAGTAGTTTTGGATATTTTAGTTGACTAAGCCTAAAATCAATTGTATGCCTTTAAGATTAACAACTTTTATACACTTTTTGATAACTTTAAACATAACCTTATTTCTATAATTTCCAGAAAAACTTTATCTTTATTTATTTGGTGTAAAGTTGCCTTGATCGTACCATTAGAGATTGCCTAAAACGTACCGGTACGATTAAGGCAATTTATACTGGTACGATTAGGGAAGCTCTGTGGTAACAGTTTTTTTACCTTTTTATTTTTTTATAGATAATGGGAGAGCTAAATGAAAAGAGAAAGTACGGACAGTGGTCTGAAGCGGACATGAAAGCGGCCTTAAGGCTGCTACACACAGTGCCGGCGGTAGGGCCGCCGGCTAAGCCGCCGTACACCCGGCGGCATACAAAGCCGCCGGCCTTGCCGCGCAAAGGAACCGCCGTGGTGTGCCGGCGGGTTACGCGGCTTGCCGGCGTCACTTCGTTCCTGGCATTCGAGCGGTAGTGTTGTGCGGTTTGTGTGTTTAAACAAATTAAAATGTCGTTTAATTTGGACGACGAAGCTGTGCTGCTCTTAATTGAAAAATTTCATGAAAATTATATATTATGGAATCCCAGAAATGCAGCACTTCACTAGCTTTCTATGTGACTGTCACAACCGGAATGATGCTTGACGGCTTTGCGCGGCTTGTATTGCCGGCGGCATAGCCGCTCGGCATAAACTCGGCGGCATTGCCGCCGGCACTGTGTGTAGCAGCTTTCAAATGTATTTCGTGAGGTAAACATAGGTTTTAATGAGGTTTGTCGCCAATACAATATCCCAAAGCCAACATTTAGGAGGCATTTAAAGTCCTATAATGTTAGAGCCAATGAATCAAAAAAAATAATACGTCGATCCTGTACTTTTTCTGCGGAGATAGAGGAAGACTTGGTAAAGCATATTTTAACACTAGAGTCAATTTTTTTGGAGTGACTATTCGAGAAGTAAGAAAGGCTGCCTTTGAATTCGCTGAACGCAATGGTCTTAAAGATAATTTTAATAAAATCACAAGGATGACTGGAAAAAAATGGTTTTATAGCTTTATGAGTCGCCATCCACAACTTTCGTTGAGACAACCAGAATCAGCTTCGATCGCATGGTGTAAAGGTTTCAACAGAAGCAATGTTCAGGAGTTTTTCAATATTTTAGAAAAACTTGTTGACGATCATGCTTTGACTGCTCCGAAAATATACAATGTCGACGAAACGGGTTCTTCCTTGTTCGTTTTTTTTGTAATACTCATCTACACACGAGCATATTAAAATTTGTATTCTTGTTTACTGTTATGCTACCATACTTGAGTGGTACGATATAGCAGATCAGTACGATTTAGGAAACCTAGTGGTACGATTTTGGCATCTGGTTTCCCAAGTCGTACCATTTGCAATGTTTATAAAAAATGTATGTTTCTCTTAAATTAGATATAAGTAGCCATAACAAAAGAAAGTAAAAATATGTAAAAATCATTTAGTTAAATATTTAAAATAAAAGGAGCCCCTTAATATTGAAAATGTTAGCTTATTATACATTTTTCCGAAAAATGGTACGATTTAGGCGACTTTCCCCTAATATGCTGTCGAATATCAATTGGGATGAACTGCTTCTGCATTGTTCAGATGTAAATGGAATGGTTGAAATTTTTACGGTCAAGCTCAAAGATGTAGTTGAAGCGAATATACCTAAATATAAAATCAAGCACAGCTATCCCATTTACTTTGAGCAAGAAACTATCAAAACTATAGATAGGAAGAAAACATATCACAAGAAATTCAAATTGTATAATGACTCGGGAGCTTACGCTGAATACTGATTATAAAAAAATCCGTGAACAACAAGTAATTGAAATTATTGACACTTTAGATATGAACAATCCGCTGGAATTGACAATATACCACCAATATTCATCAAAACATCTATAAAGAATTTGTAGACAATTTTTCGCGTGTTTAAACGGGTATAACTCCGGAGTAGTTATTCCCTTATCGGGAGTTCCTCAGGGTAGCCACTTAGGTCCATTATTCTTCTTAATCTATATAAATCATATCGCACAATCTATCAGCCATTGTCAGTTTCTTCTTTACGCAGATGAGCTAAAGATGTATCGTATAGTTGAAAGCCTTCAAGACTGCATCAATCCGGTATCGACAAACTCAGCGATTATTGTCAGAGATACGACCTGTCACTTAACACTAAAAATGTTTTTCAATAAAAAAAAGGAACCTATTTCAGTACGCTTATCATCAGATATAGAGGATGTCAAAACACTCCAGATACTTCAACAGCCCTTCTACCCTGTTATCACTATATTATGCGTCCATGCATAGTAATATCTCTTTCGCGTGTATTATTTGGAACCCACAGTACGAAGTACACATAAGGAGAATTGAGTCTGTAGAACATAAGTTCTTGCGAATTCTGGCTTACAAGGAGGGTATCATTGCCCATAATCACTATTAAAGCTTGGTAATGAAACATTTCAAAATTTTACCTCTGGCAAGGAGAAGGATATTATCTGACTTATGTTTTTTACACAGAATCTTGAACAATCAAATTGACTGTTTTTACCTTTCATCGAAAATAATTCTAAATGTACCGATAAGAGACACTGTACATACTTCAATATTCCCTTTGTAGAACTAATATCGGTTTAAACTCTCCACTGGTACGAACGCAAAGAAATCTGAACAACCATGGTAAATTTGCTGATACTTTTCCTTGTGAAATGATGAAGTTTAAATACTTGATAAGAAACAGATTGTAGGATACTCCCTTGAGAGCTACGTTCCCATTCTTTGTAATAATTTTTTTCTTTACTGAAATGAATATATATATATATATATATTTCACATATGTAGGTTATAAACAACAATCCTTATAATTTGGTTTGATTAACTTCACTGTGGATGTCTATTTTGGAGACTTTCCCTGATTGATGTCCCTAATTTGTTAAATAAATAAATAAGTGCCCGAATATCGAAGGCTTTTGATAAATCAAAAAATATACCTGCTACATATTTGCTGTGGTCTAGCTCTTTGTAGATATGGCTGACAGATTCAAATACCGCCATCTCTACAGATCTGGACTTTCTCAAGCCATGGTGGGAATTACTTAGTAAATTAGAAAATAGTCTGCAAAACTGGTTATTCTAGTGTGCATATTTTCTCAAAAATTGTAGAAATAGCAGATAGAATAGAGATTGTTCGGTAGTGGTCGATTATCTGAGGATCGCCTTTCTTGAACACGGCTATAACTATAGCTAACTGCAAGAGCTGCTTAGGAAACACGCCCTGATAGATAGACATGTTGAGAACAGCAAGCGGATATGTAATTTAGTTACAGACACTTAGAGTCCACGCATAGAGATACTATTACTACGACTTGATTTTGTGCTTATCCTTACGGAGTAGGTACTCCTAGGCAACCCTGGAAATCATTTGAATGTGATTTTCAACTTGAACTATGAATTATTTTGAGGGGAATTCAAAAACACCGATTTGTTTATTATTGTAAATCGCATCGTACCTACGAAGTTTTTTCAAATCTTAATGCTTGTATCCGTACTCTAATCAACCCATCTGAGCTTTAAAAATCATAATTATTGCTCGAGATGCACGCGATCATTCTATCTCTTTCGCACGCGTGACATCCAGCGTTTCAATAAGGATCTGGTCAAAGTATAATTGAAAAACATTGAAACATTCGACTATGGTGAACTGTACAAAGGCTTTTCGTCAGTTTTTCAAAGAGCAAACAAGTTTGCGAACAATTTGTTTGGAAGCGTCAGCAGCAACACAAAGTTAATAATTCCTAATGATATGTATTAATCTCGACCATATTTTCGACAACGCAGGGTCATTAGAATTGACTAAAATATACCTATTTGAAATCGTTAATGGAGTGCAGATGCCAAGCATCTTTGTTTCAGATGTGAAATATATTTTAAACTTCGGATGTTAAATTGAGAAGAGGAAAATGATGAAAATCTTAAAACAAACTCAATAAAACTGTTTGTTCGTACAATATACCTACCCATAATAAAAATTAAAAAAACATGATGTTAAATTGAGAAGAGGAAAATGATGAAAATCTTAAAACAAACTCAATAAAACTGTTTATTCGTACAATATACCTACCCATAATAAAAATTAAAAAAACATTTACACGTATTTTGGACAGAATCATAAAGTTGTCATATATATTGCGCTTTATTCTCCACCCTCTTTATGTAAAAAAAAGTTGATATAACAAATTATTACTAAATCATTGATGATTGAAACCAATAAACCCTTCATAATAAAAAAATAAATGCCTTTGTTTGAAAAGATGCAAGCGCATTTTCAGTGATTATGTCTGAAATTATTTAGAACCGTTCATCTCGTCATATTGTTAATATCTCAAAAGTGGTGATTTTATAATGTTTTTTATCTATAGTGATATACTTCATTAAATTGCATTGTAAAAAGACCAAAATATAAATAAAACATTCTATAGGCACTTCTATAAAATACTAAATTCATCATGTTAAATTGAAAACACAGAAAAATATTATTCTAAATATTGCAAAGAAAACTCTCTAATATCTACAATGCATTTCGTACCGACATTTGTCACCGAGTGACGTTATGCGCAAAAGCCTAGGTGCCTACGAAATTCGTTCACCAGGTGAGCATATCTTCTCGAGTTATAATACCTACTATGATCCACATCCGTATCTGCATCTACAGATGTCAAAAAATTAGCAACATCAACACCCCTGGTATGGATTGTGGAAGGTAATAATGTGGTCAACGTGTCGACTATGACTAGGGAAACGCATAATTCTTGTATATACTCCATCTCAGTAATTTCGAAACTAATTACCTGGAATCTTCAAAACTTTGAATAGAGCTTTGAACACGGTAGGTTGCACCATCTATGAGAAATAGTGTGTATTATGGATAGCCTGGTAAAATTCCTTCTGCTCCTTTCATTGATTTTAACCGTTTCATACACCATCTGCTACAGGAATCCTGAGAGAAATTCAGTATGGCGGTGTATTGATAGCATCCAGTCTCGAGTAACGATTGTACTTTAACTCAACAGCGATAGATGGCGCACATTGTCCTAATACCATATAAATGTTGTTCAGAGGCGGGTTGGCGGGAAAGCGCTTGTTTGTATCCCTTAACCTCTAACAAATGTGTGGTCTGAGTACACAACAAGTTTATTTGATATAAGGTTTTGTGCAGGATAATGTCCAATGTGCAGGTAACATCTCATTTCCCTTTTTCAACTCATACACATATCGATTAAGCAAATATGATATTTTTGCATACATTTTAGAAAAAATAGTTATATACAATAGTTGTGGGGTTGAACATATAAAGTATTTCAGGCAATGTCTATTTTATATTCAGGGTGTCTCAGAAAAGTGCAGTCGAATAAAATTTTTTTTAATGTATGTTTTAGTGTAAATGATAGTGGCTTTACCTCTGTTTCCAAATATGTACGTTTTATTATTCTCATTTTCATTACATTTTTAGTCAGACTTCAAATTAAATGTCATTTATTTGTGTTGTTTAATCATATGTATCTACTCTACGCTGAGAACCAAATTTGTCTGACTGCTGCAGTTCAATGTGTACGAGAGTGAAGTGGGTATGGACCCATATTATGTTAGAAAGAGTTAGCGGTCGGCTCGATAGCGAAGCTCGTCATCGCGTTGTCTAGCAACGCTGACGCGGCTGTCGTCCGCATTGTCAATATGATACACCAATTCTCTGAATTAAGATGCATGTTGAAAATATGCGTTAGCTTATTCTCCTCGCCCACATTATGATTTTATTTTGAACGTACACATTTTTGAATTGTGTCGAATCTGTTCAGGATCGATTCCGGATTGGTCCTAACGGTGCTTCATTATAGGTCGAAAAGAAAGGTCAGGATCGGCACAAATTCGGCAAAACTGCATCATGGGTTGGCTTGGAAACACTGCATCTAACGCAAGGCTTCCACCTCCATGTTCATATACATAGATGAGGGATTTTGGTCAGTGCATATCTGGCGCTCATTGAGGGTGTCATCCTGCTTCGAAATGATTAGCACCTGCGAACACGCAGGCAGTGACAGTATGCATTGGCGAAATGGTATTTGTTACATTTTCCCACCGCTCGCTGTCGCAAAATGTAACAATAACTCAGGATGCGTTGATTTTTCTGAGATATCATGAATAAAAAAATATTGGATGAAAAACTTTATATCGGACTGTATGGAGCATTTTTTGCTGAATGGTCACACAAAAAAGTTGGAAGCGAACCAGTTTATAGCGAGACACCCTACATACGAATTTATTATTCCACTGCTAACAATTTTGATCCGGTGTACAAAGTATGAAGATTTATTACCTACTTACCTGCTTCCAAATCGAATGGTAAATGGTCTCGTGTAATTTTTCACTTGCAGCTTTTCGTTCCTCTGAAATGGTTCTTTTGGACAGTACAATTTAGACCCTATAACAGAAATGCTTTCATATATTTATATAAAACTTTACTCAACAACTCGATTCTTCATTCACCCTTTCAAAGGCTTTTGGCGCCTCCTGTTGTTTTGTATCAAGTTGCTTACATCTACCTTCTTCTAGAGGTGTATTATAAAGGTACTTTTGTAATTAAACGATATGTTTCCATTAAGACGGAATGCACAGGGAAATTGAGGTTAGGAAGGATTGAACTTCAAATTAACTGCCTTTTGATACTTAACTAAATTGTGTTTTCTCCCACGTTGGACCTTACCAGCTAATCAGCTGATTAGCTAGGGACAGCTTACAGGTTTTATGAATAACCTCAGTTTTCAAAAGTTACAAATCACATTTTTTGTGTGCGTCTTACCAACCTAAGTGCAATTTATTTTATTTATTTCACCTCAAAAGGGGACTGTCAGTTCGAAACTTAAATTTTTACTAACTTCCAATATCCTGCGAAGTCCTTATTGAACATATTTTATTAGCATGATCAAATAATCTTCTCTAACGTTTGTGACCGAGATTGAGAAATTCTGTTGATACGTTTTTTGTCTTACAGAAAACAAAACACTCTATCTACAACACAGCTAGGAAGCTATCTAAGGAAGTAGCAGCAGACCTCAAGGTTGAGTTCCACCAAGATGTTCTTGATATAATAGCAGAACTTGTCTATAAGAAACTGGTGTTGTATGGTGGTGACTTGGATGCATTTCAAAAGTACACGTAGATATATAATTCATAATGTATTTTCTATTTGGCAATGTATTTTATTTTAGGCATGCCAAGCGATCCACAATAACAGCAGATGACGTTAAATTGTTGGTAAGACGTAGTGAAACCTTGGTGAGTAGTTTACATTTTACTGATTTTTATTCCGTATTGCCCATGAATTGACATATGAAATTTCCGTAGATTATGAAAGCACGTAGTAACGTTACTAGAGCTTTTCTCCAAAACATCGTGATTTCATTTACTGCTTAACGCTTTGAGCCAAAATGGCAAGATACTTATTCCAAGAATAAAGGTTATTGTTATTACAATTTGGGTGTATCTTATTTCAGAAAACTGTAGTAGAATCAAAAATGAACTTGCTGAGCTCTTTGAAGCCCGCTGAAGCTCCAACTGCTGTGAAAAGGAAAAGAAAGTAGATAATAATGTCTCAAGTATTATATTGCGACCAAATGTCTCTACAGCGTACAAAATATTTTACAAGAATAAAGCGATTTTAAATTTCAGAAGCCCTTTATGATCTAATTGTACCCATGTTAATTAAATGGAAAAGATAAATCAAGAGGGCCTAATGAGGTTAAGCTACAAAAGTATGAACTTGTGTGAATATTGGTACTTGCTTTACAATTTTTTATTGACAAGAACAATATTTGGAAGACAGCGTAAATACCTATCAAGTGGTAGTCACTTCACATAACAGGAGATTAAAGGAGATCGAAACTAGTGTAATGTGAATGTTTACCCATTTTATGTTAAAATATGTCTACCTCATTTGTTCTTCAATTATGAGTAGGCTCAACAACCTTGTCTATCAAAATTTCTTTCGGCTTAAATGATTATAGAACAAATATTCCAAAGGTCGCCTAAAGTCGCTGGATGTTCCATCAGGGACGTTCCTGGAACCAATTTTGTCGCAAAAGAAACGGTTCCAGAGAGGTTGCCGTTGGACGTTTTAGGAACTAATGAAATGGCTCGGTCAGTGACGTACGTCTATGAAGTGGAAGATAAAAATGTGAAAGTGTAATAATAACTATTCTGGAGTCGTATGTATGGAACATTATATTTTTCCCATTAGAAATGAAACAATATTAAGGCAGTATTAAGCCAGTTATGCGTCTCCACGTCATGCAGAGTAATTAAACTTCTGGGTGTTTGCATGCTGAAAGAGAAAATTCTAATCAACTTTACACATAAAACATTTCAGTACCAAAAATGAGAGATACCGAACGGTCTGGGCGTCTAGTTGAGGTCGCTAGTCGCTGCACACAAAACAATTGAAAAAATTCACGACATAGTGTTGGCCCGTCGAAGATTGACAGTATGGGAGATTGTAAAAGCCATGGACCTATCACATGGCTTAGTTTTTTCACAAACACAATTGAACGAAAACTTCGAAGGAGTGTTTTGGAGTTGTTCAACCGCAATAGGGACGAGATTTTGCGCTTTTTCGTAGCCGTGGACGAACCGTGGAGTCCAGAGACCATGCAGCGTCAAAACATTGGTCTTCTACGGGCGAATCGACTTTGATTACCTACAAAAGGGAACAACAACCAATGGCGAATGTTACAACAACTTATTGGGCGGATTCAACGAGGATTTGAAAAAAAATGCTACATTTTCCAGCAAGAAAATCCAAGGGTGCACACGTGTGTGCAAAGTGACTAATTTTGTTTCCAAACCTAAAGAACTGGCTTGGCGGGAAGAGAATTTGACTCCAACGATGTAATCATTTCACAAATTAATACCTATTTTGAGAACCTCGATAAATCTTATTTAACGGAAGGGATAAACAAATTGAAGAAACGTTGGACGAAGTGTATTGAGAAATGAAATGATTAATTCAAACAGTCACGGACTGATTGACCTGCGCTCGTATATTGAGAATTGAGATTTCCTTGCATTCCTTGCTAGACAAAATCTAAATCATTCTAACTGGTCATTATCAAAAATTACCTCTGGGAAGTGGCCTATGGTCAAAAATATGTTCATGTACGTTTTAAAAATGTGTTCTACTACTGAAAATTAATAGCAAGTCGTACTTTTAACTGTATGCAAGTAGTTGAACTATGATTTGCTATTGTATACACTGTATACGTGAATATCGATACGTATATATTCATAATTGTATACGCGTATACAATGGTGTATTATACATGATGTATACAATGCGCCCATCACTGCTCAGAGGTGACAAACTATAATTACATCGTAGGCAGTTTCAAAACAATCAACCAAACCAAGCTACTTTAAGTTACCTAGAAAGAACTTTCAAAACGGTAAGTCTGACAACGTTGAGCGAACAAAGCACAAAAATGCTTTGTCAAGGGCGCTTCGAGGAGGGATGATTGGAATGACCCCAGTGGGACGTTCAAAGCATCCAAATTGGACCTAAGTCTGACGTTCCAGGAACCAAGTGTGCAAGAAGCAGCCGTACTGCCAAAATACTGTCAGATTCAGAAACTCAATCTACAGGGGTGTGTCGTATATCTTTCAGTCCTTCAAAAACTTTCGTTATCTGACATGTTTTGATTTGCATAGTGAGGACAGACCACTCAGTTCCTTGATCAAACCCCGTTTACATATGCTTGCGCATAAAATATAAGCTGTCTTCATCAAGATCACAGTCACATATACGGGTACATAGTATAGGTATACTTTAATGTCAAGTATCAATTTTTCGTAAATACGATTTGAGACGATATGTATAATGAATACAGCGCATCGCCGTTAATCATTGTTTGTCATACTTGAAGTTGCACAAAAGGAGAATCAAGCGGAATTACTAATTAAATCTGAAAATGTTAATTAACATTCAGTCCTGAAAACAAGCACTCATGATAACGTATACTTACGAATTAATGATACGTTCTGAAACGGCGCGTACTTTTCGTTATTATAAATTTATTATGTTTGTAAGTTATGTATATGAGACGGACACACCTCTTCGCCTGAAAATTATAAAGCCTCGGGCCTTAATAATATCCACTTGGTCGGATTGATATTAATTATATTGTAATAAATTCAAAGTTCGAAATAAAACTGATTATTTTTAATTACGGTGCTCGATAATTAAAATAATCTTCTGCGGTTGTTAAGTAAAATTACCCAAATAAATTTTATGTTAAATTCTACTTCGCAATTACCACATAATTAGATCTGTGACTATTGTGATTAATTAGGTTCGCAACTTGTTCTCTAGCTATTCGTACTTCTGCTAATATATATGCAAATTTTTAGTGCTGGGCTGATAGCCAGTAACGACGGCGGGTAGTACCTTGATGGCGTAGCTTTGCAATATACCTCACACGATACCATCACCTTTTGCTATACCGGACGTCGTGGGATGTGCAACTGAAACGCAGGTTGGTATTATATTTTATCGGATTCTACTGCTACCCGTAAAGGGTGGCATAGACACTGATGCTAATCATACGTGCTTTTAGTAGGCCAGTCGACATACAAGGTATAGTGACTGTGGTATTCGACGACTTTTTTTCTACACCGAAGCAGCCGCGTAGGCAGAAGCCTAAATACCAGGAAACCGCGACTGCTATGAGGATCCCAAAAAAAAATTTAATAGATAGATAGATAGATACATTTATTGTCTTGTAGATCATAAAAAATGACATAAGACTCGTCCTAAGAGGGAGGTACATAGTACACATAATTAAAAATAAAAACGAAACAAACATAAGTATTTACAAAGTACAAACAGGGACAACTTAATGCGTACAGACATTCACATATAAAAAAAGCTTAAAAAATATATCACAGTGCGAGGTATTCAGACAAAGAATAGAAACATTTTTCAACTAATAATTTGCGTAGTTTACATTTAAAACTAGGAATACTACTGACATTCCTGAGGTTAGCTGAAAGTTTTGTTATATATTCTGATACAGGTGTATTCCGGTGACTTTTCGAACAGCGTCAGTGTGTGTTTTGGAATACTCAGACTCTCACCTGCCCTTGTATTATAATGTGTGTTGATGTTTCTGTTCTGTATAAATTTTGTTTTGTTTGTATGTGCGAAAAGGGCGCACTTATAAATATGAATGCTTGGTAGAGTCATGATGTTTTTACTTCTGAAGATATCTCTGCAGGATTCTCTTCTACGAATGTTGAATATCAGTCTGATTATTCTCTTCTGTTGAACAAATGCTCTAGAAATTGAAGTTGCTTGTCCCCAATACGTTTTCTGCTTCCTCTTGTAGATTGTCCCACAATCTCGACACCTTCGCGACAAAAGGGCGGTTCTGTGTGTACGAAGTTCGACATGGTTAGGATCTGAGACCGAAGTCAGGCGAGTCTGTCTAGCAGGAGCATCGCGCGGTGGTATCATGGAGGAAGGCTCTGAGGGGTAAAGTTCATTGGTGTAGCGGTAGAAGAGAGCTAGATCGCCAACGGCCCGCCAGTGCAAAAGTCTTCCGAGACTGTCTGTTAGAGAAGAGTTATCAGATAGTCCTCGTCTGGACAGCTTCGAGTATAGATGATTCAGTCGGGGCGGCAGCACCCCAAACGTGTGAGAATACTCGAGGCTAGGTCTTATCCGGGCCATGTATATTGTGAAGGTCATGCGGAGAAAAGTACTACTTGGCCCTAAACAAATAGCCTAGCTTTTACGCAGCAGCTGCCGCTATTGACAAGATGTGTTCGTGCCAGATCAAGTCAGTACTGTGATTTGGAGACATTAAACTGTACAAGATTATTGCGTCCCCAAGCAGTGCTAACCTTCAGGTCTCTCGTCAGAGAGGAAATCGGCTTGTCGCTCTGAATTCCTGTATGCAGAGTGCTGTCATCAGCAAAGCTTTAGATTGGGTTGATCGTACAGGAAATGAGGTCGTTAATAACTAAGAGGGTCAGTGTCGGAGCCAAAACTGATCCCTGGGAAACACCAGAGTTGACGCTGTGAGATGAAAAGGAGAATCCGTCAGTTACGATGGATATCTTGCGGCTAGGGAGAAAGTCAGCCACCCAAGTTTGCGTAGGAAGCCAGGATGCCACATCTGATCGAACGCTTTCATGATTTCAAGAGCAACGACATGGGTATCACCATAAGAGGAGTTTACTCCACAATTGCGTGACGTAAGGTAGGAGGTTCCCTGTGCTCTAAACCATACTGCCTGACGCTAATCAAGCCGTGACGTTCTAGGTAGACCAGAAGCTCGCTATTTATCACCTGTCCATCACCTTACTTATAACAGAAAGCAAAGCTGTAGGCCTGTAGCTGTGAGGGTCGGTCTTAGATCCTTTTGTTTGGAATAGGGTGGACATGAGCAAATTTCCAGTTTTCTGGGAAGGTGCCGGATTTGTAAGATATCTGGAGGAGACGCGAAAGAACTGGAGCAAGCTCCGCTGCACACCTCAATACAGCGCCAGGAGTCAAGTCCGGACCAGAAGCTTTGTCGTTCCATCCTGACACTTAAGTTGTGGAAGGCGACTCTGTGAGAAGTTCCTTCCAATGTGTCTGGCCAGAGTCCAGAAAGACCCACTGCCATTGAGCTACGATATCACTCTGTGTCTTATTTTTATATCTGCAGTGCTGTAAGGGATAGGATGCGTGGACAGAAAGAGATCCAGCAGGCTACTGGCATGTGACGAAATGCGGGGGAAAAAGTAGGGCTCGTCACCAGGTAGGTCAGTCCCTGGGTAATAGTGAACGGGTCAACTGCATAACCTGCCGCATCAGTCTTGTTTGAGCCCAACGAAAGCACATTGTGGGCATTGAAATCACCGAGGAGAATTACCTCGCGGGGTAACTGATGTTCAGGAAGTCGATCTTGACAGCGAGGTATTCAAGTAGGTCATCCCACCTATGGTTCGAGTGAGAGCGATAAAGACAGCGAATAAATATGGACAAGGCACAGGACGTCCTTTCACAAGTAGTGATGAACAACATAAATGTTTCTGTTAATACCGCAGATGTTTGTGAATCAAATTTTATCACCGATGTCGTTCCCTCGAGTCCACCCTCCACCCGAACGTTTCGAGAGTGGAGTGAGTTTATGTTCGGAATTCTTAGTACTCGGGGGATCCACTATCATTAATTTCTTTGTTGGGGAAGATAACCGACTGCGTAGCTTAGGTGTGGATGTGGAAACATACAGACATTCTTAAGATAATCCGGAAAAAGCTAGCGGGTGGTACCGCCTCGGTCGACTTGTCCCTTAAATAGACCTAAAGTGGCCCGTTGGCGGACTTCTACCATTACCCGGCAATCAACCTATCTTTGATTTTACTCATGCCAAGCAAATTGTAATGGACATATGTAAAAGAAGCATGATTACTGCCCAAAAAAGTTTAATGCAGTTTTATTTCGAGAGGAGATAAGCCGCTTTATAGCGTTTATCTTTGAAGTGATAACGAAGCTAGTTTGTCTATGCGGAGAATACCGAATATTATAATTATACATTTACAAACCTTGAAACTCCACACCATGTGTTGAATATTTGTGACCGTTGGTTCAGTTTTCAGATAAAAGCGTATTACACACCCTTTTTTGCCCTTGCAGTTAAAATGTAACATCGGAATAGAATTATTTTTTACTTTTCTGTCCTTTCTTTATTAGCAGCTAATAAAAAATTGTTTTTAAATTTTTGCTTTCATTTATTTCTTACTTTTTGGTACTTATGTTGTTAAATATTCTTGTTAAGTACTTTCTATATGATTTATATATAAGGCGGGTGAACAATGGAAGGCCACCTTAACATATAATAGTACATAACGTACCATGTTTGAGAAGTGGTAAATAATGTGCGAGACTAATAAGGGCCTTCTCAAAAATGAGGTAGGTGTGATTTTTTTCACTATTAAAACTATACAGAATGCTTCGTACTTACTTGTACTTAGTGAAATGGTTAGGTAATATGAACCATAATCTTTCCGTATCTGGAAATAAAAGGTTCTCAGTAATTGAGATTTTGTAAATATACATTCATTCAAAAATATTATTTTTAGCAGCTTAGTGACAACATTTCAAATATTATGACCTTGGTTTTATCAATATTTTACAAAATACTGCTTAAAATCGAACTAAATATGTTTGGGGAACTCACCACTGTCGGATTCAGTTTTGGTTATTTCCTTGTATTTTATTAAGTGCAACGCCGTGTAAAAATAGTCTCAATTTATCATTATTTCAAACAAAAGAGCAATACATAGTATAAATGAAAAGGAGCTAGCACCCTCAGTTGTACTAAAAAAATGCACTTGCTGCTTTGCCTCTTAATACGTCTCTTCTATTTCTTAGTACTGGTCCAAGTTGCCGCGCCTCCTTCTACTCCATCTTAGATCTTTGGGGTCCCTCCCATTCTTTCACAATACGTTTCCAATTGCTCTGTTTGAGCCAGGAGCCGAACTATCTTGGTGGTCACAAAATGTAACTGAAATACGTATAAGCAGATGTATCGTAATGCTGAAAATTGGATCTACAACTTTTCTTGATTGCAGGAGAGCATGTCATTCATCTCATGAGTATACGAAGCAAAAGGTGGAATTCGTTTGACTGTAACCTCTATATTTACTCTTACTATATTTATAAAATATCCATCAATGTTGGGCGTACGATTCAACCTAACATATTCGTAGTTTCCCCGCATATAGCTGTGCTACGGATAATCATAGCCTATATTCTGATACCGAAACGGAAGAGAGCAGCAAAACAAAGTGACTGATAATGCGGCGTCTCTTTGAATACGACGGGATCCATGCGTACCATCTTTCTGAATTGCACGCAGCGTAAGTAGTAGCATACGATGTGTTATGCTACTCTCTTCCGTTTTGGTACACGACGATAGTCAAAAATCGCACCACTTCTTTTGGTTCTTCTCTACTCTGCTGTGGTGGAGCCTGGAGATCCTCCCCAGCATCTCTTTGCATTAAGTGCTTTCCACTTGTGTCCTTATCCTAACCAGATATAATGATAGAAACGTCAAACATCGTTTTCTCAAACATGTACAAAAGCTCTCGTTGACATTTACCACAATAATAAGCTTTTCATGAGCAATTCTAGGATCTAGATTTTATTATTGAGAGAACTCGTTATCGATTATACATTAAATGCTCATTAGTAGATGTTTATAACGACTTGAGAAATGGCACATTACCAGTGCCCCGAGAAAATATAATTTGTTCCACAATTAGCTATCACATTAATCTTCTATAGTTCTGATGGTTGGAGAAACATAAATTCAGCAACACGACACACATTTGCCGGCAAAATTATATCCGGTTCAACTTCGACCGTTATCAGAATGTTTATCAGAAATGGTTCCGTCAAATATCTGTGTTATGAATCAGTTTGTGCTATAGGTCAGGAAGTAACTGGAGCTGAGTCACCAGATGAATGGATATAGACAGGATGACTACATGTCAAGTTTCAGATGTTAGCTGAATTCTTTACATGATTCGTAGCTTTTATTAAGATCAATGCTGTGTGTGGTTACTAACAGTCAGATTTTAGAATCTGCCTTAATAACACTGTATTACAAACAAGCTGCCAATGTAAACATCTGGGAGCTTATATTGGTAATACGTTAAAATTTACACCCCACGTTAAGCATCTTTTACAAAAAGCTTATGTCAAATTAAGGATTTTTTATGTTCACAGGAATGCTCTTTCTACTGAAGTCAGTCTGAATCTGTGCGATTTGTTGATATTGTTTTCTTTGTCATATGGTGACATTGTTTACTTGTTAGGAGATCTGATCTTCATAATAGGCAAACTCGTACAGGTAACCTCTATGATGTTCCGTTACATAGTACCGAACACTTTAAAAAGTCATTTATCTACGTTGCATCTACACTGTACAACTCATTGCCAGATACAGTAAAAGATTCACCCTTATTTTGTTTCTATCGAAATAGAGTCATGTTCAATGTATGAAGTTTACGATAGTTTTTTGTCTACAGTTTGTGTTAATTACAACCATTATTAAATATGTAACTGTTAGGTTATCCTTTTAGATTAGTATTATTTATGGGAGCTCCGTGTACGAGCAACGATGTTGAAAACAAATACCGCTATTGTGTGTTTCACAGCTTTCCGGCTTTCTTAGCTCAGTCAAAATATGTAGTATTTCAAAAACAATAATCAAATCCAAGCGAATAACCAAAATTTCTGTGTTATGTGCCGCGGTTATAATATGGTTCAAGATGACACACGGGTTGATGACGTCAGTTACACGAATCGCTTGAACGCGTTGGTTTTAACCGCGGTTTTGTTGCAAGTTGTTTATTTTAGAAAAGCGCGTATATAATCTCTGATTATTTTTATTATCACTTAATAATCGGTGCTTTTTCGTCTACAACTGTATATGGAAAGTTTAAATAAGAAACCTTTCATAATATTCATGGCAGAAATGTTTTTTCAGATTTTTTTTTTAATGATGGAACCATGGCTTTGTAGCTATGATAACTTTCAGTTCTCTAAATTTTTCCGCATGTCAAAGAAAACATTTATTGATTCAGCAGAAATGTTGAAAAAAGAAATTAGCAAAACCGTATACAGGTGGATATCAACTAGTGAGTTTATATGGCCATATTTTAATATTCTTGTGGTATATGGCTACACAGGATACTTTGTTAAGCATAGGAACATTTAAAGTGTCCTCAACAACCGTAATGAGTATAACTAATAAGGTTCTCCACTTTATGGTAAAACTGAAGTCAGCCTGTATCATTTTTCCCAAAAATGAAGCTGAAGTACAATAACAATATCCAATACCCGGCAAAATTCTAACTTGTCACATTTCAGATAATAACCAGAAATATAAAACTACTCTTGAGTTGGGTACATACCACAATTTTGCGGTGAAAACTATGACATATAACAGCTGATTCGTGACGTCACGGATCTTATAACCAAACTGATAACTACACTCGCTTGAACGGATTGGTAAATACCAACCCAAAATGGTAAATACCATTTCCATTTGGTTATCCGCTTGAATTTGATTATGAATTTCCATATGTGGTTTTTCAATGTTTTTCAAGTTGTTAACCACTTTAGGGTGTAGTCGAATAAAATGCTAAGAACTCTTTGAGACTTGTCGGAATTTGAAAATAGATGTAGATGTAGAGTGGGTATTGCAAATCTACCATGCCTATTGATTACAAAAATTCAACCATCTTGTGGGACTATAGCTATTAACGTCTGGTTACACCAGAACAAAATAAGGATTTTATTAATGAACCGATCCTATAAATACTCTATGCAAAAAATACACCGAACCATCCCGATGGGGCCGTTCTCATAAAGAAAAAATTAGTGATTACGATATACTGCGAATGGGGGCACTCCAATAAATTGGCGAAATATATTAATATAACGGTGATAAAGTAACTTAATGTTAAGTTCCCCACGGCCCATACGATTTAAGTTCTGAGTAGCATTTACATATTTTAATGAGGATCTCCTGATTTAGACACGGCAAGGGCAGGCTTCTGTTTTTTATTCTCACTGGCGGATCAACCGTATTTTTACATGTGGGCCACTCGAATTTTAGAAACCATGGTTTATGCTACGTCCTTGTGAAGTAAATTTACCCAGGCGTTTGGTTAGGCTCATGTTATTGATCTTGTTACTTTTAGGCCCAATTTCACCAACATTAATATTATGGACCAAGGGGAAAATACCTTATCGAAATGCAATTTGACAGAAGCTGTCAAAGGTCTCTGAATATTAGTGATTTCTATTGAAATATTGAAGAAAATCGTGAAAATTTGACTGTATTATAAACAAGACCACTTTTTGATTCCAACATGATGCTTTTGTACAGAAACAACTTTCTTGTTATTTTGATATATGTTATAGGTTAACATTTAACAATCCGTTATCCCCCTCAGCGAATGGGAATGCGGCAAATAATAGGTCGATTTTCTAGCTGTTAAATTTGGCAGCAGAATTGGACGATTGTTAATGCATGGCACTCTCGAATTTACCAACTTCAATATACTGAAAGTTATCATTACATACCTGTTGAATAGTGTGGATTTGTCTGTATTTTGCAAGAAAATAGAATATAAAATACATTCCATCGTATTCCTCATCTTCCTTTACATCATAATAGTAATCATTTATTAATTTACGGGTTAATGAATTTCTTCAAAACAATAAAAGCATTACGTCCTCTCCATCCTAAATCACTGATAATATGTGTAAGACGTGCCAATGCCTACATCTCCCTGGTGCATAATGCAATTCCTATGAACATAGACAAAAAATTATGAAAAATGTTTCACAAATAATGTCTTTTAAGTCCAAAAATCATAAAAACTAGTAATGTTTATTGTTTGTCTTTTTAACTGGCGGGGATATCTATCTGTCACTCGCAGGGTTGCCCAGTCTAACGACGATCACGTCCCGTGGTGGAGGGTGCGAAATGAATCTATTACATTTGCTGGTTTTCAATTTTTTTCGTGAAAATTTACTAGGTATCATGATTATAAGCATCTTTGATAGATTGTTCGATCCGGAATGGGAAAGATCTCCTATTTATGAAAATATTTTTGGTATCATCTAACCGTTGCAATCGGTGCACAAACACTGTGATATGATTTATAGCGTAACCCGCTGCCCTATCAATACAAATTTAACATACAGGTCGCCTAGCCGTGGGGATGCAGTGGTCGGGACGAATATCACGGCAGCAACTGATGATTTGGGCATGTCTGGTAACAACGTATGAAGCGAAATTCGCTAACTTCACAAATTTGAAGATTTTGTACAATTTCTTTGAAAATGATGAAAGATATGTCTGACTTGGCAGGGTAATGTCGCAGCCAAATGGCAGTCACTCTGTCTGACACAGTTCGGATCGAAATATGACGATACTCGTGAAATCTATTGATACTTCTAAATATAGGATCGTATCGAACATCCCTACTGTCAAGATGTATAACCCAAGGTACCGACGGAGCAATTTTGCGGCGTCATGGAAATAATTTTGAATTTTCATTTTGGGAAATGTCACGAATAGCACAGTAGAGTATATTTCAAGAGTTGGCGAAACTTACTCCGCTGGGACCAGGAGGGTGAAATGGGATATTAATGCACAATCTGGCAACCCTGTCGCACCCTCACAAAATGGCCGCTGACAACCTCACAAGTCACCGTGTTGTCATTGAATAGCATGGAATTAAACATTCGGAGTATATGTTTTGTGACTGGTACCAAGAGTTGACGGATCCCACACATGTTTCACTCCTTGAAATGCAATAATCAGCTGTATTCAAATAATGTCTAATATAAATATGAATGTGTACTCACGAAAAAAGAAAAATATGGCAAATTTGTCGTTTTGCTGGTTTTAGGTTTGCTGTATGCTTTAAGGCATATATTTGGGAATTTATTAATCGCTGTGAATATAGTGTGGATGTTTGTTCAGTTCCTGAACAACGAAAAATATTCAACTTTATGGATGTATGGATATCAAAAAACCTGAATGGTTTTGTGGGAATATCAATCTAAGGTGCCATAATGGGTCTGATGAACGGCAAGTAAATGAATGAATGTTTGGAAACGAGCAATATCTTTTGGTAGAGCCTGTCATCAAGTAGGTGCTTAATGGCTATCTGCAAGAGGTTTATAGGAAAAAATACCCAGTGTCGCATATCAATTGAAGAAAATAATATAAACATGAATAAAAAATCAACAATAGTAATTAAAACATGAATTTTATTATAAAATCCAACATTTCTTTAAATTTCGACTGAATTATATGTAATCTCTTAATATTCAATAAGCTGGTGATGTTTCAGTGACAAGCTGTCATCTCATACTTTGACAGTATTTTGTTTTCAAGATTTTATAGCTAAAATTTGTTGATTGGAACTTGAAGCTCATTCGTTGTATTTGACGGTCTGTTACCTTATGGGTGGAGAATAACGGACTGTCGTTGGTGAAATTGGCCCTTAGTCTGCTTCCACAAAAGGTTTGCAAATGGACATCGAAATTGAATCGGTCATCTGAAAAGCCTCATAAGTCACACGATTTGAATTTCTTAGGAGACATTAAGATCGGTGTCATTGATAAATGAACCAGTTTCAAAGAACTTAATGTAGAATTTGATTTTTAAAATAAAAGTGGAAGAAGTTTATGATTTACAGAATTGGACTGGGGTTAGTGGTATATACATACTCATACGTATCGTATTTTCTATTGCTTATTATTGTAAATTACACCCAAATATTGACAAATTTACACGTCACACATTTCAGTTTTTACTAAATGAATTAGTTAATTTCCCCATGTATCCCCTAGAGCCTCACGGTGCCCCATGGGTGTTTTAGGCCTTAGGCCTTCGTGATAGCTGGAGTATAAGAAAAATAACGGATCTTGGACGATCTTACCGAATTTGTATGCTTGTTTTTAAGATACATTTTCATATTGAAATTTTGAATAAAATCGTGAAAATTCGACTGTATTATAAACAAGACCACTTTTTGATTCCAACATGATGCTTTTGTACAGAAAAAACAGGACAACTTTCATGTATTTTGATATATGTTTACATTTAACAATCCGTTATCCTCCTCAGCGAATCTGAATGCGGCAAATAATAGGTCGATTTTCTAGCTGTTAAATGTGGCAGCAGATTTGGACATTTGTTAATGCATGGCACTCTCGAATTTACCAACTTCAATGTACTGAAAGTTATCATTACATACCTGTTGAATAGTGTGGATTTGTCTGTATTTTGCAAGAAAATAGAATATAAAATACATTCCATCCAATTCCTCATCTTACTTTACATCATAATGGCAATCATTTATTAATTTACCGGTTAATGACTTTCTTCAAAACAATAAAAACATTATGTCCTCTCCATCCTAAATCACAGATAATATGTGTAAGACGTGTCAATCCCTACATCTCCCTGATGCATAATGCAATTGCTATGAACAGAGACAAAAAATGATGAAAAATGTTTCACAAATAATGTCTCTTAAGTTCAAAAATCATAAAAACTAGTAATGTTTATTGTTTGTCTTTTTGACTGGCGGGGATATCTATCTGTCACTCGCAGGGTTTCCAAGTCTAACGACGATCACGTCCCGTGGTGGAGGGTGCAAAATGAATCTATTACATTTGCTGGTTTTGAATTTTTTTCGTGAAAATTTACTAGGTATCATGATTATAAGCATCTTTGGTAGATTGTTCGATCCGGAATGGGAAAGATCTCCTATTTATGAAAATATTTTTGGTATCATCTAACCGTTGCAATCAGTGCACAAACACTGTGACATATGATTTATAGCATAACCCGCTGCCCTATCAATACAAATTTAACATACAGGTCGCCTAGCCGTGGGGATGCAGTGGTCGGGATTCACGGCAGCAACTGATGATTTGGGCATGTCTGGTAACAACGTATGAAGCGAAACTCGCTAACTTCACAAATTTGAAGATTTTGTACAATTTCTTTGAAAATTATGAAAGATATGTCTGATTTGGCAGGGTAATGTCGCAGCCAAATGGCAGTCACTCTTTCTGACACAGTCCGGATCGAAAGATGACGATACTCGTGAAATGTATTGATACTTCTAAATATAGGATCGTATCGAGCATCCCTACTGGCAAGACTATAACCCAAGGTACCGACGGAGCTATTTTGCGGCGTCATGGAAATAATTTTAAATTTTCATTTGAATTTTTTCAAGTGTTGTCCAATGATTTTGGCAAATGTCACGAATAGTCTTATAAAGCATAGTGGAGTATATTTCAACAGTTGGCGAAACTTACTCCACTGGGACCAGGAGGGTGAAACGGGATATTAATGTACAATCTGGCAACCCTGTCGCACCCTCACAAAATGGCCGCTGACAACCACACGAGTCACTGTGTTGTCATTGAATAGCATGGAATTAAACCTTCAGAGTATATCTTTTGTGACTGGTACCAAGGGTTGACGGATCCTACACATGTGTCACTACTTGAAATGCAATAATCAGCTGTATTCAAATAATGTCTAATATAAATATAACCTAGAATGTGTACTCATGAAAAAAGAAAAATATGGCAAATTTGTAGTTTTTTTGCTGGTTTTAGGTTTGCTGGTACATTTAAGGCATATATTTGGGACTTTATTAATCGCTGTGAATATAGTGTGGATGTTTGTTCAGTTCCTGAACAACGAAAAATATTCAACTTTATGGATGTATGGATATCAAAAAACCTTAATGGTTTTGTGGGAATATCAATCCAAGGTGCCATAATGGGTCTGATGAACGGCAAGTAAATGAATGAATGTTTGGAATCGAGCAATATCTTTTGGTAGAGCCTGTCATCAAGTAGGTGCTTAATGGCTATCTGCAAGAGGTTTATAGGAAAAAACACCCAGTATCGCATATCAATTGAAGAAAATAATATAAACATGAATAAAAAATCAACAATAGTAATTAAAACATGAATTTTATTACAAAATCCAACATTTCTTTAAATTTCGACTGAATTATATGTAATCTCTTAATATTCAATAAGCTGGTGATGTTTCAGTGACAAGCTGTCATCTCATACTTTGACAGTATTTTGTTTTCAAGATTTTATAGCTAAAATTTGTTGATTGGAACTTGAAGCTCATTCGTTGTATTTGACGGTCTGTTACCTTATGGGTGGAGAATAACGGACTGTCGTTGGTGAAATTGGCCCTTAGTCTGCTTCCACAAAAGGTTTGCAAATGGACATCGAAATTGAATCGGTCATCTGAAAAGCCTCATAAGTCACACGATTTGAATTTCTTAGGAGACATTAAGATCGGTGTCATTGATAAATGAACCAGTTTCAAAGAACTTAATGTAGAATTTGATTTTTAAAATAAAAGTGGAAGAAGTTTATGATTTACAGAATTGGACTGGGGTTAGTGGTATATACATACTCATACGTATCGTATTTTCTATTGCTTATTATTGTAAATTACACCCAAATATTGACAAATTTACACGTCACACATTTCAGTTTTTACTAAATGAATTAGTTAATTTCCCCATGTATCCCCTAGAGCCTCACGGTGCCCCATGGGTGTTTTAGGCCTTAGGCCTTCGTGATAGCTGGAGTATAAGAAAAATAACGGATCTTGGACGATCTTACCGAATTTGTATGCTTGTTTTTAAGATACATTTTCATATTACTGATTATGTATTATCTTACCGACTTTATGACCCATATTGTGAACCGGTTTTTGTCGAATTGCTTTTAAGTGTGTGAACTATTTTCTAGTGGAATACAAGAGTGACTGTTATTTTACTGAAATTAGTGACGGACTGGAAAAAATACACATTGCATATTTCTGTATTTAGTCCATAGCAGATATGTTTTTTGTGAATTTTACAAGCCCACGCACAGGCTTGCTTCTGGGGGTTTTGTGTTTGTTCACCATTCTTGATCTGTACACCCTTTTATATTCATATTACCTACCATATTATCATTATTTTTGGTAAAAGAACTTCACTTTTACTTGCAAATACTAAGCCTTCGAGATTCTGCTAACCCTATCTGGTTAGTTCAAAGCGTGTGTCAACGAGTTTTATTTAGCACGTTCCTAACGGCACTCCGACATTGATTGTCAAACTACACCAAAACTACTTTGCCTCATTCCCTGGCTAAGTCAATAATTCTATTCTTGTAAAGCAATTACTCTAAGGATGAATACTGTTCCTCATAGAAATCGAAGTAATGATTGGAGAACCTTCTGGATGATAACAACAAGGCGTTGTTAGCATAAATACATAAACATGTCTGCCCACGCTGCGCTTAATAAGATTTTGCTTAAAAACCATTAAAATATTTATAGCCCGGGTAGTTAGTGATCGCGAAAAACTGAAAAGATTTAAGACGGTATACATTACCTGTTCGGTCTGGCATAGGAAAAAAGTAGGACGATTATGAGTGGAACAAACAGAATAATAAATAATTGCTTTGATGAGCGTCCTACTAAACAAGGTAGTTGAATTTTATTACTGCAGGGTTGTATTACATGAGAAGTCTTAAGTTATACAGGGTGCGACAGAGAGGACGGACGTTTTTGGAATGGGTAGTACTCTCCGCCTCCATCTACGAGAGAGGTGGGGAGGGTGCCGTTTGACTCATGAGATCCTAGCATTATTTTACCAGTTGTCGTTATGGAGCCTTGAACATCCCAGTTCCGAGCTAGCAGCCGTCACGAGCATACACTTGTGCGACTGCGACCCACCCGGACTTACAGTGCGATCCTACTGTGATTTTCATCACGGTACGATCGCCATCCACGATGGCGAGAATAGAAAAGCTGGCGAGCCAGCTGAAGCAGAAAGAGGAGAACTTCGCAATGCTTGCTGAGCAGATGAAAAATCTGCAAGAAGCATTCGAGCGGGCGAGGGATGAGATCGATGAGGTAAAAAGGAAGCTCCTCAATGCAAAGAGGAAAGCGAAGAAGACGGAGGAAGAAGAAGAAGGAGAGGACCAGGGAGAGGAGGACCAGCAGCCTACGGAGAACTTGGACATGGATGCCCAAGATATCGACGTAGAAGAAGCCGAGAAGAGGACGGACGACACCGATTTCAGTGTCGCCACCAGACGGAGGAAGCGGGTGCGAGTTTCCTCCTCCGAAGATGAGTCACCAAGGCAGCCAAAGATGCCATTTGGTGCCACCAAGAAGAGTCCTAGAGCAGCCAGGACCATCGTGTCCCCCATGGCAGGAACAGGAGTTCCGCCAATCAATATCGAGGGCACCGCTGATTGGTCATCCTTGAGTAGGATGATGAACAGCAAGGGGATTCAATTCTCCAAAGCGAGGACGGCGGGTACCAGTGTGAAGGTATTCACAAATACACCAGCTGACTACCGTCAGCTAGTCGCACTGCTGGAATCCATCAAGCGGTCCTTCTTCACCTATCAACTGAAGGAGGACAGGATGGACCAGAGGGTCATTCGTGGGCTACCCAGAGAGATGTCAGTCAATGACATCAAAGAGGATCTAGTGAGCCAAGGCATCGCAGACGCCGAGGTTCAGCAGATGACCTCAAGGACCACAAAGAAGCCACTTCCGCTCTTCCTCGTCAAGACGAAGATGCCGGAAAAGCTTGCAGAGATCCAGAGGCTGGCCATGCTCACGGTCAGCTTCGAGAGGAAGAAAAAGTCTTCCGAGCCCAGCCAATGTTACCGCTGCCAGCGGTACGGGCACACACAGCGGAACTGTCGTCTCGCTGAACGGTGCGTTAAGTGTGGAGAGGACCACAACAGCACCAGCTGCAGTCTGCCAGCGCCGCCAACAGGGCAACGAAACGCCAAGTGTTGCCTCTGTGGAGAAGGCCACCCCGCCAACTACAAGGGATGTAGTAAGGCGCCGAAGAAAGCTGCTTCTGCCCCCAAAGCAGTCCCCACCACAAATAGGACTTCTTACGCTCAAAAAGCGAAGAAGCCTATGTCCACTTCTGCCCCAGCAGCCGCCACTGCTACTGGAACTACTGCGCAGAAGCAACACGGCGATGACAGACTGCTAGCAATGATGCAAGCCATCATAACCCGCCTGGATGCACTCGAGGCCAAGATGCAAGACAAGCACTAGACCCGAAATGTCTACAGGTCAAAACGTAGAATCTCTACGCATTATCTCCTGGAACATCAACGGATTCAGGGCACGGAAACCAGAAATCCAGGAGATACTAGACCAGTACCAACCAGAGGTGATGGCCATCCAAGAAACGAAGTTGGATGCTGCCCATAGTCTGACGTTCCCGCGGTACGAGACGTACCGCTACGACAGAAGGGGCAGAGGTGGAGGAGTCGCATTACTCGTCAAACGTACCTTGACGAGTCATGTCCTCGACGATGCCGCAGACATAAATGGGGACGGAGTCACGGTCCAGGTCCATCACAACCACCGTCCCTACAGAATCACCTCCCTATATGTGCCACCAGGCGAGGCCCTAGACGAAGATGACATCGCTGACCTCCTGAGAGGCCCAGGAGCACGCATAGTCATCGGAGATCTAAACTGCAAGTCTCCGGCATGGAACAACAACGTCGAAGACAGGAATGCAAGGCAGCTCCAGGAACACGTCGATGCCCTGGCGGGGGTCATCGTCGGTCCGGAGCAACCAACCTACATTCCATCGGCCTTGGGCGACCTGCGGTACTGGACATAGCCATCCTCCGCAACATCAGAGAGGAGTTCGAGATAGAGACCCTGGTGGAAGGATCGTCGGACCACAATCCGATTCTACTAACACTTGGCACAAGGTCTAGAACTCGAGATAGCTTGAGCACCAAACGGACGAACTGGAACCTGTACAAATCCAACGTCCAAAGGAACATCACTCAAATTCCAACCATCCGATCAGCGGAGGAACTGGACAACGCAGTAGAGGAGCTGGAGAATGCTGTCCTGCGAGCGCACGAGGACAGCACCCGCTCCGAGACTACGGCAGTTCCTAGACACCTAAATGGTCCAGCACCGCACCATATTAGGCACCTGATCAGGGAGAACAGAAGACTCAAGCGAGAACATCTCCAGCTGTTGACAGAGGAGTCGAGAGTTGCGCGAAACAGAGCATCGTTAGCTCTGAAGAACGCACTCGCGGAACTCCAAAACAGCAGATGGAATGCAGCCTGTGCAGAACTAGAGACCCAGGATGGTACGGCCTGGTCTATGCAGCGAAAATTTCGTCGTCAGCGCACCACGATCGCCACTCTTCACGGCCAACGCGGCTTGGCCTACTCCAGTGAAGAAAAAGCCGAAGCATTCGCCGATTCGCTAGAATCCGAATGCAGACTCAATTACCATGAAGACGAGGACGACAACCACGAGGAGGCCGTGGAAGTCGCAGCTGAAAACATGAGGAGTCGACCACCTGGCCAGGAGACGGATCACCCCTCCAGTCCAGAGGAAATCCGTCTGATCATCCGCAGGTTGAAGGTCAGAAAGGCGCCGGGAAGGGACGGCATCAACAACAGGATGCTGAAGAACCTTCCCACCAAAGGCATTGCTGCGCTCACCAACATCGCCAATGCCACCCTGAGACTTAACCACTTCCCGCGGCGGTGGCGGGAAGCCCAGGTTATAATGCTCACCAAGCCAGGCAAGGACCGGAAGTTGCCCCAGAACTACCGGCCCATCAGCCTGGTTTCCTCGATGGGCAAAGTAGTCGAAAAGGCTATCGCCGTTCGACTAGAGAAGCAGGCAGAAGAACTGCAACTTCTCCCCCCAGAGCAATTCGGCTTCAGATCCTCGCACAACACGGAACTCCAAGCGCTACGACTGACAGAAAACATCACCAGCGGCTTCAATCTCCAGGAGGCAACCGGTATCGTCCTGCTGGACGTGGAACGAGCCTTCGACCGAGTTTGGCACGATGGACTCATCGCCAAAATGGAAGCCGCCGGAATCGATGCGAACATGTGCCAACTAATCCAGAGCTATCTAACACAAAGATGGTTCACGGTGAAGATTGGTACATGCCATTCAACAAGACGACAGCTGGAAGCAGGCGTGCCCCAGGGGTCAGCCTTAGCCCCCCTGCTCTACAACATCTATACTTACGATGTGCCGAAGACAGCTGACAAAATGCTGGCCCTATATGCAGACGACACTGCTATAGCCGCCAAGCATAGACGACCCGAGATCATCCGTAGGAGACTACAGGGTGAACTGGACCAAATTCAGGACTGGTGCGTGAAATGGAAAATCCGCATCAACGTCCAGAAGACGCAGGCAATCTTCATTCAACGAAGAAGGATTGCAAGACCTCTCGAAGCATCCATCTTCGATGAAGATATCCAGTGGAGCGACAATGTCAAATATCTGGGAATCGTTTTTGACAAGTCCCTCACCTGGAAAGCGCACATAGAAGCTGTCATCGCAAAAACCAGAGCAGCCATGGCTCAACTCTATCCATTACTGGGTAGACACAGCCAGATGCCGCTAGCGACCAAGCTACGGCTGATCAAGGCCATCGCCAGACCTCAGCTCGCTTACGCCTCCGCGGTCTGGGGGTACGCTGCCCCCAGCTACCGCAAGCGACTTGCTGCTCTAGAGATGAAGCTACTCCGGATCGCCACCAATGCACCTTCCTACGTAAGGAACTCAACCTTGCGTAGAGACCTGCATTGGGATACCATCCACGAGTATATGAGGAAAAAAGCGGAGAAGACCTTCGAGAAAGCTCAGGACCACCCGAACGAGCAGCTACGATTCCTCATGGACTACGATCCGGACGAGAGGCCTCGCAACCGCAGAACCAGGTACCCCAGACCAAGGTCCCAGTTGGCACCCGCTAACTGGAACCTTGACTAGGAGAACTTGCGGCTGCTCCCCCCCCACCCCACGGCGTGGATGCAGAGGACCAGGAACCACCGGGACCAGGACCCACCGGGACCAGGACCAACCAGGACCAGGACCCGCCACGACCAGGACCCACCAGGACCAGGACCCTTCAGGACCAGGACCAGGAACAACATATTGGTAAGAGGACTTGAAACTCTTGATTTTTCGAAAACAAGAGTTTCAAGAGAAACTAGCAGACCCTCTATCGATGATCGCTTAACGACATCGATAGAATGTGCGAGGTAAAGGGAACCAACCCGGCGTTCCCAGAGACTGAAACACATGAGGAGACGTTGTAGCAGACCGCAGGTCACGCACAACACATGGCCTACCGAGACGCTGATGAGTCGGGCCACGCGGAGGTTTAGGGTTTAGTGGGTATTAGGTGATCTCTTCAAGACCCTGGAGCCCCACACACGTCGTAGCTCGTGCTATGGTATGGTGCGTAAATGCATTCCCCCTCGTTAAAAAAAAAAAAAAAAAAAAGCCTTGAACGGTGGAGCACCGCGTTTTCGCCTATGAGTGACGTCCACTTTCACCTAAACAGCATGGTTAACCAGCAGAATTGTCGTTATTGGGCTAATGAAAATCCGCAACAGTTACACGAAAGACCGCTGCACAGCCCAAAAGTAACGGTTTGGTGCGCTGTATCGCAAACTTGCATCATTCGCCCTTACTTCTTCGAAGACTTTAATGGTCGTGATGTTACCGTGAACTCAGAGCGCTACGTCGACATGATCACCAACTTCTTTCTCCCTGAATTACGACGGCGACGTGTTCCAATCCGACATGTGTGGTTCCAGCAGGACGGGGCGACCGCCCACACAGCCCGAGCCTCCATGGACGTTATTCGCCCTTTCTCCCCTGGTCGCCTTATTTCCAGGTTTGGCGATGTTCATTGGCCTCCTCGGTCCCCAGATTTATCCATATGCGATTTTTTCTTATGGGGACACCTCAAGGCTAGAGTATACGCGAACAAGCCCCGAACTCTGGACGAATTGAAGGGCGAAATTCGCGTGGAAGTCGCCCAAGTTGAGAGAGCGATGTTGGAGAGAGTCTCCTTCCGAGAAGGCCTCCAGCACTGCATCAACGATTTCGGCAACCACATGCCTGATGTGATTTTCCGCACTTGACTGTCTCAAATGCTATTTCCTTGTGAACCTGATTCCATCAATAAATTTGTTTTGCGAGTAAAAATTAAGTATTTTATGATTTTTTCAAAACCCTCCATCCTCTCTGCCGCACCCTGTATAAGGAGGCGTCCATCAATTACGTCAGGTGTTCAGTCGAATCTAACTCACCCAATCTCCGGTGGGTGAACATGTTTCAGCCTGTAACACCACCTACAAGGGAGTCTTACACTTCAGGCAAATGAATGATATGGATTGATTCTACTGATTTTTTGACAAATGCTATAAAGCCCGCACTGTCTAAAATATGATGCGGGTGTCAGTGGCTGTTCAGATTTCAAGTGTCAGATTTATTCAGCAACAAAGGAATACATGTTGACATCGTCTTGCGTAATATGTAAAAAATGTAATTACAGAATCTATAACTTAGCAATATTGACATAAAACACAAAAGTGCATACAACAGCGCAAAAACATAAAAAATAACACTTAATAAGAAACAGCGTTGGTTGGCCGCCAGAAGTGTTCAGACAACAAGGAAAAAATAAATGCTATAAAAATGTAACATGTCAAATTACTGATATTCGATCAAGATTATAAAATGCATTCTCCACTAAGAATTGTTGTATTACAGACTTGAAGCGTGACATGGATGCCGCTTTTATTTGTAGATTCAGTTTATTATCTAGTTTTGGCCTATTGCACTATTCCGTAACAGAATTTTGACAATCGTCTGAACTGTGTTTCTATTTTATTTTTACCGCGAGTATTGTAGCTATATAATTTTCCAAATTCCCCTACTGCTACCAAAAATGTCTGTTTTGTGGTTTGCAGCGGCGTTGCCAGATCTAAGAAGTCGAGTTACTCGTTCATTCATACGATAATTGATAGAATGACGTGGAATCTTAAAGATTTTTGTATTGTGCCTCTCCGCTTCAATCTATGACTATTAACTATTTTGAACAGAAAACATAAACCAAAAATTCTCCTTCAATGGAGTTGATGTCACCATTCAAATTTGGCGACCATATTACTGTCTTGTACTCCAGAATACTCTTCACCAAAGAGCAGTACAGAATTCGAAAAGCTTTTCAGAGAGATGCTTAGTAGACCAAAAAATGTATTTTATATTCAGAAGTCATTTGTTTAATGCATGTTTGAGAAGTCAATTTTGTATCAGCTCTCATGCGGTCATGGTTTTCAGCTTTATATTCATACATGAGAGAATTTGAGCTAAGGCTGAAGCTAATCTGGTAGCAATAATAAGGGGCATATCTTCCTCCATGATGGAAGATATTGTACAAGAAATCGACCATATTTACCAGATCCATCACTTCACCTCCATATTGGTCCAACGATGCCGTAGGCGCATATCTTGATTCCCGCGAGTCATTAGTAGGTAAGATCGGCCATAAAAAAGTTCTGAACCTCTATACGGGATGGGTGACGCTTTCTTCCAAGCTCATATGTCCTATCACTCCAGTACATTTAATTTTTGGTGGCATTCCTAAATTAGTGCAGATATTTAAAAATAGTATGTTTTCTTTATTTCATAGAAGTATTGGACAAAACTGATGCTCAACCCGACATCTTGTACCTCTCACCACGTGTATGAGTTTGACCATCCGAGATACATTGCAGAATGTCTAATATGCTGTGATATTATTATAGATACCAACTTTATCATCAAACAAACTAATTATGATAAAACAAGTACTTGGAAAGCCACAACCGAAGCATTGCATCGAGAGCACACCGCTTCATTAACATAGCGGACTGAGTAGGATATTGTACTTCTGCACCGTAATTAGTAGACAAACTTACAATGTAAACTATTACCGAACAAAATTGGAACAGGTACACTAAACGATGTTTACAGGATCCGGCACTGCGCTTATAATGCGATTATCGACAAGAAATTCCATAAATATGTTTGACTATTCTGAATAATTTACGGAATTCGGGATCATTAACAGTCCTGCTTCAGCAATACACTGAACTACGTGCAAATTCTCACAAAACATTCACGAAAAGGTGAAAATATGTCATATTTATGCGTGTGTGTTATTTATTAATTTACTTTGCATAATTCTTTGTAACACACTGGTATTAGAGGAGACAAACTATCGGTGTATTGTTATACACAGCGTGACACAATAATTCAAGTGTTTGAGCGAACAGCGGACTAAGGATTAGGATAAATGACATAATTTTATTTATGTAACATAATTTGTAACAGTTTTTCAATGAAACATTGCATAAGCTGCGTTTCACTTTGGTTTGAAAATGTGCAGCGGATATATAAGTGCGTTCAAAAATAAGCATCATTATCTTAGAACTAGTCATAAGGTAGGCAGTGACAACAGAAAAGCGTGATGTATAGTTTTAGTAAAATACATGCGTTAAATTTCATGGAGAGATTAGAGATTCAGAAAAATTTGAAAAATCCAATTACGTCATATTAATCGGACACATCTCACTAGTACAATCTTCATCGATACCTTACTACAATTTCAATTTCGTATTTATACAGGGTATCACTTGATGTTGGACAGTAATTACAAAGGCGCATTATTGAAACAATTATTTTTTACAGGATGTCAAGGTCTTAAAAGAAGTTTTATTTTTTATTAACATTTCAAAGATACTTGAGCGATTTTGTTGTATACTAAGTGACATATAAATCCGAACACCCATTTTAAATGGTTTTATTTTATTAAAGTTGGTGAATGTATTTATCTTACTGTAAATAACAAGTGAAAAAATTTTCAGCCTTATCAGTTGGACATCCCGGTTTTTACACTGCTTTTTTTTAATTCAGTAACGCTCTAGAAATGAATATTTCAGCCGCAGTAAAGAATCAACGTTAGCGGATTTTGGTTCTTGACATCCTTTACGATCGGTTACGATGTCTAAAGTACGGAGACTTGTACGATTTCGTCAACTTAGTGAGTTTGATAGGGGCCGTATAGTGGGACTTCGGGAAGCTGGACTTTCTTTTCGGGCAATTGCAGTTAGAGTGCAAAGAAGTGTAGACACTGTGGTTAGGTGTTGTCAGGCATGGCTTCGAGAAGGCCGTACGCAAAGAGCAAGGGTCACTGGACGCCGCCGTAGAACAACAGACCGTGAAGATCGCCGCCTAA
The DNA here is from genome assembly GCA_963669975.1 of Acanthoscelides obtectus. Lineage (NCBI taxonomy): Eukaryota > Metazoa > Arthropoda > Insecta > Coleoptera > Chrysomelidae > Acanthoscelides > Acanthoscelides obtectus. Next base: position 36,505,208 of record CAVLJG010000005.1, read on the forward strand.
GATTATTGGCCTTAAGGGACCGTTTCTCCAGTACCAAATCCATTGCAAATGAAAGGTTTGCAAAACAGGGAAGACCTATTGGCATGCGAAATGTTTACCGACGAATGAGAAGTTTTGGCTTGTTTTCATACCGGGCACACTGGGTCCTCCCTTTAACTCGAGAACACCGACGTAATCGCCTTGAGTGGTGCAGACAACGGTCACTCTGGGATCAGGAATGGAACAGTATTGTCTTTAGTGACGAGTCTCGATTTTGTTTAGGCATGCACGATGGTCGTGCCAGGGTTAGAAGGCGACGTGGTGAAAGGAGGAATCCACAGTTTTTTGTTGAAAGACATGTTCATCACACTGTTGGAGTTATGGTTTGGGGTGCTATAGCTTATGGTTCCAGGTCACCTTTAATCTTCATCAGAGGTAACATGAACGCGCAGCGTTATATCCACGAAGTTCTAGAACTCCATCTTTTACCCTGTGTTGACACCCTGGCAGATCCAACTTTCCAACAAGATAATGCCCGACCACATGTTGCAAGAGTCATAATAGACTTCTTTCAACTTAATGATGTCACATTGTTACCATGGCCACCAAGATCTCCCAACTTATCCCCAATTGAGCACGTGTGGGATATGATGGGTAGGAGATTGTTCAATTTGCAACGTCCTCCTCAGACTCTAGAAGCACTTCGAGAGGAGTTGGTGGTTGCCTGGAATGAGATACCACTGGAGGACATTGACCACCTGATCAGAAGCATGCCTAGGCGCGTTGGAGAATGCGTAGCACATCAGGGTGCATCCACACATTATTAAAGGTCAAAGGGCTTTAAAGCAGTGCAATCATTTTGAAATTTTTATCATTTACTTATTATGCTTCATTAAGTACTTATACAAAATTTTATTAAAATAAAACCATTTAAACTGGGTGTTCGGATTTATATGTCACTTAGTATATTTTAGCTGTGTTGTTCATTGCAATAGGACGAAGTTAGTATCAACTAGAAGATAATTGTGCATTTCAGTGGCATTTCGGGGAAATTGACAAAAATACTAACTTTTTAAAGAAAGTGTATGTTTTCTTTTGGACTAAGCAGCTAATAATAATAATACAACTTTTTGCTTCGTAACTTGCTCCGTTGTCGAGGAAAGAAATAAAAACCCCATTGCATTTAAAAAAAATAATAACAAATATGAAAGCAATAGCCTGCATAGAAGGGGGAGGTGGTTATTTCTATCAAATGTTGTAAATGATTTATCAAAAAATTTAGATATAACAAAATATATCTTCCATAGATCAGATTTAATTGAGTTTAGTTTAACAGTTTTTCGGCATAAAGCGAAGCCGCTTTTTTTCTCAAAAACGAAGTAAGATACGAATAATACTGAAAGACAAAAAAACATTAGTTGCCTAATTAAAAACATTAAGAGTCAGTCGCGTACATTCTTTTTTCAAAATTATAATTGAGATTGTCTCCCATAATACCACTGGAATTTGTAAGTTATCTTCTAATTGGAGACGTGGTGGAGAAAGTGAATGAAATAAATAAAAGTAAAACGCATTGGGACCTCTCCAGTGATTTATTATAAAAACAAATTGAACTGTTCGATCTCATGATGGAAGCGGTTTACTAAGTAAGAGCACCTGTCGCACATGTTGCTTAAGTCACCGTTTTCCGGAAGATTATTAGATTATTATTCATGTATTTCTGTACGAGTCGAGACATATTCGAGATACTTTATATAACTCTGTATAAGAGATGTTCTGCAAGTCGGATGCAATCTACTCGCTTTAGGCAACGCCAGTAGACATGCACCATCAACTGATTTGAGCCAGCCGAATGTAATCGTCCGCCCAATAAAACACTTCATTTTGTAGTGCTTTCCAATCCATACGAACATGCCAGTCCAAACAAAGACATGAACGGTCAATAGCGGTTTGGGGTTTAATCAAGCGTATTTTTTACTTTGTCCCCGTCTAACGAAATCGCCGACTTACCGTAACATTTAATTGGGCCATCTGTCATCTGTTTTTTCGTTTATATTTCCATCACACGCGGGATCAAAGGAGAATTGGACGATGGAAAAAATCAGTCCGTTCATTCGGATCTCGCTACCGGTATGTACGTGTATATTTTTATGGTAGTCAATCAAAGTTTTGTAATTTAGATCTGGACCGCGATTGTAATGAAACACTCATATTCACCTTCAGCCGCAAAAACGCATTAAAATTGGACAAATTGTAAATGAAAATCCAACTAGAAAACCGCACAAACGAATAACAAAGTCCGTATGGGAAATTAAAAATCATCAAACACAATATGTGCGCAGGTATTGTATTTAATTGTTTTTTGTTTTTTTCCGGCGCCAGCAATATAATAAAAGATTATTAAAATATTGACCGGCCTGACGAAATTGCCATGTGTCGATTGCTGCTGGCCGAAAAAAATAATTAAATATGGTGAAGGGGGTGAAGCAGGCAAGTGGGGAGCAACGGAGGTGGATTGGATTGTCCGTCGACAATTGTCACGACTCCAAACTCAGTTATACAGAATTTTATTAGAACAGCATTTTAGTCTGCCTGTCATTGGTACTCTATAAAAGTTGCAAAACCTGCGTGTTGGTTAAATTTTCTCGATTACCTATTTATTTAGGCTTATGTAGATCATAAATATTCCTTGACGTAAAAGATACTCGTTGAACAGAACGCCTCTCTGAACTTTATCTGTGATTTTTTTCTCGAAAGTGCTATTTTTAAGGAGACCGGCCAGGCGCAACTAGGAATTTAGGTTTGAGCTAATTAAAAAAATTTAAATTTGACGATATAACTGCAATAGGTACACCTAAAAATTGCCGGCCCTTGACATCGTTTCGAAATATGAAATTCTGGAAACGCTATAAAAATAAAAATGAATACACAAAGCCTACTTATCTATTTCAGACAAAAACAAAAACAACTGCCACATAACGATTGTCACCTTGACATCATTCTGCAATCTGTCAAAGTCGTGATGGGCTGCACGGTATACGGTATCGATATTCGACAAAATATTTTTCTTTCTATCATGAATGCGTGGAAAAAGCAAAATAAGGAGAGATCTAAAATAAGGAGTTATTGAAGGCCTAAAATAGCCAGGCGCTAATAATTCCTGGCCGTATTTGAATATCTAAGCAGGCACAGTAAAACAAAAATAAGACTTGGAATTAATAAAGTTTATTTCGACAGTTGGCAGAGTTTGCTCCACTGGGACGAAGTGTTGACGGATCCCACAGAATTATGTGTCACTTGTCGATATGGTTAGTTTTAAAATATCAGGAGATAATGAGCTGTTATTCAAATCAGTGTATATGTTTTGTGATTCAAATAATGTCTAATATATGTAAATATAACCCAGAATATGTACTCAGTGAAAAAAGAAAAAGATTGCAAATTTCTAGTTTTTCTGCAGGTTTTAGGTTTGCTGGTAGCTCTACGACATATATTTGGGTATTTCTTAATCGCTGTGAATATAGTGTGGATGTTTGTTAAGTTTCTGAACAACGAAAAATATTCAACTTTATGGATGTATGGATATTAAAAAAACAGAATGGTTTTATGGGAATATCAATCTAAGATGCCATAATGGTTCTGATGAACGGCAAGTAAATGAATGAATGTTTGGCAACGAGCAATATCTATGAACTTTTTGGCAGAGCCAGTCATCAAGTAGGTGCTTAATGGCTACGTATATAAGCAAGAGATTTATAGGAAAAAACACCCAGTAGATGATCTTGAATCATTAAAATCGCAAATCAATTGAAGAAAATAATATAATCATGAATAAAAAATCAACAATAGTAATTAAATCATGAATTTTATTCAAAAATCAAACATTTGTTTAAATTTTGACTGAATTATATGTAATTTCTTAATATTCAAAAAGCTGATGTTTCAATGACAAGCTGCCATCTCATACTTTGACAGTATTTTGTTTTCAATATTTCATAGCTATTGGTTGCTAAAATTAGTTGATTGGAACTTGAAGCTCATTTGCTGTATTTGACGGGCTGTTACCCTATAGGTGGAGAATAACGGACTGTTGTTGATGAAATTGGTCCTTAATGATACTTTGAAGAACTGCTGTATTTTTATTCTAGATTCATCAGTAGTATCTAGACTTGATGTGTACGCGTTCCTTAGCTGTATGTGTTGCCTAAACGTCATGATGCTTCAGCTATCAATGTTTGGCTCCGATGTAATGTAACATCTGCTTCAGAGATGGCATTACTGGAGTTCTAAGCTGTGAATAGGTGCATAGTGAGGATTTGTGTGCTAATAATCTGTGTTGATGATAATTCCATTGGTTTCTTGTCTCAAATACACTTACTCGAGATGTATGCAAAGCTAAAAATTAGTTATTCTTATTCAACCTGGACGTTACATATGCAAATTTGCTTAATTTCGTAAAAAAGATCGATAGGAAACGAAAATCCCTGGTTGGTGAAGTATATGAACAGTCACAAGAGAGAAAATATGGTATATACAGGAATATCTATGAAAGATAAAAAAGTTATTACGTATCGCATTAATTTGTATTTCCAGTCACTTATAGTTCATATATTTTTATTTTACGATGTCAAGTAGAAAATCCAAATGGGCGCCTAGATGTGAGGCAGTGCGAAAATGTTTTGTAGGTGATGCGTCATTTCTAATTTTTCTGTAATGTGGCTTAATTATACACAACGCGGGTGCGGCGCTGATTTCCCGTAATGCTTCAAAAGTTTTTGAAGGAAAAAAAGGGGAAAATTGTAATGTATAACTTTGAGGAGGACAACACAAATAACCTATATGGCACAGCTAATAGATATATTTCATTGGTAGCATATTAAGTAATAATTTTTTAACATAGCAAATATACACATGCTGGCCAATAAAAATAATAATAATATTTACACAATACAAAGGATGAGTAAATAGACATGAAGTAACGGCCCATAGGAGGCATTGCCTGTACTTGTTCCACTGATGTTGCAACTGTATTATTAAAATATGAATAGAGATACAACTAATTATTTCCTCACATTTTCTTGCCAGATCTTTTATACTGTCAGGTAAGTTTTTGTAAAACTTTGGACCTAAATGAAGGTATCGTCGTTGTATTCTAGACTTATTTGGTCTAGGTACAATTATTCATCTTAATTTATGCCTTGTGAGGTGATTGTATTTAATTTTTTGTTCGTTATTGATAAATTTGTGATAATTGGTTATAGCATGTAAGAGATAAAGCTGTTTTAAGTCATATGCATGTGTATCTTTGTATAAAACATCAGTTGTATACGATTTGGTTTGTTGAACATTGTTTTGTTTGAAAAATATCCAAATCATGAATATGAGTTGAGCATGAAGCTGCCCATGCTAATATACACTAAGTTAAATGTGGCTCGATCAAGGTATGGTATCATATAAGGTATAGAGATATTTTTCTTTTAAAATATTTTTGATATATCTAGTTTTATACGATATAAAATTATCTAACTTTTTTTTTAAATATATGAAATATGAACATCCCAACGCAAGTGTGAATCCATGAATATTCTAATATTTTATATCTGATTCTCTGTTAACTCCTAATTTCTCATTATTTACGATAAAGGAGATGTTTGTGTAATTTGGTGGATGTGGAATAGGAAGAAAATGGTAAAAAATGTGTTTTGGAGTCATTCGTGCTCAATTTTCTGTTATTAAGCCACTGGATAATTTTGGTAAAATCATTTTTCACTACACTTTTCAAATGAAACCAATTATCACCTTTATAACGAAATGCTGTGTCATCTGCGAGACTTACTATTTTGCCCGCACAGTCAATTTGGAATATATCATTTATCTAAGTATATATTAAAAAGCAGTGGTCCTAAAAAGGTTCCCTGTGGGATGCCACATTGGATAAACATTTCGTTACTGAAAAATTTTGATACTCTAACGGACTGCTGCCTCTCTCCAATGTGTCTAACAATAATTTATGATTTACTGTGTCGAAAGCTTTTCTTAGATCAACAAAAATACAAAGAAAGGTTGTCAAGATTTTGGTGTATTTGATTAACAACATCTAATATTGTGTCTGTTGTAGACTACCTCTCCGTAAATCCTTATCGGTTTTCACATACAATTTGATATTTAGTGAGAAACTGAAGCAATCTAGTAGATATTGTTTTTTCAAATATGTTTGCTACAATAGAAATCACTGATATAGGTCTATAATAGTTAATATCTGTCCGATCTCCTGATTTATGTATCGGTGTTACGTTACCTTTTTTCAGATGCTTGCTTTTAATACCGACAAATCCTGGGCTCTTATATATATAATCATCCAGATGTGATCTTACTGCTCTGCTACTCAAGCACACATCTTCTCAGAGTGCACTCTACAGACTATCTCTGCAACCAACAAAGCATGATGAGGAACTGACTTGCAGCTTGCAGCATGGTCATTGAGCGTATCGTGTCGTTGAGTCATTCCTCCATATATGGACGCTTTTGATGACCCACATCGCTCCTAGCAAGCAAACGCGGAATGTACTATTTACACACTACGAACTATCTAGGCAGCAAGTTGACATTTTGTCGTTTTTTTTTTTGATGTTTGATAGGTTTTTTACGCAACAACCTATATATATGTAACTTCCTTTGTAACATGTTTGGTACATCTCGACTGCCCTAAGAAACACTTCAACTGAACGGTTTTCGAGTAGGACGCATTTGTCAACACTATTGATTGAAATAACACATTTGAGCTACTTGGCAAAGAACTAACTTCTGTCGTGAAATCAGTCCTTAGAATGCACAACGAGGCACAGCTCGCCAACAATTTCTCGTCTCGCAATCAATCGGCACTGCAAGAAAGTGTTATCTCTTCTACAGTTTCGCCGCAGCCGTATCTCGCACCGGCTCAATGCTAAATTATCCGCGCTTGGTCATTACAAAAATTTGAATATTTTCTTCATTTCAAATTATACCGTAAATCCTGCGAGAACAAGACAAGCTAAAAGCCAGGAGATATGCGTGTGTATATCTGTCCCAATATTTACTATCACGAATGTCGTTAATAGACGTACAGGGTGGAAAGCGTTAGCAGTTCGTAGATAATTTAAAAAAAAATGGAACCTGCGAAGTCAAATATAGTTCTATAATTTCTATAATAATTCTTTCATCGTTTGTGGTGAGTCGTGGGAAAACTGCATTAACTGCTTTCATACATACATACATCTCCATCAACACTACAATATGGTGTCCGGCTATGAGAGACTCGTTCTGTCGAGTGAACTAAATCGCATGAAAAAAGTGAAATTGTGGACATTTTGTTAAATTTGAAAGTACCAAATAGTATAACAAACCTGCATATATAGTTACCTACGTGAAACATCTTCGCGGAAAGTGAAGAATTCCATGACTTGTTCGAAGTGATTTCGAACATGGCACTTTAACAAGAAGAATGAGTTAGAGGCTCTAAATAAAAAAACTGTCATTTCACCTAGAAAAACGGACCGAGGAACAACAGCGGCTCATTCATTTTCTAAAAAAGAAAATTTCCTGCACATGTGCGGAAAATTCCACAAATCGTCAGAGTATGACATGTACAGAAAAATCCTCCAACCAGGAAAATTACGACACACCCTTCACACAAAAATCTGTTAAGTCTACCTCATACAAAAACGAAAAAAGGCAGCGTCGAAACAAACAACCGTGATGAAGTTCCCAAATAGGTAGAACACAAAACATGAAGATATTAATTGATAACAATAACAACACAACAATTAAAAATGTATCTCCGTACATTACACACTTGCAACAGCAAGCGCCCTAGCCATTCGTTTTGGCTGGTCAGAGATACCCGAGAACTTGATTTGGCACTGGCATTAGCACATCTCCACAATCACGGCAGCTGCTGGGAAAAAGTTAGGTTATTTGTTCAGAGCTAGGAGTACTTTTCTCTACATAACCTTCTCGCTCTGTACAAGGCTCAGATGAGCCCAGCCTCAAGTACCGCTCACATATTTGTGGTGCTGTCTCCCTGATGGATACACGTCTAAAGTATGGTAGCAACATCTAAAGATCGTGACAAATGGCGCTGCCTACTGGGAGTTAATAGTTGTAGCCTTTTGACAAGTCGATAAATGCATATCTACAGTATAGCTACGTGTATAGCGAATAATATACACTGGATCAGTTTAGTCTGCGAAACGACATGTCGGATTCCCAACCAGCAAATTCACTTTCTTCAATAGCTGTCCAATGCTTGTCTTCCACTGATACGAACTTCTCGGCCTATCTGTCCTTATCTTCATATAATCTTGATTCCACCAGTTGCCTAAGCACTGACTGGTCGTGAGCTTTATACTGGAGTTTTCTTTTTCGCAACAACCCACTTTCTCGTTCTCTTTACTGTTTTCGGACAGCTACAATATGATTACTGCTTACGCAAGAGCTAGATATTGAAAGGCTGTGTTGCTCTTTTGTACTATAACCGACCTTAGAGATGCTACTACCTTCATAACCGCTGGGCTTCTAAGCATATAAATCCTCCGTTCCGTGCTTTGTTATGCCGCTGAAATTAGCTAAATAGCATATGAACACCTCTGCCTAGAAGCAGGTGAGTTCTGAAGGTTCCTAGCATTTGCACTGGATCCTGGATCTTACTTCTATATTCTACAATAAATCAATTCAGAATACCCGCTGCCTTGGGGGTGCCAAAAAGCTCAACGAGGAAGCGTATCAAGAAATAGGCAAGTCATCAGCATTAGGAATATTGGCTTTAGTAGGCATGGGAAACACTGCGGACCTGCCTTCAGCGAAACACACGTCTTGTCCATGCACAAGGAGGTGTCTCTATCATGGATACCTCAATTTCAGACAATGCGGAAGAGGCACATAATCAGTCTTTTATGTTTAATCAAGCGCAATCCTCTGAAAACCAATGACAAATAGAGAGCATTTCATGTATTATTTAAGTGAGAAGCGCTAGATCTGAGTACTGTAAATTTCAAGGAGCAAGGTACAGTGAGACTCAGAGGCCGCACTGCTACCGTGGACTTTGGTTGGACGAAATTGGAAAGGACAAAAATGGCGTCAAGTTGGGTGACTCACTTCCCACGCAACGCTGTTATCAGATCATATAGGATTATATTCGACACAAGTTAAACCCTGTGAGAAAAAACTTAGCTACGAACATATATAACAGATACTAACTGGATTAAATCAGTCAAACCAGCCCACACAATTAGTCTCCTCCATCAAGTCTTGGGGGCAAATGTACGGAGAGAGCCATGGTGTAAACAACGTGTCGTGTTAGAAGACTCACCATTGCCCCGTGGCCTTCCTATTAGATCCAAGCAAGCAAGTACTCTGTAGATATGACCTTCAATTGTTTGACACATTCACCTTTCTAGTGAGTCTTATCTTGATCTAGCCTTTTATTAAAGGATAATGCATGTTATTGTAACGCCATCAGAAAGGTTTTGAATCAGAAAATCCCTATTATTCTCTTTTGACCCTTCTCCACCCTGTACCCGCGCCCGAGTATACTTATAATTGCCGGTGTCTAATTTATATGATTGTGCGACCTAAGTATGTGCGTACTCCATATAAATGAACTTAAATTCAATTACTCGGGACAGCTCGTAGAAATTAACGTACACTTAGATTTAAAGTTATTGCTCCGATTACATGCATTAATATAAAGCCTCGCGACTTTCCGTTCGCCTTCTTTATTATACTTCCGATAAAGAGCTTTCCAGTTTCTTATCTAGCCTAGACTCGTTGAATTTTTTGAATGCTGAGTGACGTCCAGGCCAAAAGTGGAAATCCACCAATGCTTTTTAGTCTGTAATGTCTAATTGTTCCATATCTACAATGATAGTATGAGTTTGAACTGCGGTTTGAACTACGCCTAACAAAAAAATTGAAGCACTTCCACCTCGATTTTGCAAAAAGTATTGTAATCGCGGAAAGTTACAAAAATGGGATGTTATGTTTTTTGGAAGTTACTGACAAGTACATCACGAAAAATCATGCCATTCATTTCCGTGGCTCTGTTTGTTTGCCTGCCCGTTAATCCTTGGCCGATGTTGGAATACTTGGAAAAGTACCACTAGGATTTTGATGAAATTTTGATACAAGGTTACTAATAAGTACGAAAAGGCTTTGTAGATGTTGAAAACGATATAGTTGCGGCTAACTACGGGCAAAACAGGAAAAAAGTATTTGAGAGAAGTTTGAAAATTGGGGGTTGCGGTGCGTATGGGATGGGGGTATAAACGTTGCATCGTTGATATTTGTATTAGTTCTTATATTATTAAGCAAAATCTGATCCCGGTCTGTCGGCCTGTCTCTTGGTCGGTATGTCTTTCTGTTCATTTGATGATGCTTTGACAGAAGCTTACAGCTATGCCATGAACGAAAAAGTTTGTAGTTTCTGAAAATCGATCCATTGGTAGCATAGCTATGTGTAAAAAACAATTTGAGGCCCAAATCTTATTGAGGAAACAAATGTAGATGTTAAAAACTGGAGTTGAGGATTGTAGATTTGGAGGAGGGTATATTTCAATTTTTTTGCTGTTTGCCTTTGATAGTCCAGTCAGTATCGTGACCGCTAGAGGCTGACGATTTTGACGATATGGTAGATGTGGTCTACCCGCGATTGAACAGCTAAGCATGCTGATTTCGTCTATTTGACCGCAGACAGCCAACCATGTACAGGGGTTTCGTGCTTCTTGGCAACTCATAAGCGTGGTCTGGGCGTTTTCCCTGGGACAATGAACGAAAGTATTCCAACTATCCTCTATCCCATGCATGAGATCTATCGAAATGGCACTTCTTTAGTAATGTCTTGTAACTTTCATGTCCAGTATCTCGTTAACCGTTAACCGTACAATCAAATTGTATGGTATGAAAGCGATAGACAGTTTAATTTTGAACAAGAACGATAGTCATGGATGTTTGGATTTCTTATTGCAGTATTCTAACGATTTCAATAAAGAAATCGTCTATTGCACCTTTTGTAGTAAGATATCACCTACTCTCTGGTATAGAAGACCTGGAGGTCTCTTGGTGGAGTTTTCTAAGCAGTTCTTAATTGTCCTGGAGTCTTGTCACATTAACTATGTAGCACGAAACTTATTTTCACAAAAAACTTCTTAGTTTGTTAGCCCATTTTTTTAGCTCCTTAAATGCCTTTACTCCCTGCAAGTTAAAATAAAAACGGAAAAAACGTATAGCATTATTTTTATGGAATACCAGACCAGATTTAGGGTGCAGCGCCAGGATAAAAAGCGTATAAAAGATTTACCATAAAGCTATTTGTAGATTGAAAATAGTCAATATGGTTAAAGGTTCATCAAAAATGAAAATGTTACATATGCAATGGAAACAGATGCAAATGACAAACATTTTAGTTAATGTAGCCATCTGATCAACGACGAAAGCTCTGCTGATTTTAATACTTGTAATTTAAATCGTTCAGGAGGTCAGTCATAATCATAGTAGATTCTCACCGAGCATGAATAATTTTCACAAAAGCTTTTTATACCTTTACCTCTACGTTGCAAATCTACGCATTTGACCAAAATCAATGTCAGAAACAAACTGCTCTTGAGTAGTAAACTTACATAAAACGGTCATAATTAAGTTCAGTTTAGCAAGTGGAAGGTGATTTTGTTGCATGGTCGGACAAAGTTAAGTGAAGTATCTAATTGCACTCCAGTAAAATTTCCTCTCAAATGTTGCGCCGGCAGAAGATAGCGAAGGGTTGAGGCGCGCCAGAGACGTTAGCAGAATTTAATAGAGTTGGTGGACTCCAATACAACTAGAGTGAATGCCGAAACAAAAGCGTTTCCTTTATGTGCAACTAGCATTGCACCAGTGAATATTTAATGTTATTTTGACAGAACCAGTGTATATATTTATCTGCACTTTGAAATAATTTTGCCATCAGTGTAGAAATATCGCAGGACTTGAAGGCGCTTGTGCTGTGTCATATTTTACAGCTTTTACTTGTGGTTTTGCAGGCATCAATCTTTACAACCAGTTTTTTCATGTTTTCTCTTCTATTTTTAGTAGGAAGGGTAACGGAATTAAAAAAAATAATTGACCTATGGTGACACCAGGCACGAAATTACAGATATTTTATATTCTTTTCAAAGCTTAGATCCTTTATACTGTCAGGTAAGTTTCTGTAAAATTTTGGACCTAAATAAAGGTATGATCGTTGTATTATAGACTTATTTGGTCTAGGTACAATTATTTATCCTAATTTATGTCTTGTGAGGTGATTGTGTTTAATTTTTTGTTCGTTATTGATAAATTTGTGATAGTTGGTTATAGCATGTGAGAGATAAAGTTGTTTTAAGTCATATGCATGTGTGTCTTTGTATAAGATATCAATTGGATACAATTTGGTTTGTTAAACATTGTTTTGTTTGAAAAATATCCAAATCATGAATATCAGTTGAGTATGAAGTTGCCCATGCTAATATATTTTTCTTTCAAAATGTTATTAATATATCTAGTTTTATACGATACAAAATTATCTAACTTTTTTTTAAATATATGAAATATACTAAGTGACATATAAATCCGAACACCCAGTTTAAATGGTTTTATTTTAATAAAATTTTGTATAAGTACTTAATGAAGCATAATAAGTAAATGATAAAAATTTCAAAATGATTGCACTGCTTTAAAGCCCTTTGACCTTTAATAATGTGTGGATGCACCCTGATGTGCTACGCATTCTCCAACGCGCCTAGGCATGCTTCTGATCAGGTGATCAATGTCCTCCTGTGGTATCTCATTCCAGGCAACCACCAACTTCTCTCGAAGTGCTTCTAGAGTCTGAGGAGGACGTTGCAAATTGAGCAATCTCCTACCCATCATATCCCACACGTGCTCAATTGGGGATAAGTCGGAAGATCTTGGTGGCCATGGTAACAATGTGACATCAGTATGTTGAAAGAAGTCTATTGTGACTCTTGCAACATTTGGTCGGGCATTATCTTGTTGGAAAGTTGGATCTGCTAGGGTGTCAAGATAGGGTAAAAGATGGGGTTCTAGAACTTCGTGGATAAAACGCTGCGCGTTCATGTTGCCTCTGATGAAGATTAAAGGTGACCTGGAACCATAAGCTATAGCACCCCAAACCATAACTCCAACAGTGTGATGAACATGTCTTTCAACAAAATACTGTGGATTCCTCCTTTAACCACGTCGCCTTCTAACCCTGGCACGACCATCGTGCATGCCTAAACAAAATCGAGACTCGTCACTAAAGACAATACTGTTCCATTCCTGATCCCATTGTGACCGTTGTCTGCACCACTCAAGGCGATTACGTCGGTGTTCTCGAGTTAAAGGGAGGACCCAGTGTGGCCGGTATGAAAACAAGCCAAAACTTCTCATTCGTCGGTAAACACTTCGCTTGCCAATAGGTCTTCCGTGTTCTGCACACCATTCATTTGCAATGGACCTGGTAGTGGAGAAACGGTCCCTTAAGGCCAATACTCTTAGGCGGCGATCTTCACGGTCTGTTGTTCTACGGCGGCGTCCAGTGCCCCTTGCTCTTTGCGCACGGCCTTCTCGAAGCCATGCCTGACAACACCTAACCACAGTGTCTACACTTCTTTGCACTCTAACTGCAATTGCCCGAAAAGAAAGTCCTGCTTCCCGAAGTCCCACTATACGGCCCCTATCAAACTCACTAAGTTGACGAAATCGTACAGGTCTCCGTACTCTAGGCATCGTAACCGATCGTAAAGGATGTCAAGAACCAAAATCCGCCAACGTTGATTCCTTACTGCGGCTGAAATATTCATTTTTAGAGCGTTAGTGAATTAAAAAAAGCAGTATAAAAACCGGAATGTCCAACTGATAAGGCTGAAAATTTTTTCACTTGTTATTTACAGTAAGATAAATACATTCACCAGCTTTTATTAAAATAAAACCATTTAAACTGGGTGTTCGGATTTATATGTCACTTAGTATATGAACATCCCAAGTGTGAATCCATGAATATTCTGAGGTATTTTATATCTGATTCTCTGTTAACTCCTAATTTCTGATTATTTACGATAAAGGATATGTTTGTGTAATCTGGTGGATGTGGAATAGGAAGAAAATGGTAAAAAATGTGTTTTGGAGTAATTCATGCTCAATTTTCTGTTATTAAGCCACTGGATAATTTTGGTAAAATCATTTTCCACTCAAATGAAACCAATTATCACCTTTATAAAGAAATGCTGTGTCATCTGCGAGACTTACTCTTTTGCCCGCACAGTCAATTTGGAATATATCATTTACCTAAGTATATATTAAAAAGCAGTATTCCTAAAAGGGTTCCCTGTGGGATGCCACATTGGATAAACATTTTGTTACTAAAAAATTTTGATACTCTAACGGATGCTGCCTCTCTCCAATGTGTCTAACAATAATTTATGGTTTACTGTGTCGAAAGCTTTTCTTAGATCAAAAAATATACAAAGACAGGTTTTCAAGATTCTGGTGAATTTGATTAACAACATCTAATATTGTGTCTGTTGTAGACTTCCTCTCCGTAAATCCTTATTGGTTTACACATACAATTTGATATTTAGTGAGAAACTGAAGCATTCTAGTAGATATTGTTTTTTCAAATATGTTTTCTATATTAGAAATCACTGATATAGTTCTATAATAGTTAATATCTGTCCGATCTCCTGATTTATGTATTGGTGGTACGATACCTTTTTTCAGATGCTTGCTTTTAATACCGAGTGCTCTCTACAGACTATCTCTGCAACCAACAAAGCATGATGAGGAACTGACTTGCAGCTTGTAGCATGGTCATTGAGCGTATCGTGTCGTTGAGTCATTCCTCCATATATGGATGCTTTTGATGACCCACAGCGCTCCTGGCAAGCAAACGCGGAATGTACTATTTACACACTACGAACTATCTAGGCAGCAAGTTGACATTTTGTCGTTTTTTTTGACGTTTTATAGGTTTTTTACGCAACAACCTATATATATGTAACTTCCTTTGTAACATGTAACATCTCGACTGCCCTAAGAAAGATTTCAACTGAAGTAGGAAGTAGGAAGCATTTGTCAACACTATTGATTGAAATAACACATTTGAGCTACTTGGAAAAGAACTAACTTTTGTCGTGAAATCAGTCCTTAGAATGCACAACGAGGCACAGCTCGCCAACAATTTCTCGTCTCGCAATCAATCGGCACTGCAAGAAAGTGTTATCTCTTCTACAGTTTCGCCGCAGCCGTATCTCGCACCGGCTCAATGCTAAATTATCCGCGCTTGGTCATTACAAAAATTTGAATATTTTCTTCATTTCAAATTATACCGTAAATCCTGCGAGAACAAGACAAGCTAAAAGCCACGAGATATGCGTGTGTATATCTGTCCCAATATTTACTATCACGAATGTCGTTAATAGACGTACAGGGTGGAAAGCATTAGCAGTACGTAGATAGTTTAAACAAAAATTGAACCTGCGAAGTCAAATATAGTTCTATACTTTCTATAATAATTCTTTCATCGTTTGTGGCGAGTCGTGGGAAAACTGCATTAACTACTTTCATACATACATCTCCATCAACACTACAATATGGTGTCCGGCTATGAGAGACTCGTTCTGTCGAGTGAACTAAATCGTATGAAAAAAGTGAAATTGTGGACATTTTGTTAAATTTGAAAGTGCCAAATAGTATAACAAACCTGCATATAGTTACCTGCGTGAAACATCTTCGCGGAAAGTGAAGAATTCCATGACTTGTTCGAACATGGCAGTTTAACAAGAAGAATGAGTTAGAGGCTCTAAATCAGAAAACTGTCATTTCTCCTAGAAAAACGGACCGAGGAACAACAGCGGCTCAATCATTTTCTAAAAAAGAAAATTTCCTGCACATATGCGGAAAATTCCACAAATCGTCAGAGTATGAAATGTACAGAAAAATCCTCCAACGAGAAAAATTACGACACATCCTTCACACAAAAATCCTATTTTATCTGTTAAGTCTACCTCATACAAAAACGAAAAAAGGCAGCGTCGAAACAAACAACCGTGATGAAGTTCCCAAATAGGTAGAAAACAAAACATGAAGATATTAATTGATAACAATAACAACACAACAATTAAAAATGTATCTCCGTACATTAGACACTTGCAACAGCAAGCGCCCTAGCCATTCGTTTTGGCTGGTCAGAGATCACCGAGAACTTGATTTGGCACTGGCATGAGCACATCTCCACAGTCACGGCAGCTGCTGGGAAACAGTTAGGTTATTTGTTCAGAGCTAGGAGTACTTTTCTCCACATAACCTTCTCGCTCTGTACAAGGCTCAGATGAGCCCAGCCGCAAGTACCGCTCACATATTTGTGGTGCTGTCTCCCTGATGGATACACATCTAATGTATGGTAGCAACATCTAAAGATCGTGGCAAGTGGCGCTGCCTACTGGGAATTAATAGTTGTAGCCTTTTGACAAGTCGATAAATGCATATCTACAATAAAGCTAGGTGTATAGCGAATAATATACACTGGATCAGTTTAGTCTGCGAAACGACGTGTCGGATTCCCAACCAGCAAATTCACTTTGATCAATAGCTGTCCAATGCTTGTCTTCCCCTGATACGAATTTCTCGGCCTATCTGTACTTATCCATATAATCTTGATTCCACCAGTTGCCTAAGCACTGACTCGTCGTGAGCTTTATACTGCAACAACCCGCTTTCTCGTTCTCTTTACTGTTCTCAGACACCTACAATATGATTACTGCTTACCCAAGAGCTAGATACTGAAAGGCTGTGTTGCTCCTTTGTACTATAACTGACCTTCATAACCGCTGGACTTCTTCACTGGATCCTGGTTCTTACTTCTATATTCTACAATAAAGCAATCCAGAATACCCGCTGCCTTGGGGGTGCCAAAAAGCTCAACGAGGAAGCATATCAAGGAATAGGTAAGTCATCAGCATTAGGAATATTGGCTTTAGTAGGCACGGGAAACACTGCGGGCCTGCCGTCAGTGAAACACACGTCTTGTCCATGCACAAGGAGGTGTCCCTATCATGGATACCTCAATTTCAGACAATGCGGAAGAGGCACATAATCAGTCTTTTATGTTTAATCAAGCGCAATCCTCTGAAAAACAATGACAAATAGAGATCATTTTATGTATTATTTAAGTGAGAAGCGCTAGATCTGAGTACTGCAAACTTCAAGGAGCAAGGTACAGTGAGACTCAGAGGCCACACTGCTACCGAGGACTTTGGTCGGACGAAATTGGAAAGGACAAAAATGGCGTCAAGTTGGGTGACTCACTTCCCACGCAACGCTGTTATCAGATCATATAGGAGAGAGAGAAAAAAGTTAGCTACGAACATATACAACAGAGATACTAACTGGATTAAATCAGTCAAACCAGCCCACACAATTAGTCTCCTCCATCGAGTCTTGGGGGCAAATGTACAGAGAGAGCCATGGTGTGTGAAGTACGACTAATAGGCGCGTAGAACTATCGGGGTTGGATGCCTATAAATATACTACCACCAGAAATTGAGATATACCTTCCTCCACCACCAAAAATTCCCAACCCCCAATTTTCAACCTCTCCAAAAATATTTCCGACGGAAATAGGTGACATAGCTTTTCGTAATTTAAATGTTTTTAACATCTGAAATTTTTCGCGATTACAATTTCTCCTCGACAGTGGCATAGAAAGTAAAAAAGAGATCAACATGCGTCGCTCAATGTCACGGCGGCCCATGAGGTTCTTACATGATCCCATGTACACTGCCTACAGCAGTGTATCGAGCTTTGATTCTTTGACCAATATCTGCAATGTTAGCCTTACTAGCCTTTATTCTTCTTTCTTTTTACAGAAGCAACACATAGGTTCTTCTGCTAGACCTCAGAGCCTCATATGCCGGTGTAAACCACGTGTCCTGTTAGAAGACTCACCATGGCCCCCGTGGCCTTCCTATTAGATCCAAGCAAGCAAGTACTCTGTAGATATGACCTTCCATTGTTTGACACATTCACCTTTCTAGTGAGTCTTATCTTGATCTAGCCTTTTATTAAAGGATAATGCATGTTATTGTAACGCTATCAGAAAGGTTTTGAATCAGAAAATCCCTATTATTCTCTTTTGACCCTTCTCCACCCTGTACCCGCGCCTGAGTATACTTATAATTGCCGGTGTCTAATTTATATGATTGTGCGACCTAAGTATGTGCGTACTCCATATAAATGAACTTAAATTCAATTACTCGGGACAGCTCGTAGAAATTAACGTACACTTAGATTTAAAGTTATTGCTCCGATTACATGCATTAATATAAAGCCTCGCGACTTTCCGTTCGCCTTCTTTATTATACTTCCGATAAAGAGCTTTCCAGTTTCTTATCTAGCCTAGACTCGTTGAATTTTTTGAAAGGTGCGTGACGTCCAGGCCAAAAGTGGAAATCCACCAATGCTTTTTAGTCTGTAATGTCTAATTGTTCCATATCTACAATGATAGTATGAGTTTGAACTGCGGTTTGAACTACGCCTAACAAAAAAGTTGAAGCACTTCCACCTCGATTTTGCAAGAAGTATTGTAATCGCGGAAAATTTAAAAAATGGGATGTTATGTTTTCGGGAAGTTACTGACAAGTACATCACGAAAAATCATGCCATTCATTTCCGTCGCTCTGTTTGTTTGCCTGCCCGTTAATCCTTGGCCGATGCTGGAATACTTGGAAAAGTACCACTAGGATTTTGATGAAATTTTGATACAAGGTTACTAATAAGTACGAAAAGGCTTTGTAGATGTTGAAAACGATATAGTTGCGGCTAACTACGGGCAAAACAGGAAAAAAGTATTTGAGAGAATTTTGAAAATTGGGGGTTGCGGTGCGTATGGGGTGGGGGTATAAACGTTGCATCGTTGATATTTGTATTAGTTCTATTATTAAGCAAAATCTGATCCCGGTCTGTGGGCCTGTCTCTTGGTCGGTATGTCTTTCTGTTCATTTGATGATGCTTTGACAGAAGCTTACAGCTATGCCATGAACGAAAAAGTTTGTAGTTTCTGAAAATCGATCCATTGGTAGCATAGCTATGTGTTAAAAACAATTTGAGGCCCAAATCTTATTGAGGAAACAAATGTAGATGTTAAAAACTGGAGTTGAGGAGGAGGGTATATTTCAATTTTTTTGCTGTTTGCCTTTGATAGTCCAGTCAGTATCGTGACCGCTAGAGGCTGACGATTTTGACGATATGGTAGATGTGGTCTACCCGCGATTGAACAGCTAAGCATGCTGATTTCGTCTATTTGACCGCAGACAGCCAACCATGTACAGGGGTTTCGTGCTTCTTGGCAACTCATAAGCGTGGTCTGGGACAATGAACGAAAGTATTCCAACTATCCTCTATCCCATGCATGAGATCTATCGAAATGGCACTTCTTTAGTAATGTCTTGTAACTTTCATGTCCAGTATCTCGTTAACCGTTAACCGTACAATAAAATTGTATGGTATGCAAGCGATAGACAGTTTAATTTTGAACAAGAACGATAGTCATGGATGTTTGGATTTCTTATTGCAGTATTCTAACGATTTCAATAAAGAAATCGTCTATTGCACTTTTTGTAGTAAGATATCACCTACTCTCTGGTATAGAAGACCTGGAGGTCTCTTGGTGGAGTTTTCTAAGCAGTTCTTAATTGTGCTGGAGTCTTGTCACATTAACTATGTAGCACGAAACTTATTTTCACAAAAAACATCTTAGTTTGTTAGCCCATTTTTTTAGCTCCTTAAATGCCTTTAAACTTTGGACAGGACTTACACAAGCTGTGAAGCCCAAAGTTCTAAAATAATTGTAAATCCATGACTCCCTGTAAGTTGAAATAAAAACGGAAAAAACGTATAGAATTATTTTTATGGAATACCAGACCAGATTTAGGGTGCAGCGCCAGGATAAAAAGCGTATAAAAGATTTACCATAAACCTATTTGTAGATTGAAAACAGTCAATACGGTTCATCAAAAATGAAAATGTTACATAAATATGCAATGGAAACAGATGCAAATGACAAACATTTTAGTTACTGTAGCCATCTGATCAACGACGAAAGCTCTGCTGATTTTAATACTTGTAATTTAAATCGTTCAGGAGGTCAGTCATAATCATAGTAGATTCTCACCGAGCATGAATAATTTTCACAAAAGCTTTTTATACCTTTACCTCTACGTTGCAAATCTACGCATTTGACCAAAATCAATGTCAGAAACAAACTGCTCTTAAGTAGTAAACTTACATAAAACGGTCATAATTAAGTTCAGTTTAGCAAGTGGAAGGTGATTTTGTTGCATGGTCGGACAAAGTTAAGTGAAGTATCTAATTGCACTCCAGTAAAATTTCCTCTCAAATGTTGCGCCGGCAGAAGATAGCGAAGGGTTGAGGCGCGCCAGAGACGTTAGCAGAATTTTATAGAGTTGGTCGACTCCAATACAACTAGAGTGAATGCCGAAACAAAAGCGTTTCCTTTATGTGCAACTAGCATTGCACCAGTGAATATTTAATGTTATTTTGACAGAACCAGTGTATATATTTATCTGCACTTTGAAATAATTTTGCCATCAGTGTAGAAATATCGCAGGACTTGAAGGCGCTTGTGCTGTGTCATATTTTACAGCTTTTACTTGTGGTTTTGCAGGCATCAATCTTTACAACCAGTTTTTTCATGGTTACTCTTCTATTTTTAGTAGGAAGGGTAACGGAATTAAAAAAAATAATTGACCTATGGTGACACCAGGCACGAAATTACAGATATTTTATATTCTTTTTGGGGCAGATTCAGGACAAACCAACGCAAACACGTAAACTGCAACAGTTTATGAAAAAAGTGTATTGACATTGACAAAGACACAAAATGTAAGTTTTCGATGTTCTTAATTGGCAGTTGAACACGATGCTTGCTTTTCGTGTCTGTGACAGTGACCAACCGCTTACAACGTTGTTTTCTTATGTTTAGATATTAGTACGATATAGGTTTAGTCCTGGAGACAGACAACTGAAAACATCACGTTACTTGATATGCCATAGCAGAAAATCTTCAACCCTAACCACACTTTTGGTTGACTCTAAACAACTGACTTAGTCTCGAAAATAGGAATCCTGGTGAACGACTAGTGGGTTTATGCCCTGTCTATTATAATTTGCAGCCCTTAAAGTTGCATTTATTGTAGGTCTTGTCAGCGCAACGTGGCTTCTACCCAGTGCGAGACCAACAGGTGCCTCCAAAGAAACATATATTTACAGCTTGGTCAAGTATGTGAGTGCATCAATAACGATCCTCCACTGCGGCTCTTTGGTCTATTGTGGCTCTATTTACAGCTAAGCAAAGGAATCGAAACACAGATATCCCTCTTGTTTAAGCTTAATACTACTGAACAAGATACAACAAGCAAAATAATGGTTCCCGGTGAGAAAACTGAATATTTTATGTCAGCTATCGGATGTATGGTCTAGAGGACACCTATCTATAAGGCGAATGTCACTCGATCAGTGCTTACTGTGATCCCTCAGTATTGTATTGTTGTTGACCTTATAGATGCTAAAATGCAAGTACCAAGTTTTTGAGAGCGGAGCCATAACACAAAGGAAATCATTCCAGTAAGGGATCATACAATATTCTTTGTAGTGCGTCCTGTTGAAGAAATTAAAAATGTTAGAAAACTCGACATGGACATAAAACAAATTTTGTTTCTATCCTGAACTTCGTTGCGCTGTTGCTCCACCCTCGACAACATTGGTACTTCTATTTACTAGGTAATCAGTCAAGACTTCCCACTTTCTCTCTATAAAAGCTAATATTTCGTTTTCGGTAGCTTCTCCAACCGGTTTCGGCCATCTAGAAAATATTTAGCACTTCTCTGGTCCAGGGTTGTCAACTTTTAACTAACTTTCCAATAATACCGTTTATGTGCAAGTCAAATACAAGTTTAAATTAGCTTTACGAATAAATTAGCGAGTTTTGTGTGCTGCCTATCTCGGTAATTATCGCGCGGCGCCTCTTTTGTAATTATTGTTATTCAAAATTATGGAATTTCAGATGTTTTATTATGCTGATTTCGTCGCTCCCTTGCTTGACGCTCAAAGCTGAACGGTTCGGGTTATGAGCCTCTTCTAATGAGTGCCGATCTCTCGACTATAATCATTCAGATTTTCTTTGAGGAATATTACGATTTTCATGGAGTGTTGGGTGGCGTGCAGTTGAAAGCAGATCAAAAACTGATACTACGTAACCACCTAATTTACAACACAACAGTCTTCGTATTTACTAAATAAGGGTTCCAGAAGGTGAAATCTGCGTATTTTCACTTTTTGTATGAGTGAAAAGTGGCGAAACATGCTCTTCACAGGTTAAAGGCGAAAAATTGCATAAGTGACGTAACAGGCACTGGGTAGCAGGTGAGTTACGGCGTCGACCGGTGGCACATCCGCTCTAAGGCTCACGAATTTTAAGTCATTTCGTGCAATGCATGTTGTGTTCGTCTATACCTGGTGGCAATGAACATTGGAAACCCGCTGTATTTTTTTGGCAAATTGTGATATCGCTCCAAGATTGCGACATGATTAGTTAGTCATTAAGAGGCATTTCTGGAAAGTTGAATGGGTTATCTCTCCCTTCTGGTTTAACCGGAAGTGACATTGACTTTCGTTTTTCAAATTGGAAACCTGTATATTTTCTTCCATAATTGTGCTCTATGCAAAATTCCCTTTCCAACGATGTTTCACAAGTGACATTCCCGTTTTAAAATGGCGGCGCTATAAAGGAATTTGTGAATAACCTAAAATCTGCCATATTGCTCGCAAATCTTTTAAACTGCCAATGTGGCGAAAATAATTAAAATATAAGTTCAGGCCAGGTATAAATGTTTTTATTTTCTGTTTTATAATTTGATTGAAGTGATTAATATTATCCTCTTCTATCATTCTCTACCTATTTTGAGTAACTATTTTAGCTATAAAAAAATTATTACTAAATTAGGAACTAAAAACTATTACACATTCATATTAAAGCTGACGCAGTTCAATGCGTTCTCCATTATTATTGTAGCATTTATTGTCCCTTCTTATAGTTCCTGAATGCTCATTGCTTAAAAAATCTTCAGATGAGGTGTAATCGCTGCCGTTGTTCGCTGTTTCAAATCTACAGATTTGTAGGAGATGTGACATAAACCTTCACCTTCAAGTAGGCCCAAATAAAAAAGTCTAGAATGGTTAAGTCGGGTGATCGTGCGGGCAACCTAATAGGACCGTTTGTTTCTTCCAACGATTTCCGAATGTATCCGTTAAGTATCTTGTAACTTCTCTGCTGCGGCGCCCCATATTGTTAAAATACAACATCCGTATTGTCAGTGAAGGTCTGAACTATCAAGAAAATCTAGTTAATTTTGCAAAAAGTTGAGATAATTTTCCCCATTTAAGGGTTCATAAAAAACTATAGGACAAAGTATGCGGGCTCCCAAAGTTGAAGTTGAGCACGAAACCAGTTACGGTAGGCCAATATTCTTGGAAAATCATTTTCATATAAGTTTTGAGATTTACCAACCTTTCGCAGACACCCTGTATACATCATTGAATAGAGAAGTTTACCTAGAATAAGATTCCTGAAAAAGGTATACATTTGAAATCTGTTAAATATCCTGTGTTGCAGATGTGGATTCCTGATTTTTTTTTCAAATAACTATACTAGCATGAAAAGCACATAAAAGCTTTCATTTATTTAACCAATTTTAATAGACAGTTGTTGATCACGCCACCTTGACAGTTTTAAATATTTTTTGTCTTGCATTCGGTGTGGCGGATTTTAGGTTATTCGCAAATTCCTTTATAGCGCCGCCATTTTACAACGAAAATGTTACCTGTGACATCGTTGGAACGGAAATTTTGAATAGAGTACGATTATGGAGGAAAGTAGACAGGTTTTCATTTGAAAAACGAAAGTCAAGGTCACTTCCGGTCTAACCGGCAGGTAGGGTAACCCATTTAACTTTTCAGAAATGGTTCTTAATGACAAACTAAACATGTCTCCATCTTCTTTGCCATAAGAACACAGCGTGTTTCCAATTTTCATTGTCACCCGGTATATTTAAGCACCAGATCCGTGCAGGATCTCTGGAGCTGGTTTACTCACTAATCAGTTACCAGTAGATAAATAAGTGTATACAGTATTGGTACAGCAAGGTTGGCAAAAAGGACCAAGGGTAGCCTAGTTGCCAAGCTTCTGGCATACCCCACCGTTAGAATGTGTCTCTACTTCCATCAGATGTGAAGTAAGTATCACTTATTCTTTGACCTTCGCAGTTTGTTACTAAAACTGTGGTCACGTTTTAACGGTGTCCAGAGTAAAAGTCAAATTCTATTAGTTGTTTCCACCAACAGGATCTAAATGAGGTATATGCCTATATATTAGGAATCCAAGATTAAGCGTTCCATACACACGATGGAAAGAACGAGGACAATATGCACCCTTATTGCCTTGACCTCGCGTCAAGCAATCAACTATCAGAGTTTTCCAGTGAAAAACATTTTAAAGCCTTCGATGTTATCATTTGACTGTATTATATGTAAAATGAGATTTTGAATTCATAGTGAGCTTGAATAATACCATTGGTTAATGTATTCTTTGATGAAGTGTTCTGATCGATAGTGATATTTACTGTAGATTCCAATGATATGCTGTAAATGGAAAAAGTGTAGCCGTATTGAAATCATATTTATAACGTAAGCTAGTAACCAAAGAACCGTGGTGTTCTATGTATTAACACCTCACTTTCCCAAGAGATGGCGTAGCACCAGTACATTTTAGTTGCGCGCCTAGCGAATCCTCTAACGCATCACCATGTTTATACCATAATCATTCAATGCCTCCTATGCTTTATAAGCTACGGAGTACGAAACTTGGCAACGTTGAGATAGTCCTGTCGGACTACCTGTATGACCCTACGCCCCAACCACTTGTTCTAAAGTTTTATGATTAATTAGTAGTATTATTACATTCTAAAATAATATGTGTCGCATAATGTATATAGTCAACGCCAAACAAAGTGGCGTGCACGTCATCACGATAAAAATTCCCCGACCTAATGCCTAGGTTTCTATCACAAACAATTGCTCTATTGCAGTTTCATATTAATGTGATATATAAATTGTAAAATGGTCATTACTCTCTTATTATGGTTAATAGTCATATAAACATTGTTATTAAAATATCACATAAGTTGCTTTCTGATAAATTTAGACGCATTATGCGAAATAAAATGTTTTGCAAACGCTCCAATCACTTATCGACATGTAAACGCACTAAACCGATTTCGCAGCGTTGACACATTGTCACCTTGAAACTTATTTAAACTGGGAACTGACATTTGTATTAATTTTGACACTGAATCAATTTGTGGCATTTCAAATCTTTATAAATCCTTTGGCCCCGCATACTGTAAATCAACAACTGTTTGTTTCAAAACAAAATTATTCATTTTACGAGTAGATAAAGGCAATTTTGGTATATAAAGATGCCCAAACAGTTAAATAGTCGGTGTAAGGAACTCGTGGCCTCGTTAATGCACTACTTTGAGCAAGAAAGGGACAACAACGGGCCTTTGTTGCCTTTAAATGCTGTTCAAGAGGTAGGTTACTAATAATTATATGTAATGTATATTAATAATAGTGAAATTTTATTTAATTTTTTGTAGCGTGTTGCTGCTGCTTTAAAAATTAGTTTAAGGACAGTTAGTCGTATTTCCGAGGGTGTGAAAAGTGATGCAAATTTAGAATCGCCCAAGAAAAAGCGGAGTTATATTAAGCGTGTAACCAACACAGCGACATTGGATACAAGTGCCATTCGAGAAGTGATCTATAATATGTATCACAAAAGTAAGATCTTATTATAATAACTTATCAGAAATTTGCATTAATTTGTTAACTAAATTATAGTGTCATATTACACATGGTTTCAGAAGAACAAGTTACGATACAAACTTTATGGTCTCGATTAAGAGATAGGGCATTATTTGATGGTAGTGCCACGTCTTTAAGGCGGTTGCTTAGAGATCTTGGATTTAAGTGGCTTAAGGACAATCCGCGACGAGGGCTCATGGAACTACCAAGTATAGCTTTGAAAAGGGTGGAATTTCTAAGGCAATACAATCAAGCCAAGGTTGAGGCCTTATACCAGTTTGTCTTCCTCGATGAAACTTGGATATTTCAAAATGGGACCATAGGTCGCTCTTGGCAAAATGGAAACCAAAAAAGCGTGAAAGCTATTAAAACAGATGGTAAAAGGTATGTACTTTTACACAATTTGCACTATGAAATTTAAAACTAATATGTTTTAGATACATTATATTACATGCTGGAAATGAAAATGGGTTTACTGAGGGTAGTGAAGCGATATTTTCTTCGAAAACAAAATTGAGCGATTAGCATGGAGGGATGAACCAGGACAATTTTTTGAAATGGTTTCAACATCAGTTATTAGAAAAATTGGAGAGTCCATCTATGATTATACTGGATAACGCCCCTTATCACAGCACGATATTGAACAAAGTGCCCAACAATGCATGGACAAAAAAAATATCCAAGACTGGTTGACAAATCAAAACATACCATTTTTAAACACAATGTTTAAAACAGAGCTATTGAGTATTGTTGCTCGGTACATAATGCTTCTTAATTATATATATTTTGGTCGACAGTTTATATTTCTTTTGTTTATTCCTATTCTTAAAATAACTGCTTTTTTAGAAACAAACCACCTAAAATATACGTGATTGATGAATTGGCGGAACAACATGGGCACAAAGTTCTTCGTCTGCCTCCTTACCATTGTATATTTAACCCTATTGAGTTAATTTGGGGGGCATAGCAAAAGGTTACTATAACAGACATATTGGTAGGGATGGTAACAGTGAAAAATACTGTTTGGATATGTGGAACGAGGCTCTACAAACGGTTACCCCAGACATGTGGAAAAATAGTGTTCGACATACTGAGCAAGAAATTTTTAAATGGTATGAAAGAGAACGAATTTTTGATCGACCAGACATCGAACCTTTAATAATCAACTTTGAGAGTGATGAAGATTCAGATTCAGACAGCTCTGAAGAAAGAAACTCCGACTAACTTTATTGTACAGAAAAAGCTTACACCAGTAGCTTACCTAATTTTAGAATGCATTTTTCTGTATGAATTCTGTAAAATAAATACCATGCATAAAATTTGGAGGACCCCATTTGGATTTTTATTCAGTACCTTTAAGCTATCAATTAAATATGGTAGTTTCATAGTGTCATCTGATCAATAATTGTCATACTTAATGATTATGCAAGTACTGATCTATAATTTTATTATACTATTATTTTTGTTCTCATTTGAGGTTAATATTGCTTATAAACCTAGATATGTAAATAATAAATTTTATTATTTTACAAAAAGTTTGGCAACAATGTAAATTTTTCAACACACCCACCTTGATGACGTGCACGCCACTTTGGCGTTGACTATAAAAGAATTACCTTTACAGTCTCTTATCTTTGTTAGTTGATTAGTATCAATTACATAATTATTTTTATTTAATTCTAATATTCTCGTGTAGTTTGTTACGCTTTCAGACTCACACATGTCGAACCTCTGTGCTTGACAGGGAGACTGGAAAGCACTTTTACAAACATACGGTTGATTACTTAGTTTAATAATGTCAGAACAATAATAATTCTTTTCGTAAGTTAATAAATACTCACTTGGCAGAGTAACAAGTTCATGATGAATAGAAATCGCAAATAATTTATACAATGTAAATTCCTTAATATCTAAAATGGGAAACTTAATTACAAATATAATTTCATCTTGTAAACAAATAATAGACATTTGAGAGAGGTCATAGATTTCGAATATTTAACATGACCAATACGACAGCAGGCTCTTCGAATTCTATGTTTTGGAATTTTGAAATAAATAACTCACTTTCTCGGTTAAAGGTTGACAAATTATTTTGGTTATGAGAAAATTTTGGCAGAGAGTCTTTAAGACTCCTGAATCGTAGTTTAAGCATTCTGTAACGTTCCTTACCATTTGGTTGTCCCATTGTGGTTTAGAATTTGAAATATTTTGGTCAAGAGAAGAATCAGTAGAACTAGAACTTGAACGTAGATAAGTGTAAGGAGAGTATGAACTCTCTCTTTAGTAAATAGTCTAACAAGAGGCATTAAAATACAATCTTAAATACTAACAAGCAAAATTGTAGCAAAAATCAAATAAGTCGTCTTGTTCTCCAAATGGTATCTCTTCTTTGTACAATATCAATTAATAGCAAGATCTCCTTATATTTTTTTCTTCAATTTCTTTAATAAAAATCTTCTTACTTCTTAATAAACTTTTTAATCTACTTACAATGACGTGATCAGCATCGATGTGACCAAGGGACACATTCGTTCTGTTTTCTGGTTTCTGGAACTGGTGTGGTCTTACCGGCCACTAGGATAAACTTGGAACAGGAACTTGAGAGGTCTTACCGGCCTCGGAGCTCATTCACAGGTTTCAGTGGCGATACCCAATTGCAAAAATTTGAAAACTTTTACCCTCTAAGTTCAGCTGGCTTCTCAGTGAATCCTCTTGATTTCTGACCAAGTCACACTACTTGATGAAGGCTGGGCATCCTGTTCGCAGCGCCAATTAAATACGTGTGGATCGTGGGTGATTGATTGCACTAAGGAATTATCACTCGCGTTCCTATTTCTCTTATAATCGCCAAAGAATGTTAGAGAAATAGTTCAGTAGCTTTTGTAGAGTAGTTTTTATTGAGGCATCAGCAACAGTTGAAAACAGAAGAACAAGTAACGAAATGAGTACAGAGAATAGTCAAAGACCCTTTTTATATTCTAGGATTAGAGTTACGAATTTTCCAGAAATCAGTAGTGTCGGTTAAAAATGCAAGCATCTTCACATCCTGTCTCTCGAGTATGGGACGGTGTTATACTCGTAGGGACTTGCATGGTGTTAATGCTTTAAGGTAATGGCATCAGGATACCATAACTTATACACCAAGGTCTCAAGATTGCCGAGATGTTGGGCTCCGCAAAACAAACCAAACTTATTTGCTTATTGCCACTTGTAGTACACTTGTATTTAGGCGGTATGAGGTGTTGGGCTTTTTGAAAAAGAATCGTTATCGCGCAAATATATTTCGAGAAGTGAAGTATCTTTAAGGTATGGAGCAGTTGAATAAGATAACTTACAAAATAATATCAAGAAATGTCGAATAATACATAGTGTGTGGAGATGCCAAATACAACTATGCGGGTTGGCTGAAAAAAAATATTGCTAACTAGATATATGTAGGTCTTTCCAATCACACAATACTCATGATACGGATTTTGCAATTTGGATGCCCGTGTCATGATTAAAAGTGTCATACATAATTTAAGTGACGATAAAACTAAAACAATACTGTAATTTGTAGCAGATCCGTTATGGCTATTAGTAGTGTAACTAAAATACCATTTCCACCATTGAAGGTCTAATTTATTAATCTTACACTAATTTATAACAACACTTGCCACTAATTTGTGACAAACTTATATCTACGTCGACTGGACTATCGTGTCGCGCGTTGTCGACTTTTGTTCTCCTTTTCCGCGCATGCTCTTTTATGCTCAAGTTGGCCATACCAAACCAATCCAGCGCTTTATCGAAGTTGTCTAAACTGAATCCAAATTCAAGATGAGATGTAAATAATAACAGTTAGCGCGTGATCTCTCTGTAACAGGTGGAGACAACACCTCTTATTGGTCAATTCGCCATTAAATTTCAAGCGGTCACCTGGTGGAATAATGCGCGGGGCAGGGGCAGGGCAGGCAGAGTTGCACTCAGGCCAGCGTCCGTCGCGTGTATCACTGCGTGTTCGTGTTTTCGTATTCACCTTGCTTGGTTCTTGCTGTTGTTGTTGTTAAGTGTATTTGAGTAATTTGTTAAGTTTCTGTTTCTGTTAAATACTGTCATCTTTATTTTACAACACGTTGGTGGCAGTCCATCATTCGGAGGTAGCCCTGAATGTGGCACTGTACGCCGTCCTTGCTTTTGGCAATCACGCATCCATTCTATCTTGGGTGTAAATACACTATAGGTGACTATCGCTTCTTCTCGATAGCGGAGATGCTTCCCGATTGGTCTCGACCGCTCCCAATACCGTCGCGAACACTAACGGGTTCTGACAGCAAGCTATACCGCTCTTGATGCACGGTGGCGTAACTCTGGTTGCCTGGAAGTTCCCAGTGTCAAAGAAAGAATATCATTGAAACAATTTTGTGTTGATTGACAATTTATCTTCAATCGTTATTTATGGTTTTATGAATTTGCCAACTCAATCATATCTTTAAATAATTTCATCGTGACTTCATGGTCTCAGTTTTTCATAGATTTTTCTATGTCCGTTGGTTGTGGTACTCTAGCTAGAAATATGAATTTTAAGGTAGCACTCACATTTGCCAATATTATTTTAAAACCAGGAATAATACCGTGTCTACTTTTTCAAAAAACGAAAACCTAGAAACAGTAAATCATTGAATATTTGACTCTTTTATTTCAAAACGTGTAATTTAATTTCAAAAGAGTAGAGGCAAGCAGGAATAATGTATTCAAGCAGTTTTCAAGATGTCCCTTGAATGTCTCCATGCGCCTAGATATAATTAGTTTCGTCAACTGGCCCTAGCGCTAGAGACATATCGGTAGACCTGGCAACACTGGTGAGAGAAATGAGAGGGGACGTCGGCTCTCTTTAGCTAAACAGCTCTTCGTTAGAGGAAGACAAAGACTGTTTTTCACTTTTACAGAATTTTAATCTTTGTTAATACACTAGCGAGATAAAAAACATAGCCTAGAAAAATTGATGCTCTTCATTATGCACCTTACTTTCATTCGCCTATACTTCTTGTTTGTATTCCGAAAAGCAAATGAGATTGGGATACTGGGGTCGTTACGCACGGAATGTCACAGTCCTATGCTTATCTACCTGGGGTGTAAGGTTCTATTCAATATGCGAATGGAAGAATGAGTCCTGGTTGTTTGTGATACAGTTACTAACTGCCGGCATAGAACTGAGACAACCAGGGCCAAACTCAATAAAATTCAGCGTTTGGCCTGTATTAGTATTACAAGCGCAGTGCGAACAACGCCATTGAGTGCAATGGAAGCTCTGTTGGATCTCCCACCGTTGGATCTGGTGATCCGCGGTGAAGCGAGAGTAGTCGCTCATCGACTGTGGAGTCAGGGCAGCTGGGCTTTCTTGAATCCTGTCAAGGGGTATACTGCCATCTTAGTCGAATTACAACGGAAGGACCCCGTCCTTCTAAGCAGGGGTGATCGTATTACCCTAAATATCGCAAGTTTATTGTGGAGTATCCAACGAGGGAGGAGAGGGACGCCGATAGCCGGGGACTCTCCGGAGTGAGCGGGCAGGTCTGGTACACGGACGGCTCGGTCACCGAAGAGGACTCAGGTCCTGGGGTCTCTGGGCCGAGAACTAGGCTATCTCTGACTCTCGGTGGATACACCACCATTCTCCAGGCGGAAATCTTTGCAATTCTGGCTTGTGTATCTCACATTCTGGAGGAGGATGGGCCTAGGAGAAGAATAACAATCTTATCCGACAGCCAGGCTACAATGAAAGCACTAAGTGCCTGTAAGATTACTTCGAGTCTTGTATTGCAATGCAGCGAGGCTCTGGATTGCCTCGCAGCGAGGCATCCGGTATCGTTAATATGGGTACCGGGGCACGCTGGGATAAGGGGCAATGAGACGGCAGCCAGCAAGCTCGTTGGTCCTGAGCCAGCTCTAGGAGTGAGCGCGCATAAAGCTAGGAGGAAAATGGAGACGTGGGTTGCAAGACAACACTCTCAGAAATGAAGAAGTATCTCCAGACATCTCCGCCAGGCACGAGAACTCATTGAAGGGCCCAGTGCTAAGGATGGACGCTTCTGCCTATCTCTGGATAGAGCCAACCTAAGGTTGCGGACTGTTATCTGGCCATAACACGTTAAGGCGTCACCTGCACGTGATGGGGGTGGCTGAGGATCCCTTGTGTGAACGCTGCGGAGTAGAGGAAGAGACCTCGGCACACGTTTTGTGTCGCTGTGAAGCTCTGAGCTACTATAGGCAGACTATACTGGGGTCCATTACTTTGGACCCTCAGGACGTCAAGGCGATTCTCAACTTCGCTAAAAGGGCGAGGCTTGTGATCTAAGGATTGTAGAGGTGCATAAGGGCCCGCTTAAGCAGCCTATGCACTGGCTCCTTATGGTGGCAGGAATGCCTCTAATTTCAAGATTCATTCATTCAACTGCCGGCAGCTGCTTCTTGTTAGGTTTGCTGTTCGCTTAATTGCTCTTTAAAGCAGACTGTAACTTCCTTCAAACTGTAAGCTACATGCTCATTCCAAGATAAGAGCCGCATTATCGGTCGAAAATCCAGAGGTAAGAAGAAGGGGAGGTCGGGATGGTGCCGTAGCAGAGTTCTAGCACTCTGTACACACAGTGTTCTGGCTACGGCGACTACGACGAAGGGTTACACGCTAAATATTCAAGCATTACAGCTCTGCATAAATTCATTTCATTACGCTACCAAATATTGCTCCAGCATTCTACTTCGCTTCATGCATATGAATGAATTCATTATATTAAAGCCTTTTCAATGTATAATTTACTTTTGCGTGAGTCATTTCTGTTCGTTGATCGTCCCGTCTCTGTCTCGCCCACAAACTCCCTTCGAGCTGG
The DNA here is from genome assembly GCA_963669975.1 of Acanthoscelides obtectus. Lineage (NCBI taxonomy): Eukaryota > Metazoa > Arthropoda > Insecta > Coleoptera > Chrysomelidae > Acanthoscelides > Acanthoscelides obtectus. The sequence continues at coordinate 36,538,036 of CAVLJG010000005.1, forward strand.
ATCGTATTCACCCTTCGATTGTAATTGGGTTACGATACCTACCTATACCGACTCATATTTTCGTATCATTAAGTACAAAATATGTCCACTTTCCCTGTATCAGTAAACCAGTCTATAAAGTACCAGGCACAAAACGTATAGAAATTGAGTACTGGTCAATTTGAACGAAAATTCTTATACTAATAGTTTATGTTGTGCTGATCAAATGTTCCCATGGGCACAGAGCCCAGAAATGCTTTCTGCTGGAGATACAGGGTTTGGTTCATTAGAGTCTGTGTATGAGCCTGCCTGCACTATCTTTCGAAACGTGACTCGTCTTTATTGTATACTCAATGATATAACGAAAATTACGTGAACTCATTCAATATATACAGGTTGTCCTGAAGAAAATGGAAAGTGCTCCAAAAGAAAATCTGTTAAGGATGACCGAAATGGATTCGAGCATCAATATTGACATCTTTCAGGTGTGCATTTTTAAATGATATGGAGATATACAAGGTGTTGCGCAATTCTGACATGTTTCTTTACTACTTTATCTTTTATTATGTATTGTTACCCTCGTGCCAGGGAGGTGGTTGTAGATGCACTTCCCTACACGATGAATGTTACTTCTGGGGTTCGAAGTGGTTGTTGATTTGGAGGATTAGGGCGCTGGGGGAAATGAAAAGATTGCCAATTTCCAGAGCTTGCCCAAATCTATTTAACTATTTTTAATAAATCACCTGAAGGGTGCTATTACAAAGTTTGCAACAAACTACCTGAAGGGTGCTGTGACAAGGTTTGCAACAAACTACCTGAAGGGTGCTATGACAGGATTTTCAAGTACATATTCAAAATGATCACAGTAAGCTCAAAATTTCACTTTGCAATGGTTAATTGATCACCTAACAACAAATGAAAACGAACATTAGTGACTTACCAAGTTTCCGAAGGTATGCATACCTCAGGATCACACCAGCTGTGAAGTTAGGATAAATAATTCATATTAAGTGAAATTAGCTGCTTAAGTATATAGATGCAGTTCGACGGGGTTTCAGCACATGGCGTCTGGGGACATTGGCAACAGCTGAATCAGCTCCCTTCCTCAGGGGCTGCTTGGAACTCTCATTACAGGGCAGGGCGTGGAAAAGTCGTCAGGGCTTCATCTGAAGGTATCAGCAATAGTTTGGTGGAGAAAACGTAAGGTGACGAAGACGAATAGTTGGAAGAAGATGAAAAAGTTGGAAGAAGATGAAAAAGGCCTGAAACAAAAATCCAATATGGCGCCGGGTTCCATTTTAACGCAAGCCGAATTGCTTACCTCTGTTGGAGTGTGGCCTTAAAGTGTCGGCTAGAACGCCGTAAAAGCGTCGAAGACTCCCGGCTCCCACATCCCCGTAGGATTATATGAGACATAAAAAGGAAGAACGCTTAGACTTTATTTGGCGTAAAGATGCGCAAAATGCGTGCTTCTCAACAGAGCTACGACCAAAAAGTGAAGTTTCTTCAACTTGGACACGGAACACAAAGTTCGAGAGGAGCAATGGAGCAATGGATCAACAGCGGACTGTTCCCGGACTGAAAGGACCGAACACTTGTCAAAATGTAACATTGAGGTGGTTAGGAAAGAAACGAAGACGTAAACAATTCTCAGATGAAGGGGCCTCAACTACAAAATGAGGTAATAGGTGGAGAGTTACGTATAAACCATAGAGAAAATCTTCAGGTAGTTAATCTAGAAATATGTCTACCCTTGTTTAGTGTTTACGATTATTGCAGGGTCACGGCAGTTCCTACAAGGTTTGGACAAAGTTTAGGGCTGATCCCACGGACCACGATAGCATCTAGGACTTTAGATTGTGAATCTAGTCTTGGTAACCGCTCACAGTGTACAATTTTCAGCTAATAAATCTTGAATTCTGAGGCAAGAGTATGATTTCAAATTAAACCCGTAACAGTATAATCAGATAACCGTTCTAATAAAACAGTATCAAACCTGATGTCAGGAGACAGTCATGAGGACGTGAATCTGATTGTGCAGAAATATACGGGTTGTTCCGTTTAGAATTTTTGAGAAAAAAAACGTTTTCTGTTTTGCAGCATCCTGATAAAGTTGTCGAACTTCTCCATCCAAAATTTAGCGGAAAACTAACCAAAATGGTAGACGTCAAAGCCTTCAAAGATAGGCATCTTACCTTGTTCCATTAAGAAACGTGTTTGTTGTGCCACGGAATTGTGCAACACCCTGTATATTTCAAACTAAGTTAGAAATACATGCCTATCAGATGTCAATCGTTTTCTATTAACATATGTATCTAATACTTTTCTTAAATAACTTCCCATTTCCGTTGGGACACCCTGTAAATGTTGGAGGTATTCATGTGACTTTTATAGTACTGTGTTAAGTTCCCTGAATAAATTAAAGTCAAGTTGGTTTTCGTAGAATAGTGCACAGGGCCTAAGGCACCAAACTTTAACTTCCTGTATCCCCAATAGAAAGACTTCTGGGGTTTGTATCCGTTGGAACATTTGATCAGCACGAGAAATATCATTTTATAAATTTTCTTTAGAATTGACCGATGAGCAAATTCCATATGTTTTGTCCCTGCGACTTTCCGATCTATCGATATGTTTTTATGGCATAGCTTAGATGTCCACCTTTTCTACTATACCCATAAGGATTAGTGTCAAATGTGCGGGTATTATGTAAAAAACCTATAAAACGTCAAAAAGACCTATAAGATGTCATCTTGCAGACTAAGTAGTTTTTAGGGCGCAAACAGTCATTCCACGTTTGCTCACTAGGATCGTTGTGAACGTCCATCTATGGAGGAATCACTCAACTAAATTACACGCATTGTTAGTTGCATATGTTTTGTGAGGTCGTGTGGTCTGTGTCTGTAGTTTTTATCCGAGAAGAAAGTTGGTTGAATAGCAAGATCGCATCTAGATGATTATTTGCTGTGTGAGAAAATCATTACCTACTGAATATATTATGCTACCAATGAAGTATATCTGTTAGCTGTGCCCGACGGGTTATTTACATGTTTCCTTTCTGAAGACAGGTTGTGTTCAAAGTTACAAATTACGAAAAAGTTTGAGGACAATTACGGAAAATCATCAGCGCCTCCGCGTTGTGTGTAATTACTGTTGGCATGTATATGGCTTGTAATTCGACAGTGTACCACAGTAATTATAATTATTATTTATCTCTCTCATTTTTGAAATTCAGCAAATTTGCATATGTGATTTCCAGAATGCTTAAGAAAAAGTGAATGCGCAACTAATTCCTAGCTTTGAGTCTCAATTAAGTTTATTTGAGACAAGAATCCATTGGAATTATCAACACATACATCTCACAGCTTAGACCTCCAGTAATGCCATCGCTGAAGCAGATTTTACATCATATTAGAGCCAAACATTGATATCTGAAGCCTCATGACGTTTAGGCAACACGTTCAACTAACTGCTGAGTTAACATCTTGTAGAAAACCTACATAATGTCAAAAAACACCAGTATAATGTCACAAAAATCGATATAATGTCACTTTTCAAGAAACATAATACCCGTGCCTGGGCACCATTCTGATCGTCCCCTTGTGTGTGCTATTATCGTGTCGATGGTGCGTAGGCGATACGCTGTGAATACCAGAAAATCATCTTTAACGTTCCACAAGTCATTAAGTGAAAGAATTTATTTTTGTAGTTTAACCTCTAATCCCTTTCTGTGACTCCAAATCGTGAGGCGCTATGTATACTGAGTGACAAAGAAGATAAACATGTTTATTAGAAATCAAGAATTTTTAACCTATCGATTTATCTTGCCATGAACAACAAGTGATAAAATGGTCAGGTTTTTCTATTAAGTTTTTGTGGGGGTTGCGTGTATTGTTTGGTGACAAAGAGGCATTAAATTTTTGCACATTTACGGCGTCAGTTAAACTCATCCTGATGACATTCGCACAACAACGAATCTTGTTTATGAAGTAAGAAATGCTCTCCATGAATTCCGAAATGAGCAATGGAACGACTTTCTGGCGGGGATGCTTGACTCAAGTACTCCTCTCTGGAAAGTGGCGAAGTCGCTCAGAAACGGTAAGCGAGAACAACTCCTGCACATCCACGGTCCTGGGGGTATAGTCTTCAGGACAGAGGACAAGATCGAGGTTTTCGCTGATGCTATGGAAGGACAGTTCTCTCCCAACTATGATCTTGATAATGATCTCTGCGAGGAGCAACAAATTGTAAGATCCGTCAGGAGATATTTTAGGGCCAACGGCGTCAGTGATCCCGGCACCGCCATTAGTCATCCTTCCTCAGAAGATTCTTTTCTGGAAGATTCTTCAGCTGAAGAGTGGACGTCAGCGGCTTCTCCTGAGATCCCGCATTGCACACCAGCAAAGCTTCAAGGTCATATTAAAGACCTGAAGGTGCGTAAAGCGCTTGTGGACGATCAAGTCACTAATAAGGCACTGAAGCTGCTTTCACGGAAGTCCTTGACTTATCTGGTGGCTATTATCAATGCCATGCTAAGGCATGTCAATGAGTGTATAAGAAAGTGTGGATCCTCAACTCATTACTGAACCAGCTTCTGCAGTCGAATCAAACCGAATATTTAGTCATTTTACTAGTAATGTACACTGAACATATATGCCAAAAATTATTAAAATCGGATAAACATACGCAGGTGTTTACCTTTTTTTGTCACTAAGTATATTTTCCATCCATATGTATGATGCAAGATTCTAAAATGTGGAGCCATTGTCGCAAGTTAAAAACATAATGGGTTACTAACGCCGCGGTAATGCAACGGTTGCAAAAGGATCCTCAAATCTTAAACTTCAATACACGTACTTTGGATACTTAACGAGACAGCCATAAGTACAGAATTTCCCAACTCATATTACAAGAAAAGGGCAGAAGGGAATAGGGAACCAGGACGCCGCCGCATATCCAGGCTAAGGACCTGAGGCAATTGAGACGCTTATGAACAACCAAACCATGTAAAAAACCCCTTAATAAAATAAGATTGGCCATTGTGGTCGGCAAGGTTCACTGAAGACAGGAGCTCCTAGAAGAGGAAGATAATACCAAATGCATCGGCAATTTTATCAAGTTACTTGCGTACCGTGCATGCATTTTGGCCAGTGTGAACTAGACATCTAACTTAAGATGGTGTTTGATACAAGCCTCCATGAAGGCCACTGATTTTACAAAAAACCTTAAGAGCTCTTACTAGTGTTGTTGTAGACCGTGGTGAACAGTTCCTGTGAAGTGTGCATGTCCGTTTCATAACCCATCTGGTCGTTTCGTGAGTTGACTAGTCATTTCTAGGATTGACCGTAGTTCAAGCTTCATAATTTACATCAATGAAAATATCGAAGCTTTTTCTATCAAAAGAAAAGAAATTAACTGCTACTGGCTATGCCAGTCAGAGGACATAGTTGTTCCTCCCGTGGATTGTCATTGACCGCCAAAGGTCTCACAGTGATAACCACTTACCCAATTCCATAATGAGTATAACCAGTTTACATCTATATAAAGCGAATGTTAAAGATTTTAGTTAAACAATCCCTTCGATAGCGTTTCGGAATACTTTATCAGTGTTTTTGAATGAAATATGTGGTTTATCTACTTATCACTCATGCTTATAATTTGTATTTCATCGTGCGCGATTCTCTATTACATGTCTATTTATGTTGTTTGTGAAATTTTATGTATTGATTTTATAACAGTTGTTTATTTTATACATGACCAGAGACTATTTGTAAAGCAACTAAATTGCTTTCTTATTTAAAATTCCGAATCTATCATTGTATAGTCGTATGGAAAGCAAATGTATTCATTTATTTCGCTTGTACGATGGCAAATTATTTGGGAAATCGAAAGAGAGAGAAATTCGGATCTGTATTTGGAAATAGGGAGAGATTGTCAGTTAGGAGTTCGGCCGAAACGCTTGCACACAGAGCCTGTGCAGCGTATGAAATCAGCTAAAAAATATCTCTCATTCGCGACGGGCGACCGCGCTTTTTTTCATCCCTTCCACGTATGGTCGGATAGGGCGGGGGTGAAAGGGGTAAGCGGGGGTTCGGGAGGCATCGATCGAGGGTGGCTGCGACGCCACGTCCATTGTTTAATGCCGATTGCATTTTTTCGGCGTTTTATTTTTAATATACGAACAGATTTATTGTTATATGTAGTTATGACGGGATCTACTTTCCGCTACCGTATTTGCAGATGAATATTTATATCCATCGGTTGGCGCAGACTTTTTTGTATTAAAATGATGCATATCGAAATTAGCCGCCTTTTTATTTTGACTTATTTTCGTTTGAATTACCCGTGGATAACTACTGCACGGTACATGGGCGGTGAAGCAAAATAGGAAACAAAGTCAGAAAACTGAATTTTTTGTAGGGGCTACAATATAGTAGAGGCACTGATATACTGGTACTCTTGTGACGGACAGTGGAATCATTAGTTAAGCGTCCTTCTCAGCACCCCAATTAACTTGGTAGGTGATAGTCGAGGTATGCGTTACGATATCAGAGCAGAAATGCAAGTTAGTAAAAATGACAAATTGAAATGCATTTTTTTGTATTTCGAAATATTTCAATCGAACAAAAAACCCGGTTTCAGCCAACAGCCTTAAAAAACGGACAGCTCATATAGGATACCTATAGTAGATGACATATTACCAATGTATGTTGTAATGATACAAGAAGTCATAATACGACAAGCGCTTCGAATACTAAAGGACGCGTTAGGCAGATCCGTCAGTTGCCATAAACAACCTTCATAATAAAAATGCAAACAGTGTAGCGATTATTCCTTCACGATCGCCTATCATTTCATTTATATATTTTCCGTAAACTACATTTTTGCATTTCTCTTATTGCCAGTAGATGAACAAAGAGACATTTACAGGGTGGCGCATCGAAAACGAAACAGACGCATTTACTGACAGCTCAGTCTTTTTTTGGAAAAACGCTCAGACCCGTCGATTTTGTTTTCGAGGGGGACACAGGTTTGGCAAAAAATCACGTTAACACGTGCAGCCCCCTGGGTGACACCAACCCTAAAATCTTAAATGGAAAGGGGGATCGAATGATACCTTATTTTAAAGGTCTTTCAATTCCCTTTATAATGATGTAAAATACATGAGCTTCAGTTCAGTAGTTTTGAAGATATATTGATTTAAAACTTAAAGTAGACTTTAATAGGTACATCAGATTAGTTTGTACTACTTTCAGAAGAAATTTGACTAAAAGAATTTACTTAATAAGTAAATGCTTTTTTTCACTACGCCCGTGGGTTGTTGTTGAAAATAGCTATTGGAGCGTTTTTCTGTGGCAAAAAAGTTATTTCTTGAAGAAAGATAAGGAAATATCTCGTACTTATTTTAAATCGAAATTTAATACATAGTTTGCGATTGATTTGACCAAACTTTGTTGCTAAAATAACTTGTAACGCTTTATTACATAAATTAACCATGGTATATTCCACAGCAGAAAGAGTTGAAATTATGGAAATATTTTTCGGAAATAATCAGTAACAGCAGAAATATTTAATGTGCGACATGGGAACAGTAACGTGCATCGAAAATATGTTCTAGAACTTGTAGCTAAATTTCGGGAAACTGGGTCAGTCGCCAATAAAAAGAATTTGGGGTTTTAGTTCAAGTTTATGTAGATCCTACGTTATGTTCTCGCAAATTGGAGACTGTGTGTAGTGTTCGTCGACGCACTGTCCAACGGGTTCTAAAGACCCATAGTTTTTATCCGTATAAAATTCACCTGGTACGAGAACTTAATGAACACGATTTTGATCGGCGATTACAGTTTTGTGAAGATATGAGTGAACGAATTATAAACGATGAACATTTTCTACTCAACACTTGCTTTTCCGACGAATGTTCCTTCTTCTTAAATGGCGTAGTAAATCGTCATAACTGCTGATATTGGTCCGATTGTAATCCCAGAATTTATCATGAGGTTCATACACAGCAGCCACAAAAATTAAATGTTTGGGCTGGTATTTTTGGCGATCATTTAGTTGGTCCTTTTTTCTTACCTGGAAATTTGACCGGTGAAATGTATTTGGAATTACTGGAAGATGCCATAGATCCTGCATTAACAGCCATAATTGAAAATCAGAATGATCGGCGGTACATTGCAAAAAGGTTGATGTTCCAACTGGATGGTGCCCCACCACATTACGCATTACGTGTTCGACAATATTTAGATCAGACGTTTCCAGATCGATGGATTGGTAAAAGAGAAAACTTTTTCTCTGCTGTTTTGGGGTAACTAAACACATACTTGATACAGATGCAAAGGTTTTGGAGGAAGGAGGTGTTAGAAAGGAGAAAAGTGCGACAACTTATTGGTACCTTGCGAGGTAAAGAAAGAAACTACAATAGAAAAAAGTCGAAACGGATATACCTTTCTGTAACTCTTTCTGTAGCAAAGCTGCATAAAATAAATAATAGGCAACGTAATCCTGAAGATCAAGAAATAACCTTTTCAGAAATATATTTTCGAATGATGAATAATAAGGACAAAAAAGAAGGTGGAGACAAGCTATGCGATTGCCTGTACGAAGGGACTGCAATACATATTTAATCTATAACATAAATTATTTATTTGAAGAAAAATAAATAATTTTTTTCACTCACAGTATGTAACATTTTGTGTGCAAAACCGGATATAGCCAATGTTTTTTTGTTAATAACGTCGAGTTGTTTACTTTTCTTACAAAAAAAATATACCTCAATCAGTTGGTCAACCTCATTAAATTGAAACCGTTTTCTCAAAATAACACGTTTTCTTAAAATAAATATGTAGGGTGTTTCTTTCTTCGCCTGAAAAAACTGTAAAAGTAGATATATCCGGTTTTGCCCGCGAGCTCCTCAGTTTCAAAGGCAAATGTACGGGGAAATCTATGATGTGGCAGTTGCATTAACGTACATCAAAGAATGTCGATACACCCTCACCAACCCCCCTATAACCTCCACCTTCCAATTCTTCACCAGCAAATTTTTTTTCATAAATGTCCAGTAGCCCCTGAAAGGTCACAGAGCGGAGTTTGAGCGATTTTGTTTTCTTCCATTTCTGCCTCTGAACCGAATTTCAAAAACTACGAAGCCGTTTCGTCCTTGGCATAGTAATTAATAGCTTTGTATGGAAGATTCATCAAAATCGAGCAATATTTTCTAAGCTATAGACGGGCCAAGGGTTAGCGGACAGACACATAGACAGACCGGCAGACCGACAGACTGTCGGAAATGACTGACATAGTTTTTCGTGTCATATAACATCCAAAAAAACATAATATCTCATTTTCAAAATTTTACGCGATTACAACAGTAGACCTCAATGACTTTTTTCAGCGGCAACCGCAAACATGACTGATAACAATACTACCCTGACGTACCAATATGAGCTTAACGTTCAGATGAAACTAATTCTGAAAAAATGAAAAACACTTCTCAAAAAATAAAATAGTTTCAGCCGCAGAAAAATAACCCGAAAAATCTGTATCATGTAATTTGGGCGTATGTAGCTCTGTGGCTCTAGAAATGTTCATTCATTGTTCATTGCTCATTTTACAATCGCACATAATAATTCTTTTCACTGCCAATCGGCACGGGTATCATGTATCTTGAAAAGTGACATTATACTGTTTTTTTGACATTATGTTGGTTTTTTTACAAGATGGTAACTTAGCACTTAGTTGTACATGTTGCCTAAACGTCATGAGGCTTTAGTTATCAATTTTTGGCTATGATGTAATGTAAAATCTGCTGCAGAGATGACATTACTGGTGGTCTAAGCTGTGAGTTGTATGTGTTGATGATAATTCCATTGGATTCTTGTCTCAAATACACTTAATCGAGATTCAAAGCTAGAAATTAGTTGCCAGCAACTTTTCCTTATACATTCTGGAAATTACATACACAAATTTGATGAATTTCAAAAATGAGAGAGATCAGAAATAATTATATTCACTGTACACTGTCGAAAGTACAAGCCATATTCATGCTAACAGTAATTACACACAACGCGGGCGCAATGATGATTTCCCGTAATTCTCTTCAGTTTTTCGTAATTTATAACTTTGAACATAACCTCTCTTCAGGAAGCACAACTTATAAATAACCCGTCATATTCAGCATATTCAGTAATTATTTTCTCACACAGCAAATATCACTAATTTTATACACATGCAGACCAATACACATGATCATCCAGATGCGATCTTGCTATTCAACCAACTTTCTTCTCAGAGATAAAAACTACAGACACGGATCACTCAGCCTCACAAAACTATGCAACCAATAATGCATATAGTTTAGTTGAGTGATTCCTCCGTAGATGGCCGTTCACAACGATCCTGGTGAGCAAACGTGGAATTACTATTTGCGCCCTAAAAGCTACCTAGTCTGCAAGTTGATATCTTATAGGTTTTTTTTGACGTTTTGTAGGTTTCTTACATGATACCCGTGCGGATATATCGCCATTGTTGACCGCAGCTCCACATTTATCTCCTTAGGTAAATAATGAATACAAAAAACATCTAGGTGAGCAATAATGCCTTTTGAAATTGTGAATTGTGTCCTGTCAATTTCATTGTCAATTTGACAACTTAACTTCATATTTCGAGATGTTTGTCTTGGGTGTTCTAATAATTTGAAAACTATGGAAAAACGCCTTTCAATGCAGGCAGAATGACAACAATAAATGTTACGACCTTAATCTCCCCTGACACTGAAATCAGCAAGTCCGCAGGCCAAATCTAGTTCCGATTGCATTCATTTATATTTGTCAGTTGAACATCAAGCTACCAGATGCTTCGGGATATTTATAGAATGAGTCATAGTCGTTATGCATACTTTAGAGTAAATGACACTACGATGAAGATATGTATTTAAATTCTTATAAAATTGAAAATAGTCTTAGTAGTCAAATAATTCCATAAGTAAACCACTTGACGAGGTGATTATTGACTTCACACATTGCATCCTATGGTGACAGGTACCTCAGAATATGAAAATGCCCGTCCAGTAATGGCTAGCTTTTTAACCTAGGTATGTAATATACTATTTCTATACGATCAGCAAAATGTTTCCTCAGCAATACATTTGAGATAAGTAGACGGAAATGTTACTATAAAAATGGTAGAGGGCATTATTGTTTCCATTATACCAGTAGTAATTAGCATGAAGAGCAAGATTTTCATTCCCTCCGACCCCGGGTCTACCGCAGTGACGGCACTCACGTCCCGGACGACGTAGCTGCGTTTCGAAAAAATATTGCGAACTGTTTTAATCTTTCCAATGGGCTTTGTTTTTTATACGCGCTCTGGCCGGTCCGGTCTGTAATAAAAATTTTATTTATGGCGCATTTTAAATTCACAAACTATTCCGGCCGGCTTCCAAACATTACCTATATTTTTTCACTACGATTTTATATTAATGCATAATCAATGCGGACGCATAGCGCTTTTTTTGTTTCGGCGAATATGTGCTTTGCGCGAAAAAAATGGCGGCCCAGCTCGATGCGCGTTATCATCTATCCCATATAACGCTGATGGTTTTACAGTTTTATAAAATTGCATTTAGGAACATTGTCAGCGCTAATGTTCTGTCACAGTAAAGGGTGGTTTACAACGATTTTTACCAAAATCAGGGCTTTTAAATTTTGGTTAAAAACTTGGCGATAAGAAATTCACACCTCACCTTTAGGATCTTTGAAAAGGTAAGAGATAAGAGGTCAACTAATTGTGTACAAAGTTGCGCTAAGAAAGTTTAACTTACAAACTTCCACAATTCAGAGTACTTAGGGCCGTATCGTCAGTCGTTTCTAGAATTGTAGGACGCCTTGATGCCCTCCTTGATTCTTATAGTTTTCTACTCTTCCGTATCAGCACTCTGTTTTGAGGTTATGTTACAAATATCTATTTGCGTCAAACTGATCATGCTTTTGATTTATATCATCTGTTATATAGCCTGAAATTTTCTTCAATTTAAGAAGGAAACATAGCCTGACGATAGGAGAGCGCTGACGCTGGAACGGAATAGTAGGAATCTAGAAATACCCCAGCCTTTCTGGAGGAAAGAAAAGGCTATGAAAATCAAGGAGGCCATGCAGGCGTTCTACAATTGTAGGAACAATTGACGATACGGCCCTTAGTTCCGGATACAAATGAAAACAAGGATCTTCTTAAAACCGTTTCTTTATTTTTTGACTTTATTTGAGTTGGAATTTGGAAATCAATGGCACACTGACATTACTGATTATTTTGGTCTACAATATGATGTTTCATCTCTTGTCTCAAATCACCAACAGTTTTTCTCATGGACGCCATGTTGCACTTTTGCTTACATATATAGTCAGGAAAACAATGTTTATCGGTTAAACTTAGCAGCAACAGCTAAGTTTTTGCGATTTCTTTTGTGATTTTAAGTCCATACTTTGAATCAGTATTCAATGCAACAAAAATAATCAACTTTGGTAGTTCGCCAGCCATTTTGTAAAATAGTAAGAGTTATGGAGTACTGATAAGGAGCTTCAAAGTAAGGTATCGCATGACCCCCTATTCTTTGAGCTGTAAGGATATATATGCTTTTGAATCCTTCATTTGTTTTCTGTGTAAACTTCTAAAATTAATTATACAATTATTTGAAATTGAGCCGTTTTATTGAAATGCTCGTTTATTCGTCAGCACGAGATGCATCTCTATTGAGTTTTTATAAAAATAATGGTGCAAGAAGCCACAGGTAGGTTACAAGTGGCAACTTCTTTGTTGTATCACAAATTCGATCTTGATGGACTTTCGCTGTGCATTTTGTTAATAATTAGAGGTATTCTCCGGCGCTTATTACATCTTTACTGTCAAATATCAAGAATATCGAGTATATAAGGTTAACTTGCTATTCAATTGAAATAACTGTTCTTCATAAATGCTCAAATCTGGTACACTTATCCCTATCAAGACTTACTCACATGCGATAATAATATTTAGTCTAATCATGTTAGCAAGTTTACCCAAAATAATTGTCTGGTTTTATTGGTGCAAGTTGTTCAAGGGAGTATTTAAAACATGGACGCATAAAATAGGTACACCAATTGTTGTGGTAACACTTTTTATTTGACATCATAGAATGAGAGAACGTGTTTTTTGGGATTCAATCAAAAGTGTTGAAATTGACCGAAAAAACTTCTCATACAAGATTTTTAGGTACTTATCAGACCTACAAAATGATCCGACTAATGTCCAAAATGTTATGGCCGAAGAGCGAGGCAAAATGCAGGTCTTGGCACATGTTGGTAATGCTACGATAATTTCATGAAACTGCCTGAAATTCCCCAAAAACCGTAGGTCTCGTTCTTGTAAATAACAACAACAAAATTGGATTATATTGGTCAAATAGTTTTTTGACAATTTCTAATTTTTTATCCCAAAACACCTGTTTTCCGGCCACACCACTAGTTGATTGAGCAATATACAGGGTTCGTTCAGAGAGCATTTAATAGCAAAATACAAGTGTTTGTCTTGCCTATATAAATCACAGACCGTCCCGAAAGATAAGTGTTATTTTTTACCGAAAAACAAAGGTTACGTTTCTTCTTCGAAACAAATTCAAACATTTCGTATTTTGCGAAATTTACCCTATATATAAATTTAATTGTATAAGCACCTCTAAACCACAACACAGAGAAACGTAAAAATTTGTGTACTTCGGGCCAACTTCACCAACAACAGTCCGTTATTCTCCACCTATAGGGTAACAGACCGTCAGATACAGCAAATGAGCTTCAAGTTCCAATCAACAAATTTTAGCAACCAATGGCTATGAAATGTTGAAAACAAAATACTGTCAAAGTATGAGATGAGAACTTGTCATTGAAACATCACCAGCTTATTGAATATTAAGAAATTACATATAATTCAGTCAAAATTTTAAGAAATATTGGATTTTTGAATTAAATTTGTTTTAATTACTATTGTTGATTTTTTAATCATGTTTATATTATTTTCTTCAATTGATATGTGAAGTTGAATACTTTTCGTTGTTCAGGAACTGAACAAACATCCACACTATATTCACAGCGAGTAAGAAATTCCCAAATATATGCCTTAAAGCTACCAGAAAACCTAAAACCTTCAAAAAAAAACTATAAATTTGCCATATTTTTCTTTTTCACGAGTACACATTCTAGGTTATATTTATATTAGACATTATTTGAATACAGCTGATTATTGCATTTCAAGGAGTGACACATGTGTGGGATCTGTCAACTCTTGGTACCAGTCACAAAACACATACTCTGAAGGTTTAATTCCATGCTATTCAATGACAACACGGTGACTTGTGTGGTTATCAGCGACCATTTTGTGAGGGTGCGACAGGGTTGCCAGATTATGCATTAATATCCCGTTTCACCCTCCTGGTCCCAGTGGAGTAAGTTCCGCCAACACTTGAAATATACTCTACTATGCTTTATAAGACTATTCGTGACATTTTTTCCAAAATCATTGCACAACAAACAAACAAAACAAAATTGCAAATGAAAATTTAAAATTATTTCCATGACGCCGCAATATAGCTCCGTCGGACCTTGAGTTATACATCTTGACAGTAGGGTTCTTCGATACGGTCCTATAGTCAAAGCCAAGCAAAGTGGCGTGCACGTCATCAAGGTGGGTGTGTTGAAAAATTTACATTGTTGCCAAACTTTTTGTAAAATAATAAAATTTATTATTTACATATCTAGGTTTATAAGCAATATTAACCTCAAATGAGAACAAAAATAATAGTATAATAAAATTATAGATCTGTACTTGCATAATCATTGAGTATGACAATTATTGATCAGATGACACTATGAAACTACCATATTTAATTGATAGCTTAAAGGTACTGAATAAAAATCCAAATGGGGTCCTCCAAATTTTATGCATGGTATTTATTTTACAGAATTCATACAGAAAAATGCATTCTAAAATTAGGTAAGCTACTGGTGTAAGCTTTTTCTGTACAATAAAGTTAGTCGGAGTTTCTTTCTTCAGCGCTGTCTGAATCTGAATCTTCATCACTCTCAAAGTTGATTATTAAAGGTTCGATGTCTGGTCGATCAAAAATTCGTTCTCTTTCATACCATTTAAAAATTTCTTGCTCAGTATGTCGAACACTATTTTTCCACATGTCTGGGGTAACCATTTGTAGAGCCTCGTTCCACATATCCAAACAGTCTTTTTCACTGTTACCATCTCTACCAATATGTCTGTTATAGTAACCTTTTGCTATGCCCCAAATTAACTCAATAGGGTTAAATATACAATGGTAAGGCAGACGAAGAACTTTGTGCCCATGTTGTTCCGCCAATTCATCAATCACGTATATTTTAGGTGGTTTGTTTCTAAAAAAGCAGTTATTTTAAGAATAGGAATAAACAAAAGAAATATAAACTGTCGACCAAAATATATATAATTAAGAAGCATTATGTACCGAGCAACAATACTCAATAGCTCTGTTTTAAACATTGTGTTTAAAAATGGTATGTTTTGATTTGTCAACCAGTCGTGGATATTTTTTTTTGTCCATGCATTGTTGGGCACTTTGTTCAATACCATGCTGTGATAAGGGGCGTTATCCAGTATAATCATAGATGGACTCTCCAATTTTTCTAATAACTGATGTTGAAACCATTTCAAAAAATTGTCCTGGTTCATCTCTCCATAGTAATCGCTCAATTTTGTTTTCGAAGAAAATATCGCTTCACTACCCTCAATAAACCCATCTTCATTTCCAGCATGTAATATAATGTATCTAAAATATATTAGTTTTAAATTTTATAGTGCAAATTGTGTAAAAGTACACACCTTTTACCATCTGTTTTAATAGCTTTCACGCTTTTTTGGTTTCCATTTTGCCAAGAGCGACCTATGGTCCCATTTTGAAATATCCAAGTTTCATCGAGGAAGACAAACTGGTATAAGGCCTCAACCTTGGCTTGATTGTATTGCCTTAGAAATTCCACCCTTTTCAAAGCTATACTTGGTAATTCCATGAGCCCTCGTCGCGGATTGTCCTTAAGCCACTTAAATCCAAGATCTCTAAGCAACCGCCTTAAAGACGTGGCACTACCATCAAATAATGCCCTATCTCTTAATCGAGACCATAAAGTTAGTATCGTAACTTGTTCTTCTGAAACCATGTGTAATATGACATTATAATTTAGTTAACAAATTAATGCAAATTTCTGATAAATTATTATAATAAGATCTTACTTTTGTGATACATATTATAGATCACTTCTCGAATGGCACTTGTATCCAATGTCGCTGTGTTGGTTACACGTTTAATATAACTCCGCTTTTTCTTGGGCGATTCTAAATTTGCATCACTTTTCACACCCTCGGAAATACGACTAACTGTCCTTAAACTAATTTTTAAAGCAGCAGCAACACGCTACAAAAAATGAAATAAAATTTCACTATTATTAATATACATTACATATAATTATTGGTAACCTACCTCTTGAACAGCATTTAAAGGCAACAATGGCCCGTTGTTGTCCCTTTCTTGCTCAAAGTAGTGCATTAACGAGGCCACGAGTTCCTTACACCGACTATTTAACTGTTTGGGCATCTTTATATACCAAAATTGCCTTTATCTACTCGTAAAATGAATAATTTTGTTTTGAAACAAACAGTTGTTGATTTACAGTACGCGGGGCCAAAGGATTTATAAAGATTTGAAATGCCACAAATTGATTCAGTGTCAAAATTAATACAAATGTCAGTTCCCAGTTTAAATAAGTTTCAAGGTGACAATGTGTCAACGCTGCGAAATCGGTTTAGTGCGTTTACATGTCGATAAGTGATTGGAGCGTTTGCAAAACATTTTATTTCGCATAATGCATCTAAATTTATCAGAAAGCAACTTATGTGATATTTTAATAACAATGTTTATATGACTATTAACCATAATAAGAGAGTAATGACCATTTTACAATTTATATATCACATTAATATGAAACTGCAATAGAGCAATTGTTTGTGATAGAAACCTAGGCATTAGGTCGGGGAATTTTTATCGTGATGACGTGCACGCCACTTTGTTTGGCGTTGACTATATATTTAGAAGTATCAATACATTTCACGAGTATCGTCATCTTTTGATCCGGCTGTGTCAGAAAGAGTGACTGCCATTTGGCTGCGACATTACCCTGTCAAATCAGACATATCTTTCATCATTTTCAAAGAAATTGTACAAAATCTTCAAATTTGTGAGGTTAGCGAGTTTCACTTCATACCTTGTTACCAGACGCATCCCACGGCTAGGCGACCTGTATGTTAAATTTGTATTGAGGGGTTATGCTATAAATCATATGTCACAGTGTTTGTGCACTGATTGAAACGGTTAGATGATACCAAAAATATTTTCATAAATAGGAGATCTTTCGCATTACGGATCGAACAATCTACCAAAGATGCTTATAATCATGATACCTAGTGAATTTTCACGAAAGAAATTCAAAACCAGCAAATGTAAAAGATTCATTTCGCACCCTCCACCACGGGACGTGATCGTCGTTAAACTTGGCAACCCTGCGAGTATCAGATAGATATCCCCGCCAGTCAAAAAAGTAAAATAGACAAACAATAAACATTACTAGTTTCTTTGATTCTTGGACTTAAAGGCCATTATCTGTGAAACATTTTTCATAATTTTTTGTCTTTGTCCATAGTAATTGCAGTATGCATCAGAGAGATGTAGGGATTGACACGTCTTACACATATTATCTGTGTTTTAGGATGGAGAGGACATAATGTTTTTATTGCTTTGAAGAAATTCATTAACCCATAAATTAATAAATGATTACTATTATGACGTAAAGGAAGATGAGGAATTGGATGGAATGTATTTTATATTCTATTGTCTTGCGAAATACAGACAATTCCACACTATTCAACAGGTATGTAATCATAACTTTCAGTATATTGAAGTTGGTAAATTAGAGAGTGCCATGCATTAACAAACGTCCAAATCTGCTGCCAAATTTAACAGCTAGAAAATCGACCTATTATTTGCCGCATTCCCATTCGCTGAGGGGGATCACGGATTGTTAAATGTAAACCTATAACATATATCAAAATACATGAAAGTTGTCCTGTTTTTTCTGTACAAAAGCATCATGTTGGAATCAAAAAGTGGTCTTGTTTATAATACAGTCGAATTTTCACGATTTCATTCAATATTTCAATAGAAATCACTGATATTCAGAGACCTTTGACAGCTTCCGTCAAATTGCATTTCGATAAGGTCTTTTCCTATTGGTCCAACTGACCGTCAAATATTAATGTTGGTGAAATTGGCCGTAAGTAATTGATACCCGATGAAGGTTATAGGACATGGTTTTATCCACAAATCCATCGCCGATTTTACCATCAACTCTCGTGGCAAGTAATAAAATCTCCACTCATCTTTAAGCGATACAAATGTTCGATTTTGCACCAGGTGTTACCCTCGTCTTAGTACGCTTCAAACTGTTACTAACACAAAACATTACTATGAACTTTTCAGCACGTTTTGTTTCTTTGATGGCTTTAGTTACTTGATAGCCCATGAATGCTTCGGGAATTTGGTTACCTTATTAGTGGAGCCATCTACATGTTACGTAAAAAGTACAGTAGGGGAATATGGTCTGAGATGACGTGGCAGTTGAGGTATATGTAATTAGAGCTCCAGTGAGGGGAGATGTCCGACGCAAGCACGTCGCTACAAGTTCTTGTCAGTGATTCATAACAGTAGAACATTTCCTTTCATCAAGTTGGCCTCGCAAAAATTTATATTTTGTCCGAAAGTAACGAAGATTGTGAGTATCCTACTTCGGATTATCAGGCAAGTTGGATATACACGTAGATGTATTTGGCCAAGTGAGTTGTATATAATGTGTGAGATAGATATTTCTAACTTCTAGTATAATCAATGTATTTCTTCTTCATAATGTACCTACAGGGTGAAATGGCATAGTACATACATATTTAATAATGAAATAATTCAATGTAATTTTAATAGACGATTGTGTAGATCTAGCAGTCACTTATACTATTTGATTTGTCTCTACGATGTCAGCTTATTTTACCCACTTAACTGGTTCCACGACCAAGACTTGCATATATAGTTAAGAAACCATCCAGGTGAAGTCACCGAGCTTGTAAGCAGTGGTCAAAATGGATTTGCTGTGACTGGTATTTTCACAGTACATGCCGCTGCAAATGCTACCGACGAATTTGTATATATGCTCAGTCAGACCACCAAGCTATGTCAAAACATACAGCATCTGCAAACTAAGCTGTGACTTCTTAGTCAAACGTACAAGACAAGGCGGGGCTTCCAAAACCTGATGACTTGTAATCAGCCGCTGTTTCATAGACATTGACCTTCAGATACTACTTCGTTACCAACATCTTCTCACATAAACGGAATAACTCGGTCTGAGCGGTTCATGCAAGTACTATTACAGGTTGGGTGAGATGGATGTAGTTCTATTTTTCTAAGAAACTATGATTTTTGTTGAATGTAAAGATTGTTTCTTCGCTAATGATAAATTATTACTTGATACAGAATTGCTATCTAGTTCAACACAATCACATCACATTCATAATAATGAATTTTTCAACATATATGCCATTTTAGACCATGTTCTCCTAAATAGTTGGATTTCTTCAAGTAGAAAACGTTATCAATGAGAATAGACATACACC